>CM028675.1:40069756-40619358 GCA_016760335.1 Gastrodia elata
AAGAAAAGATCAAAGAGATGAACCTTTCCTGTCCCGCTGTATCCCATATCTGCGCCTTGATGATCTTTCCATCAACATTCATGCTCCTAGTAGCGAACTCAACGCCGATGGTGGATTTGGATTCGAGGTTGAACTCGTTCCTTGTGAACCTCGAGAGAAGATTCGACTTGCCCACGCCGGAATCGCCGATCAGCACCACTTTGAAGAGGTAGACGTAGTCCTCGTCCGTCCGATAACCAGCCATCTCTTTATTCTTCTTTGCCCCCCTCCAAAACGAAGGAAGTAATGCACTTGCAGGTGGAAGTGAAGAAAAAAGAAGAGCCTTGGCCGCCCGAGCGGCTCACTCTTATACAACTCAATATTTTTTCTATTTATTTGTTTATAACGGATAAGCATTTTTTATTTTTAAATTCTTGTAAATTATAATTTAATTTTTATTATAATACTTTATTTATTATTATTATTAGTAAATATGATAATTGATTCACATATTATATGCTAGCTTTATAATAAAAAAATAAAAAAATTATTTTGTTCTCAAATATTTTCAAAAAAAAAAACATTTGATAATTAAAAATTTTATTTAAAATATATTTTAAATCAACTCTACTTGTAAAATTATATTTAATCTTAATATTTTATGTGACAAAAAATTTAGTTTATATTGTTTAAATTAAATGAGAGCTATTATAAGATGAGTGTATCACCAAACACAAAAAATATAATATTTAAGAAAATATTAGTTCTTAAGAGAATAATAATATATCGTAAAAAAGAAAAACAGAACTGCTACCCTTACATCACTGTTGTCAAAGTAGTGTGAGGATGATATAGATTTTAATCCACGTCACAAAATAAAGAAACAGAGCAGCCTTTGCATACGAGCCAGTTCCACTGCTCTTTCTCGAAGCGGCGAAGCGGCGAAGCGGTGAATGAGCTTTTGAAGAATGAAAAACCTACTAATTTTAAAAATGAGACAATTTTGATCTGCTATAGATGGATGAGCTCCTAAAAAATATCCCTGAATGGCCTCTTCAAGCAAATTGCAATTCTAGAATGCTTTTGTTATATTTTTTATAATGTAAGTTGTGGAGTTATGTAATTTGTCTTCATTTTGCTCATAAAAGTTTAAATTTCATTTATTTTAGTTGATTTTGCACACTAGATGACTAATATTATTACTTTATGAATCAAAAAAAATTCATTAAAAAGTGCCAATTGTTGTTAAGAATATCTCCAATATATGCTTGGGATGTTGTGTTTTCAGGCATGATTTGACTCAATGTTTCATAATTCATTTGGAGCACAAAGTTCTCCAAGCATTTAAGATGAATTGTTTCAACTTTTCTTGAATGAGCAATGAAGATGGTGCTAATGAGATGCTAATTATGGTGCATAAGGGGACCTTGAACCTGTCCTCATTGGAAGGTAGCGAAGTTTTACCTAAAATGTGCCAACAGCTTGCAAATGAATTCACAAGTTGTACATGCTTTATGCACTCTTCTGATTTGTTTTATCCGAAGATGAAGCTCAAATGGTAGAATGCTAGCTTTGCAAGCGAAAGGTTCAGGGTTCAACTCCCTGCTTCTTTAATTATGATTCAATAGAACTTTCTTTTGAGTTAATAATGGGCAATACTGAGTTAATGAAGCAGCTTGAGACTTTAGAGCATTTATGTTCTTGCATTTTAAATTCTACAACACATTGAGTTAATGAAGCAGCCTGGAGAAAATCAAGAGGCAGCTAACATCGGGATCAAGAAGGCATCTATTATAGGGCCCGCTCCTCAAGCTATCGGAAATCGTAAGGCATTCTATCTGAATTGATTATTTGTTGAATTCTGTTTGTTTGATTCGCATTTTTCCAAATTCATTCGGTTCTTTAGTTAGCTAGGTTGTTAAAATCTAATGTTTACTCCAAGAGCAGCTAGTGACTTGGTTGTGTGAATCCGATGAAGTTCAATTGAACTAATTTTAATGAGAATAGTTTTTTCATGACTATAACGAGTAAAAGAGAAGCTTAATTAAAAATAAAAGACAGTTTTTGAGATTTGGCTTATAAATGAACTGAAGTCCGCTACATAAATTATTTCTTTAGCTTACACTATGTAATTTTATGTTTACAATAGACATGAAAGCCTTTTGAGGTTTTATGATTTTGTTAAATTACAAACTATTTTTATTGAAAAAGGATGTTTGGTTACAATACTTTTCATGCAAGGGCTCATATACATTTACAAAACCAATTATCACATGATGCATGCAGCACATACCACAAAATTCCATGAGCGATACCTCAAAAAATATATAAAATGAACAAATAACAAGTTTCAGTAAACCTCTCACATGATGCCTAGTTTGGCATAATAAAAATTCATTAACGGTAGATAATTAATGTCCACAGATTAACCAATCAAAATTATAACATAATCAATAATATCAACAAGCCTATCCCAAAATAGTTATTACACTAAAACCATCAACCCACTTTGTTCTGCATAACAATTCATTAAACAACTAAAAGAACAACACCATTGTTCTCATCTAAGTGAAATCACAATACCATTACTTTTATCTTAATATATTTCATTTGCTAGTTTTATATTTGCTCTCATCTGTAGCACCATTAGAACTAACCCACTTTTATCTGAATAGCGCACAAGCCCGTCTAGCGGCAGCTACTACAGATGATTATAAATAATGTGTGATGTTATACTTACATACCTCAATCTTGCTCTATACAAGGATGAACCATTGGCTATATAGAAACATAGTCCCCATCTGACACCCTATGGCACTGTCTGATACCAACTGTGGTGCCCTGCCCATTATCGAGTTAGTGCTAACACTATTCCAGCATGGGTGGGTAGCCCTTTGAGCAAAATCATGAATACACAAAGCATAATAGCATGTGATAATAAATGATAAGTGTGAAAGCTAAGATATCCATCCATAATCATCCATTTGAAAAGAAAAGAAATGACATGCGTCTCAGAAAAAAATAGAAAATACATCCATAGTTTTATGGTTATACAAGTGAATAATGTGTGGATCTTTCTCTCTCTCTCAAATTAAAAAAAGAAAATAGTTGAACTCAAAAGATATGTGACAGACGTAAAATACACATCTGCACTTGCACACAAGTGTATAATTCTGGAGCTTTCAAGAGGTAGGGGAAGGTCAAAGGTCTAAAATTGTGGCCTTTTCTATGTTGTATTCAATGCATATTCTTGAGCTTTTCTATAGCGGGCACTGCGGCTTGCTGTAGCGCTTGCATTTGATTCTATTGAATTTAGCTCCAGATTGGCTGTTCTGCTAAGGATCCGATGTGGCGTGCTGTGGCGGCTTTGATTCAAACACTATTATGCCGTGGCGAGCTGCAGCACTTGAAATTCAAATACTGTTCTGCTATATATTTTTATAGTTTACCTTATGGTCGCTCTTACCCGCTATGGCGTGCTGCGGCGGTTAGACTGTCATGAACGCGGAATAATTACTGTTCAATTAATTCACATAAGTTTTTTCATGATTAATCTGACATGTCGCCGTGGAGCGCTGTGGCACACTGCGGCGGGCTACAGCAGGTTTTGTCCCAGTTCTGCATTAATCTTAATAGGGAAAAATGCGTTGTGGCGCGCTTGGAGCGCGCTACAGTGTTTAATCTTTCGTGGAAATGGATTTAGCACTGTTCAATTAATTCATATAAAGCTTTAATATTGCTCCCGAGAAATGACGTTGTGGCGCACTGGGGCGCGCTACAGCGGTCTTCCCTCCAGGCCTTCAGGTACGTTCCAGGTGAGGTAATTTAGTGGACCGTCATGGCACGCTGTGATGCACTGCGGCGTACCACAGCGGTTTTCTTCCAGAATTCTTCAATTTAGCTTTGGCTTGCATTTTTCTCCATTTTTCCTGAAAATGCACAAATTCCACTCAATGTATGTTGGTTTGTATGATGTTTTATATATTTTTACGACTTATTTTGCTATAAATTTTAGATATATCAATATGCTACATCCTCCTCCTTGTGCACATGCACCTCCTCAAAAGTTGGTTCCTTGAACAACTCCTGATCAGGCATGTAAGTTTCACATGCTAGAGCTCTAACCAAGAAGGAAATTATTATATTGATAATTGTCTATGTATATTTTAAGTTGTCTATATTTTTTGAATATCATAACTTTACTATTAATCATGAAGTGCAACTATGTTATATAAATTAAGAGATTGAAAAATAGGATTATAGTGCTCAAATATTAAGCAAAAGCTGACGTAAAGTAACACTAACCTCATCATACATATGTTGCAGAAAGGATTAGGCATAATATATAAAAAAGAAATAAAAGCTAACATGAATATGACCAAATGACATATGATGAACTAACAATACTTTAAGTAAAGTACTGATAAAACAACTAATATGTATTAACACTAAAATGACTGTAAGTAAACACTACTAAAAATAAAGACTAAGCAACAACATAAATGATGCAAATACTAAATAAAAATTGTATTATGTCTAGCTACTGAAAGTTAGAGCTAAAATGAACTAACTAGCTACTAAAGGCTATAACTAAATTGAATTGTAATACATATGCAATTATAAAATTTACATATTTTATTTTGCTCTACAGCACATATAGAAGCAACTGAAGTCAAGCACGTCTGCAAGACTATCTGAAAGTGCAGGTTCCCCATAATTTACATAACTCTCCTCATGTACATGTAAGTCTCCTTATTTCTCTTATAGTTTGCTCATTGACTATACTATTTTTGTATAGACAAATATGACTGATGAACCCTCTTAATGCTGAATATTTTCCTAATTTGCTAACTTTTTATTTTCATGCGCAAATATTATATTATGTAACAAGAATTTAGGCTCAAAGCATTACAACATCAAGGTTCATTCAAAGTAATTAATTGTAGTTGTGATATATGTTGTTGTCTAATTATCATTTTATTATCCTTATTGAATAATTCTTATTATTAAATAATTTTTTAATTATTTACTCTGAAAATGCATAAATAAAGGATCATCAACCTCCTTTGAATTTCAAACTAACTAATCTGATCTGGTGTTAAGACATGTATGTGTCCTAACCTAACAATTTGATTTAGTTATATGAGTTAACTTACTAAATTGATCTAATTTGATCTAATCTGATCGGATATTCTAACTGTGGAATCCAATCCCCGCCGTAATCATGCTAATACTGATATTAACATGATTACAGTGAAGATAGTCACCATATGTAGCAAATCCTGCAACTACAGTCGAGTCAAGTCTCATCCCAACCTGTCTCAGCTAGAGGACACATCACCCGTAAAATACTGTAAGCCATTTGATAACATGTACAAAATATCAAGTACGGAAGCAAAAAGAGAATATAACATCCATTTCATAGCACATAGAGGAAAGACAAGATCTCAACTTAGTATGAAGGTGCATAAAAGTAAAGACATCCAAAATATTAACTATTACAGAGTTAAGATTAAATTTAAAATAAAAGGCACACTCATCCTCACAAGCAGGAAAAAGAAACTATCTAAACCTCATCAATAGCAATAAAGTCCTTCTCCTGGCCAAGCTCTTCACCGGAGCTATCTCTACAAACAACTCTGAATTTGACATTGTCGGTATCGCAATGCCAGGGCCCTAGCCAAAAAAAGAAAAACTTGCATTAGTCAATTTTCTAAGTATAATTTAGACTGATTTAATGAAAAACAACATGTTTTAAGATATCACATTTTGCTAAATATGCAAGCTTTTAAAGTGGTTCAACAAGCGACAAAATAACGAAATAGTTGTAAATAAAACATTTATAACTAAACAAAGTGAAGTATGTAAAGAACATACCTCAACCAGAAGCTATAACAAGGTCAGACAATAAACATATAAATAACTGAAAGTACTGAAAGTAAACTCACCATAACATGTTTATGATCATATAAATACATACTAACTTACAAAAAACAAACTAAATCGAAGTATGAAAGAGAACTGAAATAGACATCAAATAAAGCTAGCATCCTAGTATATGCAAAAATTAAGTAAAACTGAGCTAAAAATACTAAACTGAAATGAACTATAAAAGTGTATAGAAAATAGAAAGCATATATATATATATAACAGAAACTTGATCAAACAAAGTCATTAAACTGAAACTGATCTAAACATAAAATGTGCCTAAATTAGTACTACCATAATAGAAATGGGCCTAATGAAAGGTACATTTATATTCACTTATCATGCAATTTGGCCAAGAAATAGGTTTAATATTCACTGATTAAGATCTTAAGATAATTATGCCAAATTAGAAAATATAACCACATAATCTAAAATTTTGTTATAGTTTATAATTCATTGCATTTTTTGATCAAAATAGTATATTGGCTCATACTATTTGAATTTAAAATAGCTGTTATTTAATTAATTCATTTAGAATTAATTTAATTAATGAAACATGAGATTTTATATTATTCCTTGAATTTCATTAAGGAAATTAATTACAATTATTCTGTTATAAATCGTAGCCCAAAATAAAAAGGTGCAGGTTAGGGCCGACTCGGCCCATCATTGTGCACCTTCTTCTTTATTGCCATCTCTCGACATACCGCCTAGTTTTGTTAACCATTATTGGGTAGCCAATTAGCTCCATTTATTTTCTAGTGCTCTTATAATAGCATTAGGAGCATTCATCTAAAGTTTAGTATGATTTGTAGATCATTTGCGATCGATGAATATTCCTGATTATTTTAATCAACATAAGAAAATCTAATTTATTTTCACCTTATAATCAAAATCAAAGTTTTCCATTGGACTCCTCACCCAAAAATGAGCTAGAGGTGATATTTTGGGAATGTTTGGTAGTCGTCGAATTTTCTCCGAATATTTTAATAATATTTAAATACATAGAAAATTAAGATAATTAAATTGATCTCCAATTAAAAATTCAATTGTATTTTTGATTTCCACACCTCATTTAGTTAAGGGTGAATTTTTGAGATTTTTTAGAGCCCGTTTAATTACTTATATTGGATTAATTAAATGTGTTATATTAATTAAGTAATTAAAATATTTAATTTATGTAATATTTTTGTATTAAATATTCTCCAATGACTAATAAAAAATGGCGGGTATCTGCTGCAGGATCCCATTGCATGGGACAGCGAATTGCGTTGATCCTGGCTATTGTATGTTATCTTAGGATCGATCCAACAGTAAGATCTCTATCTCTCAATCCTTTTGTGTTGGTGAATTAAAACCTTCCAACATCACCGAGAACACTCCGTAGTGGAAGTGGTTCGACTAGCACAGTCAATTGAGGATTGCTGTTGTGTTGATGGTTACTAAGTGTAACAACCCAGGTTGTTACCTAGGTTAATTAGGACTAATCCAAGTCCTAATTATGGTTCTAATGATTTAATTAAGTCATTAGAAGCTCATCTCTAAGATCCAATCTAAATTTGGAATCAATTGAAGCAAATCTGGATTTCTAGAAAATCCCAAAACCTTAGAAATTGATTTTTTATTTTGACCTCGAATCAAAAATCTGACTTCTCCATTGCGTTCATCACCCCCAAATTAGCTAGGGGTGAAGTTTTGTATGCATTTGGAAGTCGTTGGATTTTTGTCGAATATTTTAATATTATTTAAATATCCTGGAAAAAATCAAATAATTAAATACTCGTCAGAATAAAAATCTGACTTCACCGTTTCATTCCTCATCTTTAAATTAGCTAGGGAGGAATTTATGGGATTTTTCTGAGTTCATCTGATGGTTCAATTTTAATTAGAAAATTTGGAATTTAAAATATTAAATAAATTAATATTTTTTGAAAATACCTAGTGGGTCCCGCCTTCCGAATCGGTCTGGACCCGGTTTTAATTGCTCGCGAATTTGACACGTTACCTTAACGGTTCGCGCCCGTTATTTTTGATCGGCTCGATCCAAGCCGATCGTTTGGGCAGTTCAATCGGACGACCCAGAGCATTCTTCCCCGCAAAGGATTGCGCGTATCCGTCCTCTGCATATGTGTCAAATGTCGCTGCTCACAGGTGGCAATCTGCCGCCTTGGGACCTTCACAGGCCTAAATTACCTTAATAAAACACTTATTTTTCTCTGATCTAATGAAAAGGAAAGTGAATCATGAAACCCGAGATGAAATCATCTTGATCATCGGACCTTCTTGCTTAGACGAGCCCATGAGGTACCTCACCTCTCCATTTCATTCATATTTGATTTCATTTAAAACTGACTTCCAATGTTTATGATTTGCTGCAACTATTTCAAAACTACGATAGATGTTTCTTCATTCAATCGACTAGTTAGGATATCTCCTCTATCCCAAAATCGATTATAGGGCATCATAGATTCAAACTAGGGAGGCCGGCATATCTTGATTTCCTTAACTTATTAGGAAAAAGAGATCAAAGGCTTGCGTTCAGAGTAAGTTGGGTCTTTGAGAATGCCATGATCGTCCATTAGGGGATGCCCTAAATTTTTTCCTCGTCCTCGACTGGGAGAAGGCGAAGAAGCCGAGTGCTTCTTTTGGGTCTTCAGGCCCGGGAGCAGTTGGTTGACTCGTTGGCGGGGCCTTCCACGCGTCCTGGTGGGGCCCTCAACGCCGAAGCCGCGTAATCTGCGCCGCTGCCAGTGGGGCCCGCCGTCCTCTGCTGCACCTATGATCGCCCGCCACGTGGATTGGAGACCCACCATTTCTGCTAATCGTCTAAATCCTGCAGTTTAACTTAAAGATTATTTAGATATATAAATGTTAAAATTTAATTAACTAAAAACTGTGAAAAATCAAATCTGTTTAATTAAATATAATTTAATTATTTAAACTCCTGTACTTTAAATATTTATATCTTAAAAAATATTAATCCAATTATAGCAAAACTGTATATTATTGGAATCAGAAAATATAAGTAAATATTATGGAGCTATCAAATTTTCATTTGGAGTAGGATATCACATAGTGACATTTGGGATCCCTAAATTGAACCCTAAATGTCACAAAACTTCAAATCATCATAACTTTACACACACTAATCCAAACATACCCAATATGGGTCTCAAAATACTCAAAAAATCCTAAAGAATATTTTAGTAGTATTAACTTTGCTGTTTGGATTAGATTTAGACTAATCACATTTAGGACCTAATCCTAAATAGGTCAATTAACCATAGAACTTCAATTGACCATAAGTTGGTCAATTAAGCTCCAAATTAAGTGACCCAAATATCCATTTAGATTTAAAAAACCTAATTTACAATAATATATAAAAATATTTAGGATCTAATGATTAGATTTGCTAATCAACCCTAATTACTTTAAAACTTGATTAGTGAAAATTAGCAAATCTAATAATCTAAATTAAATAATTCAAGTTTCAGAGAACTCCTAAAGTAGATTAAAAACTAGCTGCATGATTGGTTTAGTGATATTGTGATTAATTTCACTAATCACTTACTAATTATACTAAAACCCTAATTATTAACCCTATAACTTGTATTGGCTATAACTTAGCCAATACATATCATAATTGGATGATTTTAGGTTCCATGGAAACCTTAGAACATAACTTTTATTAAACTAATAGAAAATTTAGATTTTATTAGGGTAAAATTACTAATTTGCCCTTATAGGTTAAATTATTTAATTTGACCTTATAAGGCTTAATACTTAATTAAAATTAATAAACTTACTGTCTAAACTCATATTAGATAGTAAAGAATCATTCTACTTTATTAAAATCCATAATTTAACTCTAATTCATAAAAATGAGTTTAGACCCTTAAGTAAGGGACAGAACGGTCTTTTTGCTCAAAATTAGGGTTTAATGAATTTAAAACCTGATTTCATTTCTAAATCATAATATATAGTAATTAAAATGATTTAGGCCTTAATTTAGATAATTCTAAGTCTCAAATTAGAAATTTGACGAAAAGCCTAAGTTAAGTCTTAAGTAAAACTTAAGTGAATTATGAGAGACCTTCCTTCCTTTGAACTTCTTAGATCATCCTTTAGGTCTTATAACCTTAATTAAGATGTGTGTCTGAGTAATACTCTTAGCACTTAAGAGCTTTAATTCCTAAGATTAGGAATAGATCTTAGGTTAGAATTCATTTGAGTAAAGTGGGTTACTCATTAAGGTGAAACCTAAATTTTACTAGTTTATTAGATTTTTCATAATTTATTAATTGATTATTTGATCTTTTAATATTAGAGTTAGGATTAGAAATCTATCCTATTGAGTTTGACTTAATTCAATAGAATTTGCCTTAATATTTAATCAGTGAGATGGGATTAAACCTTAGTCCTTAAGATGACCCTGTGATTAAGTAATTAAACTTTATTCTTTAGAGTTTGATTCTTAATCCTTTCAATCTTGATTTGGCTAATCAAGATTTAGGTTGGGATTTATAAAATAATAAATTAGGATGATTGATTTACTTATTTAACTTTATATGTGACATTTGATTCATTTATAATTAGGACGTAGCTAATCCTAATTATGTTCAACTTGTAGGTTCGTGATTCTAAGTTACAGACAGTGTAGGAATTGTTGATTCTGAATCTTATGTAACTTAGAGTAGATAGAACGATTAAATTAAAAAATAAGTGATATCACAAAGTTTGTGTAGTGCTAATTATTTCCTTGAATTTGAAATGCTATGCTTTCCTTATTATTTGAGCCTTTTATACTTTTGGACATGCTTAACATAAACTTGATACATACTTTATAATATACTTTGAATTACATTCATATAACATTTGTATATAAATAAAACAAACAACATTATACTTGTGGTTTATATTTTACTTAGCTTGCCATTCAGTATAACTTTACTTTAGGACAACTTTTGCCTAGGGAATTTCCCCTATGGTATGTTACTTTGGCATTGGGATGTTTCTCATATATGCTCATTAAATACTTTGTGGATTTTACTTTAGGATCTAGGATGTTTCTCCTAGATGCCTTTTTGATGGATTTTACTTTAGGATCTAGGATGTTTCTCCTAGATGCCTTTTTGGTGGATTTTACTTTAATCTAGGATGTTTCTCCTAGATTAGCAGATGGACTTTACTTTTTAGCAGACTAAGTAAGATTATCTCACATCATACAATTACTCTAAATTACCTTTACTTTTCAGTTATTATACAGTTACTTTTCAGTCTCTTTATAGTTACTTTACACATTTATACTTTAGACATTACTTTACTTTACAGTTCAGCATATTTTATTTCCTATTTTTCATTTTCTGCAGTTCCTTTACATTTCAGAACTTTCTGTATGTCAGCCGTTTTACTTGAAAGCATGTTAGGATGTTAGATTTCTTTTCAGTACACTACTTTTACTTATATCATAAACTGGCATGTTTAGTTTGATCATATTTCTTAGGAATTTTCGTTATACTTAGTAGATTTATGTTTGCACTTTACTTACCTTTTATATAGCCTGAGTTGAGGTATGTTTCTATCTCATAACTTGTTCTTCCTTTCATGTCGCTTTACCGTTATGCTTTGCTTAAATCTCAGTTGTGATATCATTAAAATACATTAAAATTTATTACCTTAAAATATACTTAGACATTTTGTCTAACAAGATTTTTCTTTTGTTGGCTGGGGTCTTACCATTATGAAACCGATAATGGTAGATTCTGAGCTTTTTGAGGAGATTGAGCCTACGGATGAACAGATCCAGGAGGAGGTTCAGATTACTGAGGATCCTTAGTTTACTTGATAGATTGCTTACTTTTACTTTGTGAGGATGAGAGACATTTGATGTTTCAGTCTTTAAAACTTTAATGTTTGCAATAATACAGAACTAATTGTACTTTACTTTCCTATATTATATATTCTGAGTTGGATGTCTTTACATTATGGTATGAATGATTACTTTAGTTTGTACTTTTCTTCCGCACTCTGATTTCATAGTATACTCATTAAGTGATTGTTAATCTTTGCTTTATTATAAAAAGCACATCTTTCTCTTAAAGATTGGATTGGAGTCTTAAATTTCAATCTAATGTTAAGTAAGGTATGTGCTTAGTGACGACCACACCCTAATCCTTATGTTTAAGAAGGGGCGGCCATCACACCAAGCAAATCTGAAATTACAAATCCACAAACAAGAAATCACAACACATGCATGCAAAACAAACTCAACCACATAAACATCCAAACATAGAAAATTACATAAAAAACCCAAGAATGGGAAAAATCACGGAGCCATACCACAAAAAATATCCACTAAGAATCTTAAAGAGTACGGAGTTACAAAAAGCTTAACCTTTGATAAAAATCACAAGCTCTTACTCTAAGATAAAGAGGAGATGAAGCAGCTACCACTAGGAGTATCTTCTCAAATATGTAAGAGCTCTCTTGCACTGCAGCTTCATTAGGGATTCACCTTGGGATCTCCTCCTCACAGTAGCCAAAGCCTCTCAATCTAAAATGCCAACTTCTTAGATTGCATAAGAAACTCCTCCACATGTTCCCTTAAGTACCCAGCTCAATTTCGGGCCTTAAAAAGCCCAAAATGCCCTCCAAATTACTTAGGGCTAACCTGGACCGGAGCAGATTTCCTCCAGGTGCTACGGTGCACCGTAGCACCTGGGTTTTGATTAGCCAGGCGCTGCGGTGCACTATAGATCTTGCCTTTGAATTGCCTGCTGCTGTGGCGCGTTGGAGAGTCCGTTTCTCGAGTTGTCTGCTATTGCGATGTGCTGTACCGCCTAAATCCACTATGGCGTGTTTATAATGACCCAAGTCTTTACTAGGATAACTAGGACTAAACCTGTAACAACCCAAGTTGTTACCCTTATCAGTTAGGACTAATCTTCATCCTAATCTTGATCCTAAGTATTAATCAAGTCATTAGGAATCATCCACTAAGACCAAGTCTGAATTCGGGGTCAAATGGATCAAATCCTGATTTTTGGAAAATCCAGAAACCCTGAAAATTGACTGATTTAAATTGACCTCTGATCTAAAAACAGACTTCGCCATTATGCTCATTGCCCCAAAAATAGCTAGGGGTGACGTTTTCAAGTCATTCGGAAGACGTCGAAATTTTGACGAATATTTTAATAATATTTAAATATCCCGAAAAATAGGAAAATTAAATACTCGTCGGAATTAAAATCCGACTTCACCGTTGTGATCCTCACCCTCAAATTAGCCAATGGTGAAATTTTGGGATTTTTCGGAGAACGTTTAATTAGAGCTTATTAAGGTTGCAATTTTAGGAAGATAAAACAAACCTGTTTCTCCTCCATTCTGCATACCCCATTGTTTAACCCCACTGTTTGTATTGTTAACTTAATATTTTGGGGTTGTTTTGGGTACCAATGGAAAGGTCTCGGAAAGAGCTTTCCAACGGTATATGGCACCGCACATGAAGTGCTCTATGTTGAGAGTAATTGAGCTTGAAAGTTGACCCATCGTTGCTTACGCTCATGCAAAATCACCATCTGACGCTATAGCACGATGCAGCGCACCGAGTTGCGATTTTGGGTCCGCTCCAGCATGCTACAATGCGCTCTAGCAGGCTGCAGTGCCTCAAGTTTTAAATCTGGGTCCGCTATAGCACGCCATAACGCCGAAAATGGCATTTTTGCCCACTACAGGGCGCTCCAGTGCCCTCGTTTCGAATAGGAACCGCTGTAGCACACCCTAGCGCGTAAAAATAACGTTTTTGGCCACTATGACACGCTATGGCGCGCTACAGCAAAAATTAAATTGTCTAACATAAGATTTTCTTTTCTTGGCTGGGGCCCTACATTGTGAAACCGATAATGGCAGATCCCCTTCAGTTAGACGATCAGAAGCTAGGAGTGGAGCCTTATCCAGTGGAGAAACCCTTAGAAGAAGTTGTATAATTATTTTAAGTGAGGATGAGAGTATTTTCACTTTGAATTACTTAAGCTTTAAATTGATGTAATAATACAGGTACCCTTGACTATGTGTTTGGATTACTATGCTTTTATTCTGAGTTATTTTTTACTATTTATACTGTGATGCTTGGATGTTTCTCATTTGTAAATCTCTTTCGCACTCTGTATGTTTTTAGTAGATAGTGACTGATTATATTGATTATGTGCTCACTCATTCCTTTATTAGGTGGATTGTGGATTTCATCATAATCCAATGATAATAGAAGGGTTAGCCAGAGTGTCCCACCACCCCTTAGCTTAATCTTGTGGATTAAGGGGTGAGGCGCCACAGTTGGTATCAAAGAATTCCATAAGGTGTCAGATTAGAATTTGCATTCTTCTCTACCTAATGGAAGATTCTTCTGCTAGTTCAGTCACTATGTCATAAAATATTGGAGTCACATCCAAGACACTGCAATATCAAAGCTCAAAATAATAAGAGTATAGAAATAGAAAATGCTGTCACGGTACTAGAACTTAAATAAGTAGGAACTTATGATAAATGAGTAACTAAGTAACTGAAATAAATCTTATAGGATCAAACCTAAGTATAATATGTAACTAGCTAATTCAAACTAAAACCTTCATAAGATGTACAAGAGCAAGAACTTGAAATGATAGGACTTAACTTTTAAATAAATTCCTATTAGGATTTCAACCAGCAATTAAGTCTTAAATCACTTTTAAGTAGTACCTTTCACTTTTTAAATAATGTCTCCTTAAGAATAATAACAACATAACCTACCCTTAAGAATCATTAAGGCTAATAATATTTCCTAAAGTGTTTAAAACTAGTTAGAATATTAGAGTCTCAGTAGATAGTAGGCTGAAGTGAAAGCACTAAATTGGGAGACCATCTATTCTACCAATCCACCAAAACCCTCCACTAGTATCTATGACTACTATTTCACTAATGCCTTCCCTCCTACGAGTCGAGATAGAAACCCAACAGACTGTATTATGAAGGAGAGAACTTCGTTCATCTCATTCTAGTGGATAGCTACCTGTTGTACCTCTTACGCCAACCACTTTATGATTAATAAAGTGCAAATCAATCTTATGTAATTATTCTTAGAATTTGATACCTTGTCGCTTCTACAACTCAGATTGATCTATGGATCCTGGATCATCTCCCTCTTTTGCGGTCCCTAGAAGCTCCTCAACTGAGGCCACCACACTACTAGAGACAATAAGGGTCTTGGTCAACACTCAGGACAAGCTATTCGAGGGAATGAAGAGAACAATAATCACACTTGCCAATCAAAATCCACCCCCATCATCAGTAGCCCCACTTAATGATCCATATAACGGCTGTACAAAGCCCCATCCTGATGAAAGTTGTTATCATGGTGCGAGACACTGCTATACTTGTGGCCGACATGGTCACAACTTCCAACATTGCATGTGCGATAAGACCATCGACGGTGCTTGCATTGACCGTTCCAAGCACCCTCAGGCTGTAACACCGGGTCGAAAGAGGAAAACAGCCAACACACCTCGACTTATTTTTGCTAGGCCTCCACAAAGACAGAGATGCAACAATAGGCCTACAAGGAACCTGCACCCATTTAGGTGTGGCCAGAGGCAACGCTGTTGTGTCAGGTACACCTATTCAATCGCCTAATTATTTTCATCATTTAAGTTTTACAGTCACTTCATTATTAATTCTTATTCTTAGTCATCCTTAAATCTTACTTGTACTATATTAGGATATCACATTGGACAATTACTTATTCCTAGCTTAGGTAATCAAACATTAAGATCTAAGTCATGCTTTCGTGACTCATAGTAATAATTCCTCTATCGAGTAGCAACTTACCCAGAAGGCGGTACCCTTTGAATGGTCGCCAGCTTGTGAAGCCACGTTCCAGGCACTAAAAGATGCACTTACCTCTGCCCCTATCCTAGTCCTGCCTAAGGAAGGAGTAAACTACCAAGTCTATACTAACGCCTCTGGTATAGGCTTAGGTGCTGTATTGATGCAGGAAGGGAATGTCATAGCATATGCTTCTCGTCAACTGAAGATCCATGAAAGAAACTATGCCGTACATGATCTGGAGTTAGCTGCTGTAGTGTTCAATTTGAAGATTTGGCATCACTATCTGTATGGGGTTCAATGCTCAATTTTCACAGATCATCAAAGTCTAAAATACATATTCACCTAGAGAGAGCTGAACTGTAGGCAAAGAAGATGGCTGGAATTGATCAGTGACTACGATTTGGACATACAGTATCACCCTGGAAGGGCCAACGTCATAGCTGACGCCCTGAGTCGTCAGGCCACCCTAAATGCCATTATATCAAAAAGCCCGCTAGTAGAGGAATTTCGCAAAATGAGTATCAAGCCTATCTGTGGAGATAAACTCAGCTTTACATTGGCAAACATCAATGTGGAACCCACCTTTCATAGAGATGTGTCCGTATCACAAACCAAGGACGAAGAGTACTTGGGCTTCAAGCAAGCCATTGAAAGTGGCCGCCGTACTGATCTTCGATTCCATAAAGGTGCCATCTATCAAGGAGATCGTCTATGGATCCCTATGTCTATGCATCAGGAGGTGCTAGTTGAAGGCCATAGCTCCGGATATCAAGTTCATCCTGGAAGTTTAAAGATGTACCAAGACCTGAAGCAATCCTTCTGGTGGCTAGGGATGAAGAGAAGTGTGGCTGAGTTTGTTGCGAAGTGCCACGCTTGTAGTTTAGTCAAGGCAGAGCATCAGAGACCCAGTGGTCAGCTTCACCCGCTTGAAATTCTTGAATAGAAATGGCTAGATATATCAATGGCCTTCATTATGGGATTGCCTCGTGCAAGATCAGGAGCAGATGCTATTTGGTCATAGTTGACCGGTTAACCAAATCTGCCAATTTCATTCCTATCCGACAAACAGATTCAATTGAGAAACTTGCAAAACTCTACATTAAGGAGATAATCAGGCTTCGTGGGATCCCCAAGATAATCGTATCTAATAGAGACAGTCGGTTCACCTCTAAATTCTGACAAGCCATGCATCAAGATCTAGGCACAACTCTAGCAATAAGTACAACCTTTCATCCACAGACGGATGGTTAGATAGAATGAGTGAATCAAGTTCTTGAAGACCTACTTAGATTGTGTATACTTGATTTTGCTAGATCTTGGGAAGATCATCTCCCACTAGTGGAGTTTGCTTACAATAATAGTTTTCAAACCAGTATAAAGATGGCTTTATATGAAGCCTTGTATGGTAGAAAGTGTAGTACTTCACTGGCGTGGTCAGAAACAGGTAGTGTGCAACTATATGGATCTAAATTAGTAGAGGAGACAAACAAGAAAGTTCAATTGATTCAGCAGTGAATTTGTGTAGCCCAAGAGTAAATACCATGGCCTTCATCATCGTCCTCTGGAGTTTAAAATTGGAGACTTCGCATACCTAAAAGTCAGTCCAATGAAAGGAGTCTTCAGATTTGGCATAACCGAAAAACTTAGTCCCCGTTATGTCGGTCCGTTTGAGATAGCAGCCAGAGCAGGTTCTTCCGCCTACAGACTAAACCTTCCAAATGACTTTGCCGCAGTTCATAACGTATTTCACGTATCATCTCTGAGAAGGTGTCTTAGAGATCCATCTCATCTTGTGCAATTCTCAGATATTCAGATCCAGCTCGATCTGTCATATGCCGAGGAGCCAATTCAAATTCTGGCCTGTGATCGCAAACAGCTTAGAAGTTGTGCTATCGACATGATCAAAGTTCAGTGGAAGAATCGTTCTTGCAATGAAGCCACTTGGGAGAAGGAATCTGATATGCGATTCAAATATCCTAGACTCTTCAAGAATCCAGGTACCCCTTTCCTAGCATTATAAGCTTACAAATCCAATTCATGTTTTATTTCTCGCCATTTCTTTCCACTTGAGTGATGTCGAGGACGACATCGTTAAGTGGGAGTTTGTAACAACCCAAGTTGTTACCCTTATCAATTAGGACTAATCTCCATCCTAATCTTAATCCTAAGTATTAACAAGTCGTTAGGAATCATCCACTAAGACGAAGACTGAATCTGGGGTCAAATGAATCAAATCCTGATTTTTGGAAAACCCAGAAACCCTAAAAATTGACCGATTTAAACTGACCTCCGATCAAAAAATGGACTTCGCCATTACGCTCATTTCCCCAAAATTAGCTACGGGTGACGTTTTCAAGTCATTCGGAAGACGTCAAAATTTCGATGAATATTTTAATAATATTTAAATACCCCGAAAACAGAAAAATTAAATACTCGTCAAAATTAAAATCCGACTTCACCGTTGCGATCCTCACCCTCAAATTAGCTAAGGGTGAAATTTTGGAATTTTTCGGAGAATGCTTAATTTTCTCGGATATTTTAATTTATTTAAATTAATTTGAAAAAACAAAATAAGAAAAATAAATAGTTGTCAAAATCAAAATCCGATTTTGTCATTTTGTTCCTCACCCCCAAATTAGTTTGGGGTAAATTTTTGAGATTTTTTGGAACACATTTATAAAATCTGAATTTATCTTTATTTTTAGAATTTATTTCTTAAATCAATCAAAATATTTTATTTTCCCTCTTTTCTCCTCTTCAAAGATATTGTCTCCCCCTCCCTTCATAGCAGCTTCCTCCCATCCAATGCATTCAAGTGAAATTTTGCCATCATCTTCCCATCCATGCTGATGGGAAGGCTCTTAATGGAGCCTTGTCCCCCTTAATCCTCCTTAAAGTACAACTTCAGCTCCTCTTCTTCCTCCTTTGCCCAGCTGAAGCTCTCCCTCTGCTTCACATTCTTGCTGTACCTACTATTGGAGAAAGCCTTAGCCCATTCCTCTTCTTGCTAGTAGCTGAAGGAGAAGAAGAAAGGACCTCTCAAACTCTCAAGCCTCTCCTAAGAAATTTGCCATTGTCAACACTAAGGTACTTCCTTTCCCCCATTGAATGTATTCAATGGCTACTCCATTTCACTCTTATGCTTAGTTTGTATCCTTAGAAATCTGTATTCAAGCTATGGAGTTCATTAGAGCTTATTAAGGTTGCAATGTTAGGAAGATAAAGCAAACCTGTTTCTCCTCCATTCTGCATACCCAGTCGTTTGACCCCACTGTTTGTATTGCTAACTTAATCTTTTGGGGCTGTTTTAGGTACCAATGGAAACATCTCGGAAAGAGCTTTCCAACGGAATATGGCATTGCATATGAAGTGCTCTAGGTTGAGAGTATCTGAGCCCGAAAGTTGACCCATTGCTGTTTACGCTCAGGCAAAATCACCGTCTAACGCTACAGCGCGCTGCAGCGCCCCGAGTTGCAATTTTGGGTCCGCTAAGTGTGCTGCAGCGCAAAATCCACTACAGCGCGCTCCAGTGTGCTGCAGCACCTCAAGTTTTAAATCCGGGTCCGCTATAGCGCGCCATAGCGCCGAAAATGACATTTTTGCCCTCTACATCGCACTCCAGCACCCCCGTTTTAAATAGGGACCGTTGTAGCGCACCCTGGCTCATAAAAATAACGTTTTTGGTTGCTACAACACACTGCAGCCCGCTACGGCACGCTACAGCACACCGCAGTGGCTAGAAAATTAAATCGATCATAACTTTATCATCCGGACTCTAAATTCAAAAATTTAAAGTGCTAGATAGCTTAAAACTTCAGTGCCTACAATAATTAAAAAAATTATTTAGGTTTTAAACTCTATAAAAATCAAAAATAACCAAAATACCCCTAATTATAATTAGGTCAGAACTTGGTTAATTGAAGTTCAATTTGGGCCTACCACCAGTCAAAATATTTAATGTAATATAGGGAAACTATAGCCACTAAGTTTGCTAAATTTGGACACTAAATGAAAGAGTTATGCCTCTTTGACCCTCTTAACTTAAAAAAATTACCAAATCTACCATTAGGAATTCAAATGACTATAAATAATTCATTAGATCTCAGAATTATGTTCTTAGACTCTATGGAGTCCTTGAACATCAACCAACAGTAAACTATATAAAAATTTAGATTTTATTAAGTACAACTTACCAAAATACTCAGGTCAAAAACCTTAGTTTGGACCTATAGAACCCATTTCTTATCCAAATTTAGTATATTTACTATATATCTCCATGTTAGATAGTAAGGAATCATTTGACAAATAAGAAATCCCAATTTGGAGCCTTAAATCAAAAGTTGACTTTTTAGACCCTTAAGTGGGGGTAAAATAGTCATTTTGCCCAAAATTTAGGTTAAACATCCTTAACCTCTAATTAGCCTTCTAATTCACTAAAAATCAATATTAGAATTATAGTATAATCATTTAAGTGAGTAGAATTAATATTTAGGTCAATTCGTCAAAATCCCTAAAAATTTCTCTAAGTCCTTTTTCCTTAGGATATTACATATCACATAAGGACTACTCTTGAGACTAGGACTAGATCCTAGGTTAGATTTCATTCATTGGATAAATGGGTTATTCAATGAATGAAACATTGGTTTTATTAGTTTCTAGAATTTTACAACTTATTCTGACTATTTTATCTTTTAACTTAGTTTTAGGATAGGAGATTCATCCTATTAAGTTTGATTACTTAATAGGATTCGCCTTAATTAGTAGATCACTTTTAGAATAAAACCTAGATCTTATGTATTATCCTTTGGATTATGTGACTAAGCCCAATCTCGTGGTATTTAATCCATAATCTATAGGTTTAGAAGATCTTGATCATATCTTAGATAGAACATCTAAATTCACCAAAAATTAGGACGTATAATTTATTGAGTTAAACTATAGTCGACATCTGATTGAACTAAATTAAAACCTGATTAGTTCTAATCCTTTTAACTTAGTAGGAAAATGGTGATCCTGAACTTGTGTAACTTGGAATAGTTAGAATGGTTAAGTAGGAAACAAATGATATCACCATATTTAGTAGAGTCCCTTGCTTACTTTTGATGATTGTTGCTACACATTCCTTGATTTTTATGCCATATTTACTTGAGCATATCATATTAGATTTTTGATACATAAATAAAATGTTAGGAAAATATGAAAACTCCTTAGATTCCTTGTGAAAATATTAAAGTGATTGACTAAGATAATAATTGTATGCGTTAGAGCTGCCTCTCAATCATGTCTTCTTTGCCTAGTCTCCTTGTTGACACTAGGAGAAGACCTTGTTTATATCTTCTTTGCTTAGTCTCCTTGTTGATATTAATAGAAGAGTTTTTGTATTTTCTTTGCCTAGTCTCCTTGATGACACTAGGAGAAAACCCTATATATCTGCCTAGTGTCCTTGAATGACACTAGGGTCATATAGTTTGCACCTAGTCTCCTTGATGACACTAAGATCCTTTTGATATTCAGTGGGCTAGATTAGCTCTTTTCTGTATGGCAGTTAGTACATAGATGTTTATATAATCAATTTTGATGTTTTCTTTATTTTTTAGTATTTTTATTCAGTTAGCTATTCCTTTGTCCTGCTTATATATATATATATATATATATATATTTTATGATGTTAGAATTTTGCTGCTATTATATGTATCATTGTTGAGTTGTATTATTTAATTTGCATATTTTTTTTGATCACCAGCATATTTAGGATGTAGTATTTTCTTTCAGCACTTCTTTATTTATTTGTATATGCCTTGCCTTGTTTAGTTTGTATGTGAGGCATATCTTAGCCTCACTTTTTGCTTAAGTTATAAATGATTATTTATAGTTTTCCCTTTCTTATTATATTACTAGCTGCTCCCTATTTTTGATACAATTGTTGCTTTGAGAATATAAAATGGTGATATTACAAAATAAATAAAATGTGTTAGCTTAAAATGTACTTAGACAATTGTCTAACACAAGATTTCTCTTTTCTTGGCTGGGGCCCTATATTGTGAAACCGATAATGGAAAATCCCCTTCAGTTAGATAATCGGGAGCTAGGAGTGGAGCCTTATCCAGAGGAGGAACCCTTAGAAGAAGCTGCATAATTTTATTTTAAGTGAGGATGAGAGTATTTTCACTTTGAATTACTTAAGCTTTAAATTAATGTAATAATACAGGTACCCTTGGCTATGTGTTTGGATTACTACACTTTTATTCTAAGTTATTTTCTGCTATTTATACTGTGATACTTGGATGTTTCTCATTTGTAAATCACTTTCGCGCTCTGTATATTTTTAGTAGATAGTGACTGATTATATTGATTATGTGCTCACTCCTTCCCTTATTAGGTAGATTGTGGATTTCATCCTAATCCAATGATAATAGAAGGGTTAGCCAGAGTGACCCACCACCCATTAGCTTAATCTTGTGGATTAAGGGGTGGGGCGCCACAAAACCCAACTCAAAAATCAAGATCCTGAGTGTAACGCCCCGTCCCATCACCGTGCATACTTAATTTAAGGAATAACAATTGGCGGCAGAATGGCGCGTTACTCGGGAAGGAAATACCACTTCCCCGAATAACCCTACTGAGCATAAGGACTGCTGAAACTCAACCTCAAGAGAGGAGGGCTGAGTACTAATCCTTAAGTTTATGATAGTATCCTTATCTTAAGTATTAGATAAGGTACTCATGTATACTGGATTATGAATACAAATAGGATCCAAGTTATACAAACACTAGCATTTCATGAATATTCTGATCACATCACAATACTAAATATAAGTAAGAGTAAACATCCAAAAACATTCATCATAGAGGATAAATAAAATAGAAATCTCAGAAAAAGAAAAGAGAAAATATCTAGAATTATTATAATATTTTAATGAAATATAGAATAGAGTTTAAATGCAGAACTAAAAATAACTAAGCAGAAGGTAAAGGCTAGAGGAGAGTCCACTAGTGCTCCTCAAATTCCTTCTGGATCTCCTGAACTAACACTTGATCTGGCTTTACAAACTGCTCTGGATCTAGCAAATTGACGGATCCCAAAAGTACCACGTGTTAGACAATGAGTCAAACACATCAAAAGCTATTCTAAACAGTTATATTTTTCTAATGTTTAATATTTAAATAATTAAACAAAATAGCAAAAAAATATTAGAATAGCTAAAAATAAAAAATACAAAATTGTAACTGAAATAACTGAAAATAAAAATGTGTAGGATTATAAGTAAAGTTGAATTGCAAACTTAATACTGAAATATAGGGAAAACAGTTAGTAAATCTGAAACTGAAACTAAATGCAAAAAATAAGTAAAATAGTAAGCAAATCTGAAATTGAATAAATATTGGTTTAAAATTGTATTGTATGCTGACTTGGTGTCTCATGAATACTCCACAGAATCCTTGGTGAGCGAACGCTCCTCTAACAGAGTCCTTAAGTGAGCCAAGCGCTCCGCTAATGATGACATGACTTATGCATTTATGATATGCCAAGGCTTTAATGATGGTATGGTTTAAATCATCAAAATCCAAAAATCAATTTAATATCAAATACTGATTCCATTTATCTCCATTGTGCATAATTCACCTAAATGAATTCTGACTTAATTTTAATTTACTGAATTATCTTAGTTAAGATTATATAGAAACATTAGCTGAAGGGATTGTATACACATAGTTGGTATATTTCCAAGAAATATAAATTTAACACCTAGTTTGTTTAACTGCACTTATCGAAGCACAAGATGATAAGAGGAAAAACCCAATTACAGTTTATTCTCTCAAACTAAGCTGTTAAATACCTTAATTATAAACATATTTGGTGCTCTAAAAAGGATGCTTGAGATATTTAGTTTGTTTAACTGCACTATCGAAGTGCACGACGATAAGAGACAGGACCTAGTTACAGTTTATTCTCTCAAACTAGGCATCCAAGTTTATCTAATTATGAAACACTTAGGCTTGGAAAATTTACTCTTGGCTGGACTATACTTATCCAATCACATAGGTTGAGACTGAGACTCTACAATCTTACTTAGAGTGACTCATCCAATCCCAAGTTTTATTGAAATAATCCAGCACTATAGACATGCACTTTCACATTCTACTGATAATCTATTGATTTCCACAAATCTATTTAAATGAAAGGGTTATTGATAAGTCCAAGATTTATAACAAAATAAAAGAAGAAATACAATCAAATTCATATTAGGATGGTTTACTTTGATTTATTTTTCCATATTTACAGGCCAAAAAGACAAGTTGGGGAAATTCTGGAAGAAAATCGCTGTAGCGCGCCCAAACGCGCTATGGCGTGCCAAGGCGGGTCAAACTCGAAACCTCAATCGCTACCATATGCCATAGTGGCATTTATTAAACCTAGACTCAGCAAATAAAGAATTAATAGATCTGCTGTAGCAGATTTGACTCGAAACCTCACTGCTACTGCCCGCTACGGTGGGATTAGACTTAGCAAAATTCTTAATATATCAGCTACCGCATGCTGCAGCGGGTTCAGTTTGAAAGGTTTAATGCTACCGTGCGCCACAGTGGAATAAAAGGATCAATTTCATATGAATGAAATGAAATGTAATGCAGCCGCTACAGTGTGCCACATCATATTCAATTTGAAAGCAAGGCTCTCCAGTGCGCCACAACGGCCGCCGTATTTTCAACCAGAATCAGCAATAAATGCAGCATATGGAAGGACACAAAAATATAATTCTTTTGCCTTCCCCGCTGTTCTATTCATTATTCCTTGCATTCTCTAGACAATTAACTGAATCAATTTTTGAAGAAGCATTTATGGCAAGGACTTGAGGAGTTAAATAGTTTTTGATTTCAAAGGGCTGTGGGCTATTCCATATAATCTCACATGCAAGACTAAGAGGGGGTTCCCCTCTTTTACATTCAAGAATAGAAATTTAGAGTAATTGTAGAGAAAGGAGGAAGAACCCAAACTAAGGAAGGAGAAGAATTTCATTTGGAGAAAGAAAGGAAGGAAATTCAAGGAGCTAAAAGAGAAGAAGTTGGAGAGCAGGAGGAAAGCCGGAGAACGCCAAGGGCACTTCCTAGTATTCTTTTTAAAACTCTCCTTATTTTTCTGTTATAGCAGAACCATACAAGGGTTGATGTCTTTGTATTCCATGTTAGGTATTCATTTTGGTATGGAGAGCAAACCTCCCCCTCCCCCCCCCCCCCCCCCCCCCCTTATGGAGGGTTGGGATAGAGTTATGTAACAAGTAGAGGGACATATAGTGCTTGTATGAATTTTCCTTTATGATTAAAAATCCTTATCTCATGATGTAGATGTGTTTCTTATGTACGCATGCATGTGATGAATGTTTATTATATTTTTCTTACAAATGGTTTTATAATTAAGATAATATTGAATTAACTTGATATCTCGAGCTCAAGGGAATGCACATAAAGGTCCTCATCGCGAATACACATTTGCTATGCGAGAATTCTTGGTGTAAGACACCTTAGCTTGAGATGAAAAGAAGATTAGATAACTTAAATCTCTTTGAGCTCCATAACTGACCAATTGGTGTAAGGCTAGGAATGTGTGCATTTGTGCTTAGAGCCCAGTGACAAGCTCTTAAGCATAATAGTACTATTCTTTGAGCTTAGTTGAGAGGCCGACGCATGTGAGCCAAGATCCACCAATCAAGCTCCGTGGCTTAGCATATGTAAAAGGTGGAAGAGAAATAATTAAATGCTTGTGGGTGAACGTGACATAATCCACTTGGCACAATATTTCCCTTCCTTATCTAAACTGTTCATGTAGCATATGATGCTAATTGTGCGGAAATTAAGTTCGCATGATTGCTAAATTAAAATGATTATTTTGGTAACCTAGACGTAGGGGATCTTAATTAACTCAACTTGATAACATGAGGGTCTATGTGCTAAGATCGAACCCTTCTGTGTTCATCTTGTGCACTAGACATGAAATAGTTAGAATTAGAGGACCAATCTAAGGAATGCTATCTTCACTTGATTTTAATTGGAATGCAAATAAGTTTCACTAAAAATTAAATGGAAAGCAATACTTTCACCAGTCCCATAACAAGTTACATGATGAAACCCCAACTCTGTGGGGCCCCGTACCCTCTGCGGCCATGCTAATATGGATATTAGCATAAACATGAGGAGTACAGTGCTCCAACTATGCCAAATCCCTAACATAAATAGAGTCAGGTAAGACCTAGCCCGCCTTAAGCCAAGGACTTATCACCTGGAACTGTAAACATACATCAATATATCAAAGTAGCGAAAGCAGAAAACAGTGTAACATAAATTCTTCATCACAGCATAGTATAGAAGAGTAAAAGAAATAGTAACTCGGCTCAAAGTGCAGAAAGTGAATACATCCAGAAATAATTATTACAGACTAAAAGCTTAGATGCATAAAAGATCTCTCAAATCTCAAAGCTGAAAAGAAAATCTATATAAGCAGCCATAGGAAGGTCCTCCTCCTGTGCAAGCTCCTCTCCTACAGAACTACTATCGAACAGCTCCAAATCTGATATTTGTCGGTATCATAAATATCAGGGCCCTAGCCAACAAAAGAAAAAAAGTTACACTTAGGCAAATTGTCTAAGTACATTTTAAGCTGATTTAAGTGAACTGAATATTTAAAAATATCGCATCAACTACTTTAAACATGCAAACAATATAAGGTGCATCAAGCTACAAAAAGAAGGATAGATATAAGCTATTCATTTATAACTGAATAACAGGTATGTAAAGTAACATATAAAACATGAAACTAAGTAAGGTGAGGCTAAAGAGCAAAAATAACTACAACTGCTGAAGAACTCAACCTAACATATTTATGATCACATGAATACATTCTAATTCTCAAAAGAAAACCGTGTTGAAATGTGTTGAATAAACATACAATTCTAGCATCCTAAATATGCCAATATTTAATAACTATCCAATATGAGCATATATACAAGAATGCAGATTTAATAAGTAAAAGGCCACTAAAACACGTGGCAAAACAAGTTAAGTATATAAATAAGCTATAAGTAAAGCCATTGAGACATGTGGTAAAGCAAAGCAAGCACTCAAAGTAAGGCCATTGAAGCATGTGGCAAAAATAAAACAAAGCACTGAAACTGAACTGAAGTATAAGTATGCCTAAGACATAATATTGCCATAATAAAAATAAGCCATACAGGGCCTCTGAATAGGAAGCTCAACATGTGTCCATTCTCGGCATCATCAGAGCTAGGTCCGAGTTGAACTTATAGAATAAGATTTGTATCCATCCTAGACAAGCACTGGGCTAGCTCTGAGTCTATTATATAACAAAACTATAACTAAAGAGGCAGATTAAGCTAGGACATACCCTACTGGACTGAATGCACTGAAAGAACTGAATGAATGTTATGCTTTTCAAATACTAACTTAGGATGAAATTTCCATATCCTAAGTTTTCCTACTATTTCCAAGGGAAAGGCTCAATATTCAAGGTGTGTGAAGCAATCAAAGTTAAAGTAAGTAAAAGACTCAACTAGACTTATGTGATATCTGTTATTTTCTAATTTATCCAAATCTAACTACACTGAGATAAATACAAGTTTAGGATCTCCAATACCTAGCTATCGAGTATAATCTCAGATTTACAACCTTAATGTTAATATTAGAACTTGACAAGTTCTAATTCAAACTTAAATGATAACTATAAGAGTTTAAAATAAATAAGTCAACGACCTAATTATTATCATCTTCCTCACTTATCCCAAATCTTGATCAAGTAAATCAACATTGAGGATTCTGGACTTAAACTCCACATTTAGGGTTCAAATCCTGAATCCAGGGTAATATACTAATAAGAATCTAGGGTTCACACTTAAGCATAATCTAAATGTACATAATCTTATGAGCTGAAAGAATTAGAAACTAAGATCTTAATGAAATGTCATGTCTAGTATTATAAGATAAAATAATCAATAAAGAAGCAAGAATCTAAGATTTTTATTCAATCTTTAGGATAATTATATTATTCTATAGATTGAATAAATCCTACATCCATAAGGAGGTTTCAAAAGAATTAAACAGTAAATCAGTTAAGGAATTCTAAAGAAGGTAATTCAATTCAATCAGTGATCTAAGGTCTAAGATCCACAGTCTAAGAATTGATCACTTTAGATCTAAGCTAAAAACTGGACTTAGGATTCTAAAAGAATAGTTCATTAGGACAATAGTTATGAATAATCTTTGATAAGATAGCTCGGATTAGAAACTTAAGCTTTAGCTTTGATCAAGTTAATTCTTTTTTTTTAAGGGTCTTAAGATCACTTAAGATCATAAGAGCTTACTTGAAGAGTTTAGGACTTAAGCACTAGGATTCATTCATGAAGTGATGAAGCATAGCAATTAATATTAATGTCATTCATTACTGATTATAATCACTTTACTTAAGGTTTATAGAGCTTAAGGGTACTTAAACATATTTTGGTCAAAATGACCAAAATGCCATTCTCAAAGCTAAAATTGAAAAATTAGGGTTTGATCATTTAAATTGATTCAAGTCCGATTTAATGAGCTTTATATTGATTAGTGAGATGGAATAAGCACTTATTTTAAGAATTGATATCATTATTAGCTTAATTATCAATATATACACCTTAATACCAAATGAGATGATTATAGAAATTAGGGCATACTAGGATGATCCAAACACATTATTAGTCTCTACTATACTTAAGAAGATATTAGGAATTTGCTTTACAAAATTAGGGATTTAAACCAAAGCTTAATTCACTAATCATATATTAGGGCAATTAAGGGGTGATTAGTAAATTTAATGTACTTAAATTGTTTTTAATGGTCTTCATAAGTTCTCTATGGTCTCATGAGCAATTAGAGACCTTAATCAATATTTTGGGACATTAAATGAATTAATTAAAAATTAAATGAAAATAGAGAAAGATTAGGTAATTTTTCAAAATCTAACCATTAGATCCTTAATTTTATTTTATATTATTGTTCTTTGCATTTTTTTGATTAAAATGGTATATTGGATTATACCATTTGAATAAATATATCTAAAGTTATTTAATTAATTTACTCTGTATGTTTATTTAAATTAAAACCACAGGAAAATCATTTGTATTTATTAATCTATCAATTATTAGAAGGAAAATAATAACAAAATTCCATAATTTAATTGGCGGCCCAAAATGCAAAATGCGCGGGTCGGGGTCTGACCCGGCCAGCTATTGTGGATCGTCTTCACAGGTATCTCCCCGATGCTAGGATCCCTAGGTTTAGCTTCCGCCACCAAATTCTCTACCTACAGGTCATGCCGCGCCTGGATCTTGATGGCTACACCATCAATGGTACTAGACACGTCGATTAAACTAAGAACCCCCATCTGGGATGCGCCAAATTGCCGGGGCGCTACTCGACTGAGACTACCTCCCATGCGGACCTGTGAAGAGTGAATTCTCCTCACAGAGCCAACGTCACGCGCTATAAGCTAGTCCTACATGTTTAGGGACCCAAGGATAAGTGAATGGACAGGTTGGCTAGCCCTGAGAGTGGGGTGATAACTGGGGTGTTACTCGCTATATTTTACAGATGCGAGCTCATGTTGAGTCGATTGATCATAGTCAAATCGATCAATCAGATCGAGCCCAGTGATTGTCACAAGTCTACGACCACTCTAGAAGGGAATCTGATTCTTAATGAGAACCTAATGCTTCGAGGAAGCATCACAATTCTTCGACTAAAGGGCCGACTGCTAGTGTACTTTCAAATGACAATCACGCCATCTAGTTCACTGCCAGTCCTCCCCATTACCTCAGCCGACAAGCGGGACACTGGGTATGATCCTATCACATCATCTAGGGGTTAATTAATGAAGAGCCGAGCTGAGTTCAGCTCAACAACAAAGTAGGGTAACAGTAGTACCTGGAACTGGGTTTGCGGATGCGGATGAGGGGAATTGAGGGCTTCTGAGCTCGCCAAGCAGCAGACGCAAGTTCAGAGGGAGTCTGAACACCAAACGGACCCTCTATCAGTGGTACGCACTACTGGAATCCCCAAGAATGTCGAGTGCAATGGGAGCTACAAGAAACCTTAAACTAAGTAATTAGGGGATCACAGTGAGCAAAGGGGTTCACTATGATGTACCAAGGATTTTTATAGGCATTAGGAGCATTAGGTGTGGCTTCCAGAGCTCAGAATTGTATAAGAGGCTCAGATCGAAGGGAAGGTATGGTTCCAACGGCCAGGGGAAATTCAAGGAAGCTAATACCGGTAGGAGGTCGCACCAAGGGTAGAAGAGGAAGAATGGGCTTTTTCCCATGCTGTCACGAGGGCTGGGAGGATCTGGCTGTCGGGGGGGACCAGTGCGTGTCGGGCGAGAGGAAGGAGATGATCCACAGTTGTGGAGGTGCTCCGAACCGTCTGATTGATCATCAGAAGACGCGGACGGCTCTGTTTTATCGACACTTAATGACCGAGCGTGGATATAAGGAAAGTCGTTGGATCGGATCATGAGATCTAACGGTTGATCGAGGCTACTTACGACGGATGACTAGAGAACGTCGAATTAAAATCTTGGAACCGTGGAACGATCGAGATGGGATGGATCTAATCGAAGGCACGCACTGTTGGATCCGATCCATGGAAACCAATGGCCAGGATGGCGCCCACAGTTTGGGGTCAGCCGACCATTGGGGAAAAGGGTAGATTTGTAATTAGGAATTGTTCTAAACCCTAATATGCAACTGTAGTAAATTAAATTAAATCCAAAATAAGTCTAAATGACATCCAAAAATTCCCAAAAATTCACCCTTAGCTAATTTAGGCATGAGGAATTCAAAAATGAACTTAGATTTTAATTTGGAGATTAAATTAATTTAGGTATTTTTCAGGGCTCAAAAATAGGAAAAATACTAAAATTCCCAATTAAGCTCTGAATGATTTCAAATTTCTAGGGTTAGATTTAAAGGACCCATTGAGTCTAATGGATTCAAAATTAGAACTTGGTTTAGATTAATTAATCTGTATTTAGCTAGGGTAACAACTAGGGTTATTACAGACTCCCCCACTTAAGAATGATGTCATCCCCGACATCACTCAGCAAAGAAAGTACTATAAGGACTAACATTTTAAATGAAACAGAAAAGAAAAAAAAGAATAGTACCTAGACTTATAAAAAGCTGTGGATATTTATTGCATATATCTTCTTCTTTTTCCCAAGTAGATTCTTCCAAAGATCAATTCTTCTACTGAACTTTGATCATTGGAATTGAACGGCTTCTCAACTGCTTCTGATCATGAGCTAAGACTTTGATTGGTTCTTCAGCATAAGAAAGATCGAGTTTAATTTCTACTACTGGAAGCTGAATGAGATGAAAAGGGTCTCTGAGACACCTTCTCAATGATGATATATAGAACACATTATGAACGGCTACAAAGTCATCAGGAAGATTCAACCAGTAGGTAGATGATCCTACTTTGGCCAAAATCTCAAAAGGTCCAACATAGCGGGGACTGAATTTCCCTGCTACGTCGCATCTATAGACACCCTTCATCGGACTGACTTTCAAATATGCAGAATCTCCAACATTGAATTCTAAGAGACGATGATGAGCATCATGATAATTGTTCTGACGATCTTGAGCTGAACTGATTCTTTGTTGAATTAAATAAATCTTCTTATTAGTTTCCTCAACTAACTCTGAACTAAAAAGCTGAATGCTTCCTATTTCTAACCAAGCAAGCGGAGTATTGCATTTTCTACCATACAATGCCTCATAAGGAGCCATTTTAATACTGGCTTAGAAACTATTATTGTAGGCAAACTCCACGAATGGAATGTGATCTTCTCAAAAATCAATAAAGTCAAAAACATAAAGTCTAAGCAAATCTTTCAGAACTTGATTTACTCTTTCAGTCTGACCATATGTTTGAGGATGAAAAGATGTACTCATGGCTAGATTAGTACCCAGATCTTGGTGCATAGCTTGCCAAAACTTAGAAGTAAATCCGTTGTCTCTGTCGAATACTATTAATTTCAGAATTCCATGTAGCCTGATAATATTTTTGATATAGAGCTTTGCTAACTTCTCTACAGATTCAGTCTGACAGATTGGAAGGAAGTGCGCTGATTTAGTTAAACGATCTACTATAACCCATATTGCATCGGCACCAGATTTTGCACGAGGCAATCCCATAACAAATTTCATAGATATATCAAACTATTTCCATTCAGTAAATTCTAATGGATGCAGAAGACCACCTGGACTTTGGTGCTCGGCCTTTACCAAGTTGCAGGCATGACACTTAGCCACAAAATTGGCTACACTCTTTTTCATATCAGGCCACCAAAATGACTGTTTTAGATCCTGGTACATCTTAGTACTGCCTGGATGAATGTGATATCCATAATTACGGCCTTCTACCAAAACTTCACATTGTTATGCATCAGCAAATCACGACGATAACCACCTTCAATATCTACTTTGAATTTTAGATAGTCTTCATCATTGGTCTGTGTGATGGAGACATTTCTGTGGAAAGTAAGTTCCACATTGATATTTACCAGAATAGAACTCAGCACATCACTGCTGACTGGAGAAATTTTAAGCTTATGAAACTCTTGATCTAAGGAACCGGAGGTAATCATGGTAGATAGAGTAGCACAATGGCTAAGGGCATCGACCACTATATTTGCCTTACCTGGATGATACTGAATACTTAAGTCATAGTCATTGATAAGTTCTAACCATCTTCTCTGACGGCAATTCAGTTATTTTTGAGTAAAGATATACTTTAAGCTTTGATGATCAGTGAAAATTAAACACTGAACTCCATATAAATAATGATGCCAAATTTTTAAGGCAAAGATTACAGCGACAAGTTCAAGGTCATGAACTGGATAATTTTTCTCATGGAGTTTTAATTGACGAGAGGTATAAGCGATTACCTTACCCTCTTGCATTAACACACAACCTAAACCAATTCCAGAGGCATCTGTATACACCTGATAGTTCAAGCCTTCGTTGGGCTGAGCAAGTACTGGAATGGTAGAAAGTGCATCCTTTAGGATTTGAGATGGTCCTTTACACTTAGTGCTCCAAGCAAATGGATTGGCTTTCTGAGTTAGGTTAGTTAAGGGTGAGGCAATCTGAGAAAAGTTCTTAACGAACTTCCGGTAATATCCAGCTAATCCCAAGAAACTTAGGATATCAGTGATTGACTTAGGCTGAACCCAATCCTGAATAGCGCTTGCTTTGTTTTGATCTACAAGAATACCCTGGGCATTGAATACATGTGTAACAACCCAAGTTGTCACTTTAGCCAATTATGATTAATCTAAGTCTTAATTTTAGTCCTAGGTGTTAATTAAAGTCTTTAGGAGTCAACTCTAAGATATAGTTCAAAATAGGAGTCAAATAGATTGAATCCTGATTTTTTCTTTTAAATCCAGAAACCCTAAAATTTGACCTGTCTAAATTGACCTTAAATTAAAAAATGGACTTTTCCATTGCCCTCATTAACCCCAAATTAGCTAGGGCTAATGTTTTCATGTCAATCGGAAGTTGCCAAAATTTTGACAAATATTTTAATTATATTTAAATACCCTGAAAATTGGGAAGTTAAAATACTCGTCGATTCGAAAATCCAACCTCGTCGTTAAGTTCCACACCCGTCAATTAGCTAGGGGTGAATATTTGGAATTTTTCTGAAATCAAATTAATTATTTAAATTAAATAAGGAATTAATTAATTGAAATTAATTATAATATTATTTAATTATTAACTTAACGACGCCGTCAAACTTTACTCCACGCCGTTTACTGTGCATAACGCCGTCGCCATTACCGTTTGTGCGGATAGGGCAAATGTGAGCCATTCGATCGGGATAGATCGAACGGCTCGGGGTGCGTCACTCTCGAGCTCTCCGCTCACCTTACACGTGGCACGTCCGCCGCGCCTCTGGCCAACCGGGGGACCTCCCGTCCTTGGCCAGTTTGTCGGCGAGCCCTTAAATCCGAGAATGCCCCGTTTGCATGAGTTGGGGTCGAACAGACACCTATAATCGAGGGTCGAACGACAGAGCCGTCCACTGAAGTACTCCGCTGATCTACCCATTTACTCATGCGATTGTCAATTTTTCATTTCGAAATGCTATTTCATCTTGCCGATTATCAATCTACCAGCTTGATGGAGCTAAGTCTAACTAGATTGGTGAAATCACCGATCCAAATACAGAATAAACAGTTATGATAGTTTCGTCGAACCCTAGCCAGCTAGGGTTAAGCTTCACATCCAGGCCGGGCCACCTCGCGTGGCGGTTTGCACCCCATTAGGTTGGTCCCGTCGAGCTCTAGTCGGCTTCATGCGGGCCGAACCGCCCCATCGTCGGAAGCGGCACCAAAACGCTAACCCTAGCGTAGCTCCCTCGGTCCATGTCAGAACGAAGGTCCAGCCCGTCTCGGGCCGGGTCAGGCCTGACCCGCAAAAGGATCGGGCGGGCCGGCGCGTGTCACGCGTCTGTGCGGTGGGCCTGTCCTCGTACGCACGGCCCAGGCCACGCGTCGTGCGCTTGCCGTTCGCCGCTCTCAGGTGGGGCCCACATCGCGTCAACCATCGCGGTCGAACCCGACAGCGGGCCCACCGCAGTCCCGCGCTCAGTCCGTCTTCGCCACGTGTCAAGCCCGGGCCCGCTGTCAATCAACCTGCAAAAGAAATAATAACTTATAATTATTTAAATATATTATATAACTATAAGTTTCTATTAATTAAGTTAGTATATAATTATAACTATATATATATATGTATACTTATAATTAAAACTATAGGTTTATACAGTTAAATATAATTATGCATTTGCTGTAATTAGATTTAACATATTTATAATTAGTGATTAAGTAGTTAATTGCTAATAGTAGGCTAATCAAGATTAGTGCTTAAATAAATTAAGTAATTTAATTAGATAGAGAATTAATTAAATTATATTAATTAACTTAAGTTAAATTAACCAATAAGTATCAATTAGTTTAATTAAGTTAGTGATTAATATTAAAACAGTAAACAGTAATATTAGTATAATTAATTAGCATTAGTTAAATTAATACCTAATTTAATTTAATGATTTAATCAATAGATTTGATTAGTGATTAATTAACTAATATTAATTAATCTAATCTTAGCAATTAAGCAGTAACAAGATTAAATTAATAAACATCATTAAATAGTTAAATTCATTTAAATTGAATAAGTGAATAGTAAATTTAATTAAATTAATTTAAATTTAATTAAATTTTAAAGTTTAATAACTTTTTGTACAATGATCCAAACATATCAAATATAGGTCTCATTATACTCAGAAAAATAAAAGAAATAAATGACGTAATTCAAAAATTTATTTCGGTTTATATTTAGCCTAGTGACATTTTATGTCTTAAATAAACTCTCATAATTTTTAACCTAGTTATCCAAACATAAATAATATGGGTCTTAAAATACTTAGGAGAACAACTTCAACACTATAGAAGTATTAGTTTTCCCATTTAGAGCTTAGTTTGAAAAGTATCATTTAGGACCCTACCCTAAATTGACCAAAATGCCCCTAATCTTCAATTGACGATACTTGGTCAATTCAACTCCAAATTCAGAAATTCAAAGTGCTAGCTAACCTAAAACTTTATTGTCATTAATAAACCGAAATAATACTAAGGATCTAAACTATAGAAAATCAAGTATGGCCAAAATACTCATAACCTTAGTTAGGCCATAACTTGACAAATTGAAGCCCAAATTGGGTTTACGCCCTGTCAAAGCACTCAGTATACTATAGGGAAGCTATAGAAACTGAATTTGCTAAAATTAGACTTCAAATGGAAATGTTCAGTTTTTGTCCCCCGTTGACCGATAAAATTACCAAATTGCCCTTAAAAATTGAAATTGTTATAACTTAGCTATTTGATCTCAAAATGCAGTGTCCTTGGACTCTATAGAATTTTTGAATAGAAACCAATAGTAAGCTACATAAAAATTTTGATTTTATTAGGTGTAAATAATTAAAATGCCCCTTAGATCAAAAACCTTAGTTTGGACCTATAGGACCCATTTCTTACCCAAATTGAGTGTGCTTACTGTCTATCTTCATGTTAGCCAGTAAGAAATCATTTGACAACAAGAAATTTTAATTTGAATTCCTAATTCAAAAAGTAGCTTTTTGGACCCTTAAGTAGGGGCAAAATAATCATTTTGCCCAAAATTTAGGTTGAGCATCATTAACTTTAAATTATCCTTTAAATCACTAAAACTAGTATTAGAGTTATAATAGAATCATTTAGGAGATTAAAATTAGCCATTTAATCAACTTAGTAAACTTCCCTAGTTTTCTCTAAGTCTTTTCTTTAGGATCTTTCACCTCACATTAAGACTATTCTTAAGATTAGGACTAGATCATACGTTAGATTTCATTCATTGAAAAATAGGGTTTTTTAATGAATAAATCCTTAGTTTTATTAGTTTCTAGATTTTTCAATTTAATTTTGACAATTTTGTCTTTCATCCTTAGATTTAGGATAGGAGAATCATCCTATTAACTTTGACTTTGCTTAATAGGATTTACATCAATCAATAGATCACTTTTAGACTGAAACCTAGATATTAAGTCTTACCCTTTTGAATTATATGATTGAGCCCAATCTTGTGGTGTTTAGACCATAATCTATAGTTCAGTAGATCTTGATCAGATCTTAGATAGAACACATAAATTCATCTAATTAGAACATTGTGATTCATTTCTTAAACTTGTAGTCATTCTTGATTGAATTAAATTAGAACCTGATCAGCTCTAATCCTTTTTAACTTATAAGGCCTTGCCTCTAAGTTACACTCGATAGTAGGAATTAGTGATCTTGAACTTGTATAACTTGGAATAGTTAGATTGATTAAGCATTCTGATCTCTCCTTACCCCAGTCCATTGGAGTAGTGTGTGTTAAGTTTGGAACCCACTGAGTTTGGTAGACGTGCTTGACTCCTCAGCTATTTCTGAAATTGTGCACATAAATAAAAGTAAAATAACTAAAATATTTATGCATGCGTTAATACTGTCTCTCAATTCAGTTATATATATTTTTTGCCTATGCCTCCTTGTTGACGCTAGGAGAATATTTTTTATATATAATTCTGCCTATGCCTCCTTGTTGACTCTAAGAGAATTATAATTTTTGTCGCCTTAGCCTCCTTGTTGACTCTAAGAATCCTTTTGATTTCAGCAGGCTAGATGTAGCCCTCTTCTGTATGGTAGTTAATACATAATGGTTTTATTTATAGTACTTTTTGATTTTATTTATATATTTCAGTTCACTTTACTTCTGTCAGTTATTCCACTTATTTTACTTATATATTTTAGGATGATAGGCTTATAATTGCTTACTTATATGTACCACAGTTAGATTTATCATTTTTAATGTACATATATCGTATAATCATTAGCATGTTTAGGTTTAGACTTTTCTTTCAGTACTTTAACTTACTATATTACATATGTATGCCCTACCTTATTTAGTTTACTTGAGGCGTGCTTTTGCCTCAATTCTTACTTCAGTTTTAAATATTACATTTATAACTTATCATGTTTTCCTTGTATGCTTACTTGCTCCCATGCTAGATAGATGTTTCATTTTATTTAAAGTAAAATTATGATATTAATAAATGCTTAATAAATTACTTACCTAAAATGTACTTAGACATTTTATCTAATGAGATTTTTCTTTTATTGGCTAAGCCCCTGGCATTGTGAAACTGACAATATCTGATCTGGAGCTGTTTGAGGATCTAGTGCTCGAGGAGGAGCCTTACATAGAGGAGGAGCAGTGACTTGGATCAGAGGATATTTAGCTGTCTTTTTAAATCTTTGTGAAGATGAGAGTCCTTTATTTATTTTCAACTCTTAAACTTAAATTAAAATGTTGTAATAATATAGGTACTCATAACTGTATTTACTTTCTACACATTATTATTTGCATAGTTATATTTTTATTTCTTCCTGATGTATGGTGAATGGATGTAATCTTTACTTCATATTATTTCCGCACTCTGTATGTATGTATAGACTTAGTGATTGATCCTTACATTCATTATGTGCAGATCCCTCCCTTATTGATGGATTGTGGATCTTACCTAATCCAATGATAAGTGGGGGATCCACCCCTTGGGTCTAATCTTACTGATCAGGGGGTGGGGCGCCACAATATGTCCCATGAATATAATGGATTTAAGCCAAAATTTGCATTTGGAGAACTTGGCATACAGTTGATGTTCACGTAGAACTTCTAATACTAGTCTCAGATGATCTTGATGATATTTTAAAGTTTGAGAATAAATGAGGATATCATCGATAAAGATGATTACAAATTTGTCTAAATATGGTTTAAGGACTCACTGCATGTAACAACCCAGGTTGTTACCTTGCTCAATTAAGACTAATCTAAGTCTTAATTAAGGTTCTAAGTCACTAATTAAATAATTTAGAACTCGCCTCTGAAACCTAGGTCAAACCAGAAGTCAACAAAGTTAAATCTGGAATTTTAGAAAATTTCAAACCCTAGAATTTGACTTTTTATCTAGACCTCAAATTAAAAATCTGACTTCGCCATTGCATTCAGAACACCCAAATTAGCTAGGGGTGAAATTTTGGAGGCATTTGGAAGTCGTTGGATTTTTGTCAAATATTTTAATAATATTTAAATACCTTAAATTGTTAACTTAATCATTGATTTTTCAATTAAATTTATGTTCATATTCATCGATCGAATGCGTATGATCCAATTTTATCAAATTTCTTAAGTGCGTATTTTAATTGTTATCAAGATGTCCGTGCACCGTAGGTTAGGGCATCACAGTAACACCTGAATTCTTGCACCAAAGATTGAAATTTTGGGTCCTAATGAAAGATCTAATCAATCTCTGCTGATTGGCATGTGAGTTGGGTGTCACGAAGCTCTGTGCACCGAGAAAATTGAAGCCCTAATCCCTTCCGTTCGGCGCTCAGAAGAGATGAAGGAGCAGAGATCTCGGGTCGGGCTTTCTTCGGCCCGTTCGCGTTGTAAGTGGTGGGTCCCACCCATCTCTTTTCTGACTTGAAGAGTGGGTCCCGCCTCCTGAAAATAACGTTAATAATAAATATATGTATTAATTTAAACAGAGTAATTAAATTAAGTAATTCAATTATAAATTAATTAAACATAGGATATTCATAAATCTAAATTCAATAATCCAAAATTTATAATATTATATATCAATGGAATCAGAAAAATATGATGAATAATTTGGCAGTGTCAAATTTCCAATTGAAATTATACATCACTTAATGACATTTAGGATCCCTAAATGACTCAAAATTTCATTAGCTCATAACTTTGTGTAGGTTAACCCAAACATATTGAATATGGGTCTTAAAGTGATCAAAAAACCCTAAGGATTATTTTGGAAGTATTCATTTTGCTGTTAGGGTTAAATTGTGCCTAATCACATTTAGGACCTAACCCTAATTACCCTAATAAACCCTAAAACTTCAATTGACCATAACTTGGTCAATTGAGCTCCAAATTTGATGATCCAAAGGTCCATTTAGATCAAAAGAACCTAATTAACAGTAATCTACAAAATTATTTAGGATCCAATGGTTAGATTTGTTAATCACCCTTAATTACTCTAAATCTTGATTAGTAATTATTAGCAAATCTAGTAATCCAAATTGAGTGATTTAAGTTTCAGAGGACTCATAGAACTACTTAGAATCAATCTATAAAGTTGGATTAGTATTTGAGTGATTAATTTTTCTAATCACTCACTAATTACTCTTAACCCTAATTAGGTCTTAACTTAGTCAAATTAGGTCCAAATTGAGCCTACCACATGTCATTATGATCAGTGGGCTATTTGTAATTCATAGCCACTAATTTTGCTTAATTTGGACACTAATTGACAAAATTAGGATTTTTGACCTATAAATAAGGATTCATTAATCACCTTTTAAACCCTAGATCTTGTATTGACCATAACTTGGCCAATACTTATCCGAATTTAGCAAACTTAGGTTCTATGGAAAGCTTAGGCAGTAAAGAACAATAATCTGAAAGAAAATTTAACTTTCACTTTGTCAAATTACTAATTTTCCCTTATGAGTCAAATTCACTAATTTGAACTCATATGGTTTAATAATTACCCAAAATTAATTTAGTTGCTGTCTAATCTTACATTAGACAATAAGAAGCACTTTCCAAAAGAAAATTTTAGAATTTAAGCTCTAGATCAAAATTTGATCTTTTGAACCCTTAAGTAAGGGTAAAATGGTCATTTTGCCCAAATTTAGGGTTTAGCCTTTAAAAAGCCCTAAATTCAGTTTCTAATCATATTAATCAGTAAATATAATGATTTATAGCTGAAATCAATCAAATTCAAGTCTAAATTAGATTTTGTTTAAAATCTCAAAATTTGCTCCTTAAGAAAATTTTTAAGTCTTAAGTGAGTGTTCTCCTTCTTTAATCATTCTTAGACCCATCTTTAGGTCTTATAATATTAGTTAGGATGTGTGTCTTGAGAGATACTCTTAGTAATTAAGAGCCTTATTTCCTAAGATTAGGAATAGATCTTAAGTTAGAATTCATCTATTGAGTAAATTGGGTTACTCAATTAGGTGAAACCTTGAGTTTACTAGTTTCTAGATTTTCTTAGTTTATTAAATGATTATTTGATCTTTAAACTCTAGAATTAAGAATATAGATCTATCATAATGAATTGATTTATCATTAGGACTTGCCTTAACTTAATTTGTGAGATTTGGGTTCTAAACTTAGACCCTTAGATTATACCTTTAGATTAAGTGATTAGACCCCATTATCTGGAGTCTAATTCTTAATCTTTTCATCTTGATTTGGCTAATCAAGATGAGGTTGGGAGGAATTAAATTAAAAAACTAGGTCGATGATTTATTCACTTTAACCAAATAGTCGTCTTTTGATTAAGTTATAATTAGGACTTGGCCAGTTCTAATTATCTTCAACTAGTATGATTCGTGATTCTAAGTTACAGAATGTGTAAGAATTGATAATTCTGAAACTTATGTAACTTAGAATAGATAGAACGAATAAAGTAGATAATGACGGATATCACCTATGTTTTAGATAGAGTTTCTTGCACTTTGATTTTTGATGCTTCGCATTCCTTGATTTTGAGCCTTATACCTTGAACATGTATTAGGTACATAAGATATTTTGATAAATATCTTATGTTAATTTGGAACATTTATAAGCAGCATTATCTTCGTTTCACAAGTGGTTTGTAAGGTGTAGCTTGATTAGTATACCTCTTCGATCAACTCGTTCGGGGTCGGCAACCTTTCGAGGGTTTAATGTCCGACAGTCTATTGGCCATGCCTAGTCCGAGTGATAGGATGGATAGACTCTCACCCTACTGATTATAGAGTCAGGATTCTGATATGGATATACTAATCCAAGTACACTTACATTCAATTCTATCTTAGCTCATCAGGCTAAGAGTCTCAGTGATGTTCAGTTTGGAGTTCTTAGCTCATCAGGTTAGGATTTGCTGAGCTCGTGTTCAGGTGACTTATATAGTTACTGCAGTTTCAGTTTACAGCTACTATTTTTACTTGTATATTCTGTATCTCAGCACTGTTTTACTTACAGTTTTCATACACATGTTATATATAGGATGCTAGTTCTACTTACTGTTTTCATATGCTCACATAGTATGTTAGTGTTTTCAGTTTTATACTGTTCAAATTATGTATGTCACCTAGCATAATTTGTTTGATCATAAGCATATTTTAGGTTGTACTTTTCTTACAGTTTTACTTTTCTTTTACTTACCTGTCTTTGTTGCAGTTGCTTGGAGGAGGTATGTATTACTTCCTAATTGTTTTAGTTATAAACTATTTGTTTATAACTTATTACTGTTCTTTTGTACGCTTTTCTGCACCTATTTTGCTAAGTTCTGCTTTTATGGTGATATTCAGTTAACCTAAATAAACTTTTACCCTAAATTGTACTTAGACATATTGTCTAACCAGTTTTTCTTTTGTTGGCTGGGGCCTTACCATTATGAAACTGATAATGGTAGGTTCTGAGTTTGTTGGAGTAGCAGATCCAGTAGAGAGCTTGCTATTGGAGGAGGAGCCCGTTCATGAAGATCTATAGCCTTAGTTTTCTTTCTTTCAGTGAGTTTGAGAGTCCTTTCAGTTCTTTTAAACTTATTAAATATTGTAATAATACAGGTTTATTTTTCTCTTTCAGCACTTTACTTATTCTGTATTGTTGTATTTATACTGTATTGGATGGATGTTGTACCTTTTATTGCTTCCGCACTCTGAGTTCATGTATAATCATTTAGTGATAGTATTTTTTTTTGATGAATGGCAAAGTCCTTATTTAAATTGAATTAGAACACGTGTCTAATCCAATCTTAAGTGGGGAACTTGTCATTTGGTGACCCCTCCACCATAATCATGTTAACTTAAGGGTTAACAGGACCACGGCGGGGCAGGGCCGCCACACTGCATCAGATCCATGAAGATTGATGGCACGTCAGTGAGTCCAAAAGACAACACTAAAAATTCAAAATGACCATAACGAGTATGGAAAGCGGTCTTTCTTACATCATCTTCTTTACTCGCAATTGATAATATCCAGACCTGAGGTCGATCTTAAGGAATATAATAGCTCTAGATGACTGGTCGAACAAATCAATAATTCTAGGCAACAAATATTTATTCTTTATGGTGACTTTATTTTGTTCCCAGTAATCTATGCACATTCGCATAGATCCATCTTTCTTCTTTACAAACAGAATGGGTGCTCCCTAAGGAGACATACTTTGCCTAATAAAGCATTTATTCAAAAGTTCTTGCAACTGTTCATTAAGCTCTTGAAGATCCTTAGGTGACATTTTGTATGGAGCTTTAGATATGGGCTGGGTATTTGGGATTAATTTGATAGAGAACTCTACTTCTCTAAGAGGAGGTACACTAGGAAAATATTTTGAGAACACATCGGTGAATTCCTTAACTACTTTACAATCAGAGAGAGGGATACTTTTTTTTGCTTCACCCATTATAGTGACCCGAAAAGCATGATAACTCTTACTAATTAATTGCTCAGCTTTGGTATCATTGATTAATGATAATTATGTACTGACTTTCCCTATAAAGGTTTCAGACTTGCCCTGGGATTGAAGAGTGACTTTCTTCTTTAGGCAGTTTATCACAGTATTATGGTTACTGAGCCAATTCATCCCAAGAATGATATCAAAGTTTGCTAATGACAGGATGATTAATTTGGAGTCAAACTCCTGACCATTCAATGGAATTTTGATATTATAAAACTTATAAGCACTGAGTTGGGCTCCATATAGAAGTCCAACACTTAATGATTTTGCTAAATTGTATGAGTGTGGTTTAAGAATGTTGGCAAAATGTTCATGAATAAATGAATGACTAGCACCAGTGCCGAATAACACATTGCAAGGCTGGTCACAAAATTATAGTGTGTCTAAATTGTTTATACGAATCACATTAATAGCTAGCAATAATTAAGATACAAAAAATGCAATTTAAAAGAAAAAATTCAAAAATGTGTACTTGAAATCACATTATGTCTTCTATGGCTTCCAGAGGTGTTAAAGCATACACTCACGTAGGACCAGCAAGATGATTGTTTACCTACATCCTGGGATTATTCTGGAACTTAGGAGCTGAGGGTTGCTCTTGAGCAACTTCAGATGCAGGGGATGCCATTGGTGCCAAACCTGGTTCTCTCCTATTCAGCAGAGTTACCCTGAATACTTCGTTCTTCTGTGACTGCTTAATCCGGACTCCATCCAATGTCTCTGTGTAGGTGCAATGATAGAATAGATGGCTTGGATGCGTAAGTGTAGCACTTATGGCCAAAGTGTTAACACTTGCCATAAGGATGAGGCCTATTACAATCTTGAATTGGTTCAGCAGTGGGTGCCACTTCGATTTGATAGACCTTTCCAGAGTGAGGTCTATGCTTTTGAAGGCTTCATGCATGTGGGGAGTTGATTGCATCTTTTGCTTGAGATCTCTTTCTGAGTGATGATGCTTAAGCACCTTTGCTGTCTCTACTAGCTCAAAAAAACAGTCAGATGGAGCGAAAAAATTAGATCTTTCAGTGAATCTCATAGTCCGCTGAGAAAGTGATGGTACTTAGCTGATTCAGATTGAATTATTTCTAGGGCAAAACAAATCAACCTACAAAACACTCTTTCGTAGTCAGCGATAGAACGACTTCCTTGTGTTAGCCTTAGAATTGTGTCCATTATGATATTCCGTGCAGACGGGGGAATGAATTCGTCCTTGAATGCCTCTACGAATTCACCCCAAAGGATGTCTTCAAGTTCATAATCAACAAATTTGGTATTTCAAACTAGTATTCTACCTCAACATGGAACAGATGTGTCATGAGACAGACGGCTTCTGAATTTGGGATTTTCAGACTGATTAGATCCTTTTTGATAGTTTTCAGCCAGTCGACTGTGTCCATTGGAGATAAATTTCCACTAAAGGTGGAGGCCCTAATCTTAAGAAGTTGTGGAGAAGATCATCCATAGAATGATGAGAAGGAAAAGAATGTTGCTGAACAGGAACAGTAGGAAATATGTGACACATTTCGATATAATGGTGTCACTGATGATGCCATAAGACTAAGACTATTCCCATTCTCATTGCAAAATAGAGCTAAGAGTTGGCTTGATTCCTTGCCCAGTGATTCTATTCTTGCTTGGGATGATATAACTAGGAATTTCCTAGCCAAATGTTTCATACCTTCTAAGACTGCTAGGTTGAGAATTGAAATAACTAACTTTTGCCAAGCTAAGGGGAAAACTTTGTATGATATCTGGGAAAGCTTCAAGGAGTCACGTAGATGCTGTCTACATCATGGCTCTTACAGTGGATGCAGGTTCAAACATTTTACAATGGATTTAACGCACCCACCTGGATGCTCATGAATGCAACATCTGGAGGATCTCTGAGCAGAAAAACCTAAGAAGAGGCCTACAATTTATTGGAAGAAATGACTGAGAATGCATATCAGTGGCCTACTGAGAGGCTAACCCTTAGAAAGAAGGAAGAGGTTAGCATGGGTGAGGCCAATCAGATTTTAGCCCTACAAAATGAAATCAATGCACTAAATAAGAGATTGGAAGTATGAGTATGAATAATGCTTAGGAAGTTCAGTGTGATTTTTGTGGAGGAAAATATAATAGTGAAAATTGTGACTTTAACAACTCATTCTTACCTTCAAACACTGAGCATATAAATTTCTTAAGAAATAACAATACAAGCCATAATACTGTGCAAAATAGCCCATACTCCTATACATACAATCAAGGATGGAGAAATCATCATAACTTTTCTTAGAGTAACAATAATACAATGGGAAATTTTAATGGAAACTAAGCACAAAATAGGTAAGGGAAAAACTATAACAACAATCAGCAACCCCAAAGCACAGGCATTGAGGGGGCATTTAATGCTTTCAAAGCAGAAATAGTTCAATTTGTGAGGAGAACAGAATTGACATTAACGTGTCACAATGCCTCAATCTAAGGTATTGAGGCATCCCTGAGAAACATTGAAGTCCAACTGGGACAAATTTTCCAACAGCTGACCACACGTCAGTAGGAACTTTGCCAAGTTTGATGGAGGTAAATCCAAGGGACACGGTCAGTGTCATAAATGCAGATTTTATGGAAAAAGACTACCTAGGAAGTAGCTGTGGAATGAAAATTAAAGAAAAGAGAACTGAAATGGAAAGGGTTAGCTATGAGAAAAAAAAAATTGCAACAAAAATGTGAGGATAGGTAAGCTTAACATCCCTTGTAGGATACGGAGCGAGGTTCTTTTAGATCCCTTGTGTGACCTTGGAGCCTCGGTAAACGTCATGCCATTTCACATCTATGAGCACCTATAGTTAGGAGGAATTGAACATACATCTATGATCTAGAATTTGCCAACCTTGATTCTTTGACCCCCTTAGAAATTATAAAAGCTGTCATTGTGGGTCTAGGAAGTTTTGTTGTCCCAGCTGACTTTGTCATCTGTGAATGGGATAGATGGAATGAAAATTCCACTATCATCTTGGGCAACCTTTCCTAGCTAGCATTAAAGTTGTAATTGATGTTGTTAGGGGAGTAATGAGCATATGGGTGAATGAAAAAATAGAGGAGATCAATTTAAAACCCACTCTTTTTAATAAGAAAAACTTGAAGATAGAGTGGAGAAGAAAATCTAGGAAAGAGCTTGAATTGGATAAACTTGACCTGGAGAGTTTAACTTTGACTAAAAAAACTGTTGAGTGTAGAAAAGGCACCTCATCTAGAGGTGAGACAATTGATGAGATTAAAAGGAAGAGGAAAATTAGGAGAGGGAAGAAGAAGAAGAAGGGAACCTCTTTCCCAAATTCTGAAGAATTTGTTGAAGAAAGATTGACTAGTGAAGTCATGAGTTTGAGCACAACACTTGTTAGTGCTCACTCAAGCATTTCAAAAATCTGAAAAAGGAAACCTCCTAACAATTTCAACCCTTAAAATCTCAAACTGGTTGGGCTGACGACATTAAACTAAGTACTTTTTGGAAGGCAACCCAATAATTTTGTCATGTTTAGAATTAGTTAGTAAGAAAAAAAATTTAATCTGTTAATAACAAACAATTCTGGAAGAACATTCAAATTTTGTGTGAAAAATTTCTGACAGGCACTGCAGCGCGCCGCTGCGGATTTAGCCGCTACAATGGTTTTAGTCGCTTTAGCACGCTGTAGCGGATTTTACTGCTACAGCATGTTGTAGTGGACGTAAACACATGGCAAGAGTTTCACAAGTCCTGAGGTGCTATAGCGCACCACAGCGTGCCGCAGCGTGAGGCGCATAGCTGGAGCAATTAATAACTGCTTGGGATTCCTCAAGCAGTCAAAGTTGCTACAGCACACCTAGGGACTCAAAAATTAAAATAAAGTGCTGAAAAGCTATTTTTCCCACCTCATAAAAAACTGAATTCAATTCACATTAAATGCATGACATTAAAACAATCTTTAACTATCCTTTAATCATACTTTGAATGTTCTTAAGAACATAAATCTTCTAGAATTCCTTCTATAAAAGCTATAGTAGGGGAGGAAAATTTTATTAGTGCTTGTTCTTGTCCAAATCATGCACAATACTTTCAAGACTATTCACTACTCTGTCATTCCCATTGTCTTTCCCAAAGAAGAGATGGCTAGTAAAGATGCAAGTACCTCCACATCCAGAGGAGCTTTCAACAAAAAATAGTTCTCTTCTATGGAGGCAGAACAAAGGTTCAGCCAAGTAAAGATGAGCATACATGCATAATATAGTAAGTAAGAGTACTAACAGAAAAGTCTAATCCTAAACATGCTGATGATCATATGACATATGCTGATTAAAGCAAAGAATTTTATCGTGACACATACATAATAAACAATAGCAAAGTCTAGCATCCTGTAATATACAAGTAAGTAGGTAAAGGAATGCTAATTAAAATAACATGCATCATCAAAACAGTAAGCAATTCATTGAAACAGAAAATAAGTATGTACAACTGACACATCAGAAAATTGGCCAATGGAGCCCAACGTAATTCCCAAAGCTATTCTAGGCTAGGGCAGATAGAAATTTCTAAAGCTTTTCTAGGTTAGGGCAGATAGAATAATACAACAGAACTGAGGAGGCAATAAAAAAAATGCAATAAATTTTAATTATTTTACTTTTGCTTCTATGGACATGTCCAGATGCAACCGAGGAGTCAAGTACGTCTGAAAGCCTATATGGGTTCCAAGCTTAACACACACTCCTCAATGAGTAATGTTAAGCATCCTTATTACTCACGCCTATCCACTGGGGTAAATATGCACCAGAACCTATCAGAATATAACTAAACACAAAGCAACTGTTTCCCTAATTATTCTAAATTTTTATTTCGTGCACAAAGTTCTCTTACATGACATGTTCAAGGAAATACGCTCAAAATACAAAGGATGTGCAGCACAAATAATCAAGTAGTAAGCAAGGGACTATTCTACACATGGTGACACCATTGTTGTCTAATTAACCATTCTAACTATCCTAAGTCATACAACTTAAAAGCACTGTCTTATAAGTTATAAATAACAGAACTGATCAGGTTCCAATTTAGTTCAATCAAAATCGACTATAAATTAAATAATAAATCATCACATCCTAATTGATGAATTTAGATGTTCTATACTAAGACCTGATCAAAATTTACTAAACTAGGGATTATGAATTAAATACTACGAGTTGGACTTAATCACATAATCCCAAGGGTCATACATAAGTTCTAAGGTTTTTAAGTCTAAATATGAACTAAGATTAATGCAAATCCTATTAAGCAAAGTCAAGCTTAATAGGATGATTCTCCTAATTTTACTCTAAGGTTACAAGACAAAATAATCAGAATTAAGTTGAAGATAATCTAAAAACTATTAAAACCAAGGTTTTATCCATTGAATAACCCACTTTATTCAATGAATGAAGTCTAACCTAGGATATATTCCCAATCTTTAAAAAAGGTCCTAAGGTAAGGTGTAGAATCCTAATGAGATGACTTAGGAAAATCTCAGGAAACTAAGGAATTCAATCTTATTTAGGGAAGGTTAAGGGTGAATTTTAGCTAAGCAAGGCATATTAACCTTACTTAGGGGATTTCAAGCCTTATATTAGGTTTTTTATCAAATTAATAATATTATGAGAATTTAAAACTTAATTTAAGTCTAATTTAATTTTATTATTAATTTTAATGATTTAAAAGATGTTTTAAGGTTCTAAGGCACTTAACCTAAATTTTGGGCAAAATGACCATTTTGCCCCTACTTAAGGATCCAAAAAGTTATTTTTGATTTAGAGCTCAAAATTGGATTTTCTTATTGCTAAATGATTCTTTACTATCTAATATAAAGTTATATAGTAAGTACACTCAATTTGGATAAGAATTGGTCATATAGGTCCAAACTAAAGTTTCTAACCTAAGGTGGAATTTTTATAACTTCTCCAAATGAAGTCTAGATTTTTGTGCAGTTTATTGTTGATTGCTATTCAAAGATTCCATAGAGTCTAAGAATACTAAATTTTGAGGTCTATTAGTTAAGTTACGAGTAATTCAATTATAAGGGCATTTCTGGAATTTTCTAAGGGGTCAAAAACCTAACTTTTTAATTTGAAATCCAAATTCTGCAAACTCAGTGCCTATAGCTTTCCTATATCATACTGAGTACTGTAACTAGGAGTAGACCCAAATTGGAGTTTAATTGGTCAAGTTATGACTTAAGTAGAGTTAGGAGCAGTTTGGTCAACTTAGGGTTTCTAGGGTTCAAAACCTAAATTTTATTGCAATCACAATTAGCATTAATTTCTAAGCTAGATAGCATTTTGAATTTCTTAATTTAGAGTCTAATTAACTAAGATATGGCCTAATCAATTTTAAGAGTTTTAAGGGTCATTAGTGAGAGTCCTAAAAGTAACTTCGCAAATAATCATCAAATGGGATAACTAATACTACCATAGTGATGGGGCTATTTTCATGATCATTTTAAGATCCATATTGAATATATTTGGTTGACTAGGTAAGAAATTATAGGTATTTGTGTAGGTCCTAAAATATCACTAATTTAAATACTCACCAAATGAAAAATCTGATTTATGTCATTTGACTCCTTTTATTTTTCTAATTAAAATGAGATAAATATTTAATATATTTGGATCATTATATTGGAAATTATGACATCCTAAAGTTTCATTTAATTTGAATTATTTAATAATTAAAATTAATGCAATTTTTAATTAATTAAATAGCTTAGTATTTTGATAATTATCAACTGGATAAAATTAATTTATAAATTAACTAAATTAATTAAAATTATAGTTATTATTCATAATTACATTAATTAGTTAAATTGATCTACATAAATATTCACTTACTAAATTAATTTAATTAATTAGACTAAATAAACTAATTACTGATTATATTAATTAATTAATCTATTGTTTATAATTATATTAATTAAGTTAATCTAATCAATGTTAATTAATTAAATTAATCGACTTAACTACAGACTAACTACTTTAGTTAACATGAAATTAATTTAAGTATATGAATATAGCTATATATATATTATAATATATATATATATATATATAATTTAGTTATTAGTCTAGCTAGTTTATTGGCGGCGGGACACGCTAATGACACGTGGCAGCCAGCAATTGGATGGAACCGAGACAGCGGGGCCTAGCTGTCAGACTGAAGAGATTGATCCGATAGAGGTGGGTCCCAAGTGCTACGTGGAAACACTGGACAGGTCCCACCTGATGTCAGCCGAGCGGACAGCGGGTCCCACTGTCGAACATCATGACTCCAATGGGCCCTACATGCCATGCGTAACCCCGGAGGGACGCCATGCGGTGCTGCAGGCCCACACGACTGGCGTAGCAGGGTCAGACACGGGTCGGGTCCCACCCGACCAAACCCGAAGCCTTATGGCCCATCCAGAATTATCGGGCCTAGGGCAAGGCTTTTGTCGGCCTTCCAAGTGCTGATGAGGCTCATCCCGTACGGTTGATGGTAGGCCTCAACAAAGCCTACCCACCGGTGTTTGAACCGATGCCAGAAGAGCACAAGGCTATGAGAAAAGCCCAACCCTAATGGTTAGGGCTCGGAGACGATGATCTTATGGTGGATTACTGTAGGACTCGCACCCAGTTTGCGATTATCGGGTTTGATAGAATGTGATCAAACCCGATTGAATGTTAATCCTGCTTATGCAATTAAGTTTTGAAATGAAAGATTGAAATTGGATAAATAGATTGGGATGGGGAGATACCTGAAGGTAAACAGGCATAATGAGTTTAGGGTATGCAGAGGTTTGACTACCGGCTCCCGATGCTCCAACCCATGCAGAGACGATGACCTAAGTGCAGGTAGGGTCCTTAAGAGTTCGTGGAGGGATTCTTTGAGGGGGAGGAGGCCGTAGTTGGGTGTTCTCGGTGGCGGGACTCTGTGTGTCATCGCTCGACATGCTGGCGGTTCTTGATATAGCTAAAATTTATAGTAAAAATATAGTGTTTAAACATTCAAATCATCATATATTTCCCTATACTTTGAGTAGAAATTGATGTCTTCTTAAGAAAATGAAGAAAATTGACTGCATGGGTTGATTTACCAAATTCTAGACAAAAACCGCCGTAGCGCACCACGCGTCCCCTTAAAAAAATGCCTTACCTAGAAGAAGAACTGCAGACCTGGAGCAGGACCACTGCAGCGCGCCACGACCTGCCACAGTGCGCCACATCATCATATCTATGAGGATAAATTAAAATAATATAAACAAGTAATTGAATAGTAATGCGCAAGCTTGCGCGTCGCAGCCTGCCACGGCGCGTTGCAGCCTGCCACAATGTCATATCTTGTGAATTTATTAAAACCTTATAAACAAGTAATTGAATAGTGTCACACAACTACCGCAGCACATTGCGGTGGGTGAATTTTTATTTTATCAAACTATATTTGATCTAATTGAACAGTGATTCTGCAAAATTTATCCACTGTGGCGAGTCGCAACGCGCCACATCGGTTGAATTTTTATTTTATGATACTATAGTTGAACTAATTGAATAGCGATCCTGCAAAATTTATCCGCTATAGCGCACCACAGCGCACCACAACTGGTAAATTTTTATTTTATAAAATTATAGCTAAACTAATTGAACAGTGATCCCAAAACTTGACCGCTGTAGCGCGCCGCAGTGCGCCACAGCCTCCGCTACAGCGGTCGAACGAAAAAGGACTAACTTATATGTAGGAAAAGCGTTTGGAGCTCTGCTGCTACAGCGCGCCGTAGCGAAACAGGATTTGAAATGCGGTTGCTATAGCGCGCTGCAGCGAAACAGTATATGAATTGCTGCTGCCACAGCGCACCGTAGTGGACAGCCCAGAATTTCTAGAAATAGCAATTAGGAAGCATGGGGAAGGCCACAAAAACATGACCTTTGGCCTCCCCCAGCCTCTTGAAAATTGATAAATTAATTCCCTACAGAATCCCAACTATTTAACCAAATGAAAACATTAAAAGGGATTGGAATTAAGCCAAGGAAGAGGAAAGGTCATACATTAAAGGCTTTGAGGCTGAGTGCATCCCTATTTAAGGGGAAATCTCAAACCTTGAAAGGGTTCCAACCTTTGCTACTCCAAAGACTAGGAGAAACACTGCAGGAAGAGAAAGAAAAAGAACTCTCCAAGAGGAAGAGAGGACTAAGAACAGGAAGAAAGAAAAGACAGCATAGAACGAAGGGTGGAGCTTCAAGAGGACATCGCAGGAAAAGTAAAGAGAACCCCAGAAAATCTCCGGGTGATTCCTTGTATTTCTCATAAACTCCCTTGATTAATTTCTTGCCGTGAACTGTTGGCGATGTTCACTTTTCTTTGCTTATATGTTATTTCTTGCTTAGTAATGGAAAGCTAAGAACCCCTTGGAGAGGGTTGAGATGTAGTTATAGAATTATGTAAGGGAAATATTAGTGTATGATGATATTGTTTAATTGTAATGAAAAACTATTTGTTGTATGGTTAATTTTAATATTGAATGAATGCTTGGATGAATTGAATTCTTATTTACTTTAATTAAAAGAGCTTGTGTTCCAATGCTCATGAATTGGGTAAGAGCAATGAGGTAGTGAGAGTAGAGCTGAGAATTATGTGACAGAATTCTCAAGCTTACTTGCACCCTCCCTTAGTAGCTCTCCCAAAAGATTGACGCTTGAGAACGAAGTTCTCCATTAACATTGCTCTGCTGCTCAGCAAAGTAGAAGGGATGAGAGGACATTGGGAACTTCAATGGATGATGTGATATAATCCATTGACCCAACGCATCCACCCATCTAGCTAAACTGCGTGTGAAGCGCATGACACATGGTAAATAGAATCTTGCTTGTGAGATCATTTTAATTAAGAGATGTTTTTGGTAAATTAGATGTAGGAAGTCAAAATCAAATTAAAGAAACTAGATCTCATAAGAGCTTATGTGCTAAAAAAGGAACCCAAAAGGAGTTCTCTTTGTGCACAAAACTTGAACCCAATGTAATTGAAGGATACTTCAATTCCAATGGAGTTCACTTAATTTAATTAAGCAATTAAATTGAACGTATACATTCAAATAATGAAATCATATAATCAACCCTTGCATATATTACAATGAAATCTCAACTCTCTCCTTTTTAATCAAATTGTATCTTTACTCAAGTCTTGTGTATTGCTAATTAGGAACAAACAAAATTCAACTAACTTTGTTATCTAAATATTAGTGAAAGAAAATGCAACTTGGTATCAAAACAACTATTTCCTGAGGTTTGATAAATCCTAGAAACTAAACTTTCCACTTATTACTTCAGACCACATACACTTGCATGCAAATGCAGACGTGTATTTTCGTCTGTCAAGTTTTGGCGTCGTTATTAGGGAGAGGTTTTCATTTTGTATCAAGTATAATTCTCTAGTAACTAGTAATTTAGAACTAACTAACTTGTGCGTATTCTTACATAGCTGTAATTAATTTCTGTATTTGCTTGCTTGAGAAATATTAGAAAAATTTTCTAAAAAGAACTTGTGCTGAATTTTATTGCATATTAGCTTATTGAAAATTTTGTTGTCATTTGTGGTGAATATTTGTTGCTGAATATTGATTGCTGAAACTCATTCTAGCTAAAGACACCTTAACTACATGAGTAGGAGAAATCTTATGGAATTCTTTTATGATCCCCAAATATATAGAACTTATTTGAGAGCTAGGAGAGAGCAAATCATTTTAAATTAACAAAATGCGCAAATGGAAGACTTAGATATAAACCCAGTAGAACCTATGGCAAATGCTGGGAGAAGATTACTTAAAGAATACGCACTTCCCACGGTAGAAGGAGTTCAAAATGCTATTGTTAGACCTCCTATATAAACAAATAATTTTGAGATAAAACCATCCACTTTGAACATGATCCAAAATAATCAATTTAGTGGGATGGCATCGGATGAGCCGAATGCACATATTTCAACTTTTCTAGAAATATGTGACACATTCCGATTCAATAGGGTATCCAATGACGCCTTAAGATTGAGATTATTCCCATTCTCGCTGAGGGATCGAGCTAAGGTTTGGCTCAGTTCTCTACCTGGTGAGTCTGTAAGGACGTGGGATGACTTGGCAAGGAAATTCTTAGCCAAGTATTTTCCACCTGCCAAGACCGCTAGGCTGAGAAATGAAATTTTGAACTCCTCTCAGCAGCATGGTGAGAACTTGTATCATGGCTTGGAATGTTTTAAGGACCGCTTAAGGCGTTGCCCACATCATGGGTTTTTCTTTGTGGATGTAAGTGCAGACTTATTATAATAGATTAAACGCACCCATTAGGACCCTCATAGATGCAGCCGCAGAAGGATCATTAAGTAGTAAAACCCTTGAGGAGGCTTTTGATCTTCAAGGAAATGGCTAACAACGCGTAAAAATGGCCGACTGAGCAGCTAAACTCTACCAAAAAGGAGGTGAACAATCTAAACGAATCTAACCAATTGGCCTCCTTGCAAAGGGAGGTAGAAATCCTAACTAATAAAATTGAGACAATGAATGTTAGTGTTGTTCATGATACTAGTTGCGGGTTGTGCGGGGGAAGCCACAATAGTGAGTACTGTAATTTAAATAATCAATTTGCCCCATCACAAACAGAACAAGTAAATTTTATGAGAAATAACAACATGAACAATAACTCCCACAATAACCCCTACTATAACTCTTACAATTCGGGATGGGGAAATCATCCCAACTTTTCTTGGAGTGAGGGGAATTCTCAAGGAAACCTCAATGCCCCACAACAAAACTGGCCAATGCACAATGGAAATAATTTGTATAAACAAAATTAGAATAATAAACAAGATGGCGGTTTAGAAGAATCATTTTGGGAGTTTAAAAATGAGACGATGCAGTTTATAAAAAGGACTGAATTTATAATGAATCGCCATGAAACCTCCATTTAAGGAATTGAGGTATCATTAAGAAACATCAAAGTTCAATTAGGACAAATTTCTAAATAGTTGTCTACTAGACAATAAGGTATGCTCCCTTGCTCAACTAAAATAAATCCTAGAGAAACAGTGAGCATTATAAATGTAGACACTAAAAAGATAAACTGCATTGATCATAATAATGAGGAAAGGAAGGTGCCAATAAGGATTCCTAAGCTGAATGATAGAAGGGAGATTATAGCAACAAAAAAAGGGGACCCAGGTAGATTGAATATTCCATGCATAATCAAAGGCAAAGTCCTTTTAGATGCATTGTGTGATCTAGGGGCTTTGGTGAATGTAATGCCATGGCACATTTACACCAAACTAGGAATAAGGGGGATGGTGGGGACACCAATAATTCTAGAATTTGCTAATCTTGCATCGCAAGCCCCTTTGGGAATTGTTAAGGATATCCCGGTTGGAATAGGAAGTTTTGTGATCCCCACAGATTTTGTAGTTTGCGAGTGGGACAGTTGGAGTGAAATATCCACTGTAATATATGGGAGGCCATTCTTAGCTAGCTCCCGGGCTATCATAGATATTGAAAGGGGACTCATGACAATCAGGGTCAAGGATCCAGAGGAAGTGATTGATCTAATGCCTTCATTATTTAAGGAAAGAAGTATAAAGGAAAAATAGGAGAAAGTAAATAAGGAGCCAAAAGGAGAGAATGAGCTAGAAAGTGTTGTAGATTCTGTAGATCACCAGGATATCTTGTTTGGAGGAAATGAAATAAAGGGGGAAAAGAAAAAGAGAAAAACTAGAAAGGGTAAGAAGAAGAAAAAAGGAACCCCCATTACGAATAAAGAAGGTGAGGTAGAAAATGAGTCCAGCAGCGAACGAATGAGTTTGAGCCTAACCTCGATTGGTGCTCACTCATCTCGTTTAAGAATTTGGGCGAGAAAACCTCCTAAGGAAGAAAATCCAAGTTGACCTTGAACGTGTCGGGCTAACGACATTAAACAAAGTGCTTGTTGGGAGGCAACCCAACTTAGTTTTTTGTTTTTACCTTAATTTTATTTTAGGAGTATAACAAATTTAATCACAACCAAAAATTACTTTTTTGTATGAGGGTGTTTTTCTCATCAAGATACACCTCTGTGTAAAGTTTTGTTATTTTCTGGAAAAGAAAATACACATTCGTATCAAGTTTTATTATTTTTTGGAAAAGAAATGAAAGAGAGAGAAAGTGGAGAGAGAAAGAGAGAGAGAAAGAAGAGATAAGAAGGAGGATGAGAAAGCCAAATTGAATACTTAAAGTATTTATGAAGAGGATGACAAATTTGTTCACATCAAAATAATGGAGGAGAGAGAAAATTTAATTAATTAATTAATTAAAAAAGTTTATAAATACACCCCACCCCTACCTCATCTCATCTCCCCCCACCTCTCTTCCCCCCCTATCTCCCCATCTTCTTCCTCATTCACTACTAGTTTCCCCTTGACCTCTTGTAAAGTCTCATCAACATTAATATAGGGTAAGTAATGAGAAAAAGATAAAAAATTTTATATTCTTTGCATTTCTTCTTCTTCTTTTAATAATAATAATATTGTCATTATTATTATTATTATTATTATTATTATAATTCCAATTATATTATTTTTTTATATATGTATATATTTTCTAATTTCTGTAACTTTCATTTCAGTCATTATATATATATATATATATTCTTAATTTCAACAACTTTTATTTCTGTCATTTTTTTTCTATTTATGTATATATTTTCTAATTTCTACAACTCTTTCATTTCTATCTTTATATATATATATATATACATTCTATTTTCTGCAACTTTCATTTCTGTCATTTTCTTTTTTATCTATATATGTATATATTTCATAATTTATGCAACTTTTATTTTTATCATTTTTTTTTCTATATATGTATATATATTTTTTAATATTTGCAACTAACATTTCTGTCATTTTCCTTTTTTTTGATATATGTATATAGTTCATAATTTATACAACTTTCATTTCTGTCATTTTTTTTCTATTTATGTAAATATTTCATAATTTTTACAATTTTCATTTCTGTCATTTTTTTTTTCTATATATGTATATATTTCCTAATTTCTGCAACTTTTATTTCTGATATTTTTATATATATATATATATATTTTTTAATTTCTGCAACTTTTATTTCTGTCATTTTTTTTTCAATATATGTATATATTTTCTAATTATTTCAACTTTCATTTCTGCCATTTTTTTTTCTATATATGTATATATTTTTTAATTTTTGTAACTTTCATTTCTATTATTTTTTTTTTTTCTATACTTGTTTTTTTTGTAATTCCTATAACTTTCATTTCTATCATTTTTTTGATATATGAATATATTTTCTAATTTCTAAAACTTTATTTCAGTCACTTTCTTTTTTTCTATATATGTAAATATTTTCAAATTTCTACAACTTTTATTTCAGTCATTTTTTTTATTTATATATATTTATATTTCCTAATTCCTATAGGCTTCATTTTTATCATTTTCTTTTTTTTCTATATATGTATATATTTTTTAATTTCTGTAACTTTCATTTCTGTCCTTTTTTTGTATATATATATATATATATTTTAATTTATATAACTTCTATTTCTGTCATTTATTTTTTTTTTATATATGTATATTTTTCTAATTTCTATAACTTTTATTTCTTTCATTTTCTTTTTTTTTAATATATGTATATATTTTCTAATATCAGCAACTTTCAATTCAATTATTTTTCTTTTATTTAATATATATATATATATATTACTTATAATAGTAATAATTATTATTTTTAATATAGAAAGATAAATGATCAATATAATATTAATATTGATATTCTTACTATCATAAAATAAAAAGATATTATTTTTTCATTTGTAGTTTTTGCATCGCTTTTAAGCTTTGACCACTTTATTTTATTTCTATGAGATTTTGTGCTCATAACATGAATTAAATAATCAGAAATCAGTATCATGGGTTCATTCAGATTGATCTTAGATCTGTACAGATAATATGTTAGACCAGGATATATTAATATCTAGAGAAATAAGAAGACTGCACATAGCATTTGAGAGAGAATGTGTAGTTAGTGAGGAACCCACATCTCAAATAGTTAAATAGACATATCTAACTCATCAATTATTCTATAACTTTGTTCAACAGAATGAATATTATATATTATTATATTTTCTTTCAAAATGAGCACATATCTTAATATATATATTGCATTCATAATCATAAGCATACCATACTTAAATATCACATTTTATTTGTATATGCTTCTCATGCAGAATCGTGCCACTTAAATGCAAATTTTGATATCCTACAAATCTTACTTAGATATATTTTTTCTTTCCTTTTCTTTTCTTTTTCTTGGTTTGCCATGTTATATATATATATATATATATATATATATATATATATATATATGGTAGTCTAGGAATAATTTCTAAATCAAGCCTTTGAGGATGAGCTGATCATGATGGGGCAACTTAAATGCTAATTTTTTTAAAGTTTTAAATTTTTGCTTAGTGTGTAATAGATTTTGTAAAATAATTATTATCTTTGTAATGAATTTATTTTTTTTATTATTTTGGTATTTTTGAATATTGCAATGAATGTGGAAGTATGGATTTTATATACCTCTAAATACACTGTTAAACTAAACCTCGATATGATCTTGGGGAGTGAAGACAAAATGCTGAATTAGTTATGCTGACCCAGCGGTGGGTTGCCACAGTTGGTATCAGAGCAGGATTGGGATAAAATTAGTATAATAAGTGTATAAGTCATTATTCATGCAATTGAAATCCAAAAAAAAATAAAAGAAAAATATAGAAGATAAGAATTTTCAAAACTTATATAAATCAAAAATAGAATAAAAGAATATATATAGGACCTAGCTAAAATAATATACTTTTAGTTATTTTCTATTTTATTTTATAGCTAATAGTTATACTTTTATTTTAATCTAGTATTTGATAATGATACTTATGTAAATCTACTTCAATAAAAGTACAATAATAAAAATCCTATTTTTTAGATGAATCCTGAAGATTATACTTTGATCGTCGGAACACCCTTAAAAGATCTGATATCCGCCAATACTTTCGTGGATCGTGTCGATAAGTTATTTGATATTGTGAAGCTCTATTGGAGCGTGTCAAAAAATTAGACATTTTTAAGGCTTTATACATAACAAACATCCCATATAAATAGTCATACTTTTATACTATCAACTACCCATTTTACTAAACATCAAGATAGATGGATTACTTCAGGCCTTCTTAAGACTCCAACCACCAGTATTAAATAGAAGTGCTATCCTAATGGATGCTGAAAATTGGGTAAAGAAGATAAAAAAATATTAACTTGCATGAAATGTCCACCTACAGACGTAATTAGATTAACCATCTTTAAGTTAGAAGGAGAAGTGGAATGCTGGTGGGAAACCACTGCAAGCTTAGAATTTGTAGGCATAGATACTAAGAATATCCAATGGGAAGAATTTATCAAGGCCTTCAGAGCCAAATACATCCCTCTTTCTACTCAAGCCATCATGGAAGATATGTCCATGAAGTTATGTCAAAGCAATCGTAATGTCGCTGAGTATGAAATTGAATTTCAAAGGTTATCCCGATATGCACCACTACAACCAATTTTTAATAGAATTGAAATCTTCTATTAAGAAAATGCTTATGGATCTTAGAATATTAAAATTCACAGACATGCTTGAAAGTGCAATGATATTTAAATATGAGGAGCAAGAGGAAGTTGAAGAGCAATGAAAAATACCCCCATTTGCACATGTACAATAAATTGAATACAAAAAGTCGAGACCACCTCAAGCTAGGGTTTATCAAATAGGTCAGCAAACACCTGTTGGGAAATATAGTCGACCGCATCCTTGCAGTAATTGTATCACAAGAGTTAAATATGTTATATGTGTGGACGACTTGGTCATAACTTTTAGCAATGCCAAGCAAACCGTACAGTGGACGATTAGTGGATTACTCATTCTTCTCAGATACAATGATAAGCACCAATATTAGCTAGAAGGAAAGAACTCACACCAGTAGCCAGAGTAGCTCATGTATCTATAACTGCTCTAATGCAAAGGAGAGGTCCACCCATTGCTCATAAAACACCAACTGCTAATCAAAGGGGAAGACTAGTTACTTCTTAGTAACCTGCACATGCTAGTATATATACCTTCACTCCAGTTCTGGTCTCAAAAGATACTGAAGTGGTAGCAGGTCCCACATTCTTTCTTTTTATAAATACTTTTCACATTATATTTAAATAAAGTATGAAGTATCTTTTATTATAAACCCTAGGCACCTTACATTTTAATGATAAATCTTGTGGCACATTATTTGACACTGGTGCAAGCCACTCATTCATTTCAGAAAAATTTGCCAAAACTCTTAAACTATAATATTACAGCTTAGCTAAAGCATTGAACATGGCATTACCATCTGGTGCCCTCATGAGTGCACAAAAATATTGCAACTATAACATATTAATTAATGGCAAGGCATATGAAGCAAACATGATAGTACTTGCCTATAGTAAATTTTAATATCATTCTAGGAATGAATTGACTCAGCAAGCATAATGTTATGATTGATTGTCAAGGAAAAAAGTCATTGTTAGGGTGGGATCAAGCTTGAAGTATTTATGGGGAAGTTAGGCATTTCAGCATCTTTAATCAGTAATTCAAAAGAAGAGAAATTGATTCAAAAGTGGTGTAATGCATACTTAGTAACGATGATGGGAGAAAAGATGGAAGAAATTCCTTTAGTAGATACTCAAATTCTAAAGGAGTTTGAAGATGTTTTCTTTGATGAATTTCTTGGATTACCACTAGTAAGAGAAATCAAATTCTCAATTGAGTTAATTTATGGCACTCAACTAATAGTAAAGACACCATACCGCATGACACTCGAAGAACTGCAAGTGTTAAGCAAACAACTACAAGAGTTAATATATAAAGATTTTATTTGACAAAGTATGTCACCATAGGGAGCCCCAGCACTCTTTTTAAAGAAGAAAGATGGTTCGATGTGCAAGTGCATTGATTATCATGAAATCAGCAAGGTAACCATTAAAAATAAGTACCATCTACCATGTATTGATGATCTATTTGATCAATTAGCTGGAGCTAAGAAATTTTCAAAGATAGATCTAAGATCAGATTATCATCAATTAAGAGTCAAAGAAGAAGATAATCCAAAAACAACATTTAGAACTTGCTACGGGCATTATGAATTCATGGTCATATCATTTGGTCTAACAAATACTCCATCCATATAATGCCTTGTCCCATCACCACACACAATTTATTTAATAGATAACAAATTGGCGGTGAAACGGTGCATTACTCGAGAAGGAAACAAGACTTCCCTAAATAAAGTTGCTAAGCAGAAGAAGTACTGAGACTCAACCCTTAAAGAAGAGGGCTAGTTACACTAATACTAGCATTTTATGATTATCCTAATCACATCACAATACTAAGTATAAGTAGCAGTAGAAAATAGAGTGCGGAAGCTAAAGCATACATCCAGAGACATTCCTCATAGAAACTGAATAAAATATATATCTCAGAAAAAGGAAAGAGAAACATCTAGAGTTATTTCAATAATTTTATAATAAATATAGAAATAAAGTCTAAGTACTGAACTGAAAAACTAAACATAAAGTAAATGCTGAAGATCTCCAAGTGTCCACCTGAATTGGCTCCACAAACTGCTCAGGATCTAGCAAATTGTTAGATCCCAAAAGTACCATATGTTAGATAAGAAGTCTAACACAATAAAAGCTACCCTAACAATTTACATTTATCCACTATTTAACATTTAAGTAGTGTACTCAAAACTATTGAAAAAGATAGTAAAACAACCAAAAGCTTAAGAAAGTATAAATCTAAATTAAAGTAACTAAAACTGTAAACTGAAATTGTAAATTGAAACTGTAAACTAAAATAGTAAATTAAAACTATACTAAAATGTGTGAAATATAGTATGTAATTTGAATTTGAGTAAATGGTGTGGTAAAACTATGCTGTATGCCACTAAATTGATAATTATGCATTTGAATATGTTATAGAACTGTATGCCACTGATATGCTGACTTGGTGTCTCATGGATACACCACATATTTCCTAGGTGAGAGAACAGTCTACTAATAGAGTCCTTAGGTGAGCCAAATTGCTCCGCTAATGCTGACATGACTTATGCATTTATGATATGCCAAGGTTTTAATGCGGGTATTCTTTAAATCATCGACAAATCCTAAAATCAATTCAATATCAAGTACTGATTCCATTTATTTCCATTGTGCATAATTCACCTAAGTGAATTCTGGCTCCTAATTCTAATTTATTAGGTTATTTTAGTTAAGATCATATAGAATCATTAGCTGAAGGGATTGTATACACATAGTTGGTATATTTCCAAGTGGGTGAATTTAACACTTAGTTTGTTTAATTGTACTTACTGAAATGTACGACGATAAGAGACAGGACCCGATTACAATTTATTTTCTCAAACTAAGCTATTAAATACCTTAATTATAAACATACTTGGTGTTCTAAAAAGGATGACTTAAGATATCTAATTTATTTAACTTCACTTATCGAAGCGAACAATGATAAGATGCAGGACCCAATTACAGTTTATTCTCTCAAACTAAGCATCCAAGTTTATCCAATTATGAAACACTTAGGCTTGGAAAATTTACTCTAAGATGGACTGTACTTATCTAATCACATAGAATAAGATCGAGACTCTACAATCTTACTTATAGTGACTCATCCAACCCTAGATTTTACTAAAATAATCCAGCACTATGGGTATACACTTTCACAATCTACTAACAATCTACTGATTTCCACAAATTTAATTAAACAACAAGGGTTATCAGACTAATAAATCCTTACTCCATTGAAATGGGTACTACACAATGTTTCAAGGATGTAACCTAAAGTTAACTCAAATTTAGGTTACTACCACATGGAAGAAACTCATACATAGTTCTTAGGTTATTCTACTACAAGGGTCTAAGATCAAGCCTTTAAGGCTAATAAGGAGCATCTAAGTTTCTACCTCAAGATGTAGATAATAAGCTCTTCCTATCTCAATAGATTATTTAATTATAGCTTAACAACTATTGAAATATTCATGCTAAGACAAGATCATAATGATCTTGCACTCTAACTTAAAAGAAAATCAAAGTCATATACTTTACACTAATTCCACATTTCTTGCTTTCTTAATGTTTGATTTGACTAGATCAGATGGGTAAACCCATCTGATCAACACTGGAGCTAAAAATTATAAGATTCAATCTCATAAATTATTAAGGAATGATTGGTTCATAAATCTACTCTATTTTATAGGTTACATAGTGCTGGTGCTCTTACTTAAGAGGAAATCAAGGATTTAAAGGTAAGTGTTTCAGATTGACCAATCACATGGCTTATTAAAGATCTTAATAGTTCTTAGTTAATGAGTTAAGATTAATGTCAAATCATGGTGCATTATTGGATTATGCAAGTTCATTTATCTCTTAAATCAAATTGATATTATTAAAGTGATTAAGGTTTATATGTTAATTAAGACATGTTAGGATTAAATCCTAACTTAACCAAACTAAGACCAATTGTAAAATTTATCGATCAATGACAAATCGGTAGATTATTGGTGTATTATTAATGTTTATTTCAAGATTTTAGATTAATTTTAATTACTTAATCACTTTCTTAAGATTCTTAGGACAAATATTAAATTATGCCAAATTCATTAAATTAAGGTGTCCAAGTTAACTTAATAGTTCACTAATATTCATCTTACTGATTTGAAAGTATAAGAACACAAATTTACATAAAATAGAAACTAATTGAGGCTAATTAAACCTTAAATCAAGAAACATGGATTATCACTTAATTATAAATCCAACTATTGAAACTTCCTGAAACTTGGCAAGTGTGTTCTAGTAAACCATGCAAATAATCAGAGACTATAATTGAAGATTTTGGCTAAGTATAAACCCTAATTCTCACTAACTATACTTTTATAAGATTAGGGCATAATTAAAAGTATAATAATCAGAAAATTAATTCCCTTAGCACATGCATTCTACAAGGAATTAGAAACATAATGGCACATAAATCATGCAATTTGGCAAAGTATACATGCTAATCAGCCCTAATTAATTTCTGTAATAATTAAGCTAAATTTGAAAATATAACCATTAAAAGTGCAATATTATTCTTATATTCTTGTTTCTTGTGATTTCTTAAACAATTTAATATATGAATTCATAGGATTTGAACTAGTGGATCAAAAGTTATTCAAATAATTTAATCTATTTTTTTCTAATTTAATTTTCTTATGATTCCATTAATTAGATTATTTTCCTAAAGGAAATAAATCCAATTAATTGGATTTAATTAAACGGGCTTAGCCCATTACCAAAAGGCGCGGGTCGGTCGGGGCCTGAGAGACCCAGCACTATCGCATAGCACGGGTCACGGGTAGTCCCAACCCACACAGTGCTATCATCCCCGATCCCTCACCCATCATCCAGGCCAATTAGGGAAAACTTAATCATCCAATTTCCGAGCATCCAGACCATGGCATGACTAACCAAAGGTAGCTACACATTTACCATGATCAGATGCACTTATGAGACCCAAAGCCCTATGTGAGATGGTCTGGTTCACTCGGACCTTACACACCCAAGAGCCTACACTATGGAGCTACTGTGGGGAGTTAAGTATCCACACAGAGGGAACAATTAGCCTTGAGTTTGATCCCTACACCTTTAGGGAGGTAAGACGGATTGACCCCCCTAAGGCGCCTGGGTGTGGGACTCACTGGATCATTGGGACCTTACTCAGACCCAGCTCTCCTGAAGGAGGATAGCCCGATTGATCAATTGATTGATCAATGTGAACCCATACCTTAATTTTGCTAACATTGCACTCGATAGAACTAATACAAAATTTATGAATCAAAAGTGGGAATTTATTGAGTATAATTAGCTCTCCATAGTAATTATGATACCTAATGCGATTGAGAGGAAGACCTCTATGTGCCGAGGGCAATCTAAGGACTTAGCTGAGCTTTGGAGTAGAGGTAGGGGTCCTGAACACCAGGACTCACCCACTATCAGAGGTTCGCAAGTCTGGGATGCTTGGGAGAGCTCAAGCAGACCAAAACTGGCGGAAAGGAAAGAACTTCAATTAAGCTCAATTGATCAGCAAGCCGACCCTAGGAGGGATGTTGAGGCTATTTATAGCCTCAAGTAAAAGAAGGGAAGCTTCCTAAAGAAAGGGCTCCAGCTGGAGATGGCCCTAAAGTTCGGGCCATGGCCGAGCTCTCAGCTTCCTAATTCAAGCTCGGCCGGGCCACTGGGCCCAATTGATCTGCCATGCCATTGAGGGAAGATCACTAATGGCATGCTGAAGTGAAACAGGGGAGTGGGGGATAAGGCGTGCGGTCAGGAACAGTCCCCTGTAAGGAGTGTGAGCGAACTGGGGACAAAGATCCATAGTCACGGGGACTCTAGATGTCGTCTGATCAATTGATTAAAAGGCGCAATGCCTAGGAAAACTCAAATCCTGATGGCCGATTGCGTGACTGATACGGGTCGTAGAATCTACGGGCAGATCTAATGGTACATCCGCAGCTCCGCAAATCTGGATCCTAGCCGTAGGATCCATGGGAGGAATGATGAGATGGAGTGGGGCTCTGTTGTTGCATGACCCAGGCTCGGCGGCGGATCGCCCGTGGTTCGTACAGTGGATCCCATACGGGTAAAACTGTTTAGGGTAGATTTGCAAATAATAAATGTTGTTATCACTTATGTGAAATTATCCTAATTTAATTTATATTGAATTATGGTCCAAATGATCTCCAAAAATTCCCAAACTTTCACCTCTAGCTAATTTAGGGGTGAGGAATTCAAAAATATAATCAGATTTTAATTCTGTGGTCAAAATATTATAGGTTATAATTAGGGCATCTAGATTGTTCAAATAACTAAACTGCCTTAGAGAGGTCTGATTGACCTCAAATTTTTAAGGTTAGCTAAAAAAGATATAATGAATGTTATGAAATAATAATTAATACATGGTTAAGCTTAGATTAAGATATATAACAATCTAGGGTTATTACAGACTCTCCCATTTAAGAATGATGTCATCCTCAACATCATCCTAAGAAGGGAAAGAAAACATAGAGTTTAAGAATGTGATTCAAAATTAAAGTGTATTTGGATTTGCAAAGAAACTAGGATATTTTTCATGCATATAGGCCTTTTTTTTCCAAGTCGATTCTTCAAAAGAGCGATTCTGTGGCACCCAGCCCCACTGTGGTCCTGTTAACTCTTAAGTTAACATGATTACGGTGAAGTGATTACCAAATGACAAGTTCCTCACTTATAGATAGATTAGGTATTCACCCTAATCCAATATAATTAAGGAGCCTGCCATTCACAAAAGCATTTCTCTAAATGTTAAATATAAGAAATATTCAGAGTGCGGAAGCAAAATGTAAACATCCGTTCCATCATAATATGATAAGTAAAACATACAACTCATAATAAGTACAGTAATAGAAATTAAAATTCAAACCTATATTATTACAAAATATTAAAGAGTTTAGCTGAAATTGAAATAAAAGCACTCAGCCTCACTAGCAGAAAATATGAATAAAGCAAAGGATCTAAGAATCTTCAGCAGTACGCTCCTCCTCCTAATGTAGATCCTTAAACGATTCTATAACCTCAAATAGCTCAGAATCTATCATTATCGGTTTCACAATAATAGGGCCCCAGCCAAAAAAGAACTTCAGCAGTATGCATTACATTTAAGCAATTTAAAAGCAAATCTAGCATCATATATATATATATATATATATATATATATATATATATATATATATATATATATAATCAAATATATAAGTCTAGCATCCTATGTATAAAAAAGGAAGCAAGACTAACACCTTATATATGTAAACAAACAAGAAAGACTAACATCATATATATATATATATATATATATATATATATATATATATATATATATATATATATATATATAGATATATAAGTAAGCAAGGCTAGCATCTTACGCATGAACATATGAATAAATTAGCATCTTATATATGAGCAATTGAATAAAAACTAACATCCTATTTATACACATATAAGTAAAGCTAGTATCTTATCATATAAACAAGTAAATAGGCTAACATCTTAGCACATGAATAATTTAAAGATCAAATAAATAGTGAGTAAGAAAGTATTGAAATACATTAAAAATGAACTGAAAATAGCAATATAGAATTGAAAATTGCTATGGCCAAATAAGCCCCTCAAACTGAAAGCATGCATAATCTTACTTAGCCTACTGGGCTAAGGCAGAAGAACAAAACTAAAGAGTAGAAGTGCTCATAAAACTAGTACTGCCATATCAAAGAACTGGCTATATGTGGTGCCCCACCCCCTGATCAATAAGATTAGACCCAAGGGATGGTGTGCCACTCTAGAAAATTATGCACTTATCATTGGATTATGTAGAATTCACAATCCACTAATAAGGGAAGGATGTGCACAGAATGAATATAAGAATCAGTCACTATATCTAACTTGCATACAGAGTGCGGAAGAAAAATGAAATAAATATTACATCTATTCACCATACATCAAGTAAGGAATAGTACTATAGCTTAATAAATAATAAGGTGCAGAAAAGTAATCACAGTCACAGTACCTGTATTATTACAATATTTAATAAATAGTTTAAAAGACTAAAAGTAAATATAAGAATCTCTCATCCTTACTTTAAGCAAAAAACAAAACTAGGTAGCATTTGTCTCTCCTGGATGATGCTCCTCCTCTAAATAAGGCTCCTCTCCTTCAGCACCCAGCTCCTCAAACCTATCTGAATCTGACGTTATCAGTTTCATAATGCCAGGGCCCCAGCCAATAAAAGAAAATCTTATTAGACAGTTGTCTAAATACATTTTAGGTTGAATATTTTATATGAATTATTAGTGTCAACATTTTATACTTAAACACAACAAAAGTGAACTAAGAGCATAGGAGCAGTAAGCGTACAAGTATTAAGATAAGTTATATCATTTATAACTAAACATAAAGTTAGGCAAAAAGTACACCTCAAGCAAATTAAGCAAGGAATGGGCATATACATGTATAATGTTGTAAGTAAAAGTACTGAAAGTAAAGTCTAATCCTAAACATGCTAATGAACATATGACATATGCTAATTAAAGACAGAATCTGAAAATGGTATATATAGTAAGCAGTAAAGTTTAGCATCCTATAATTACGTATAAGTGAGCAAGTAAATAAAGAAACACAATTGACTGAAAGATGCATCAATAATACAATACACAGTAAGCTAAAATAGGGTATATAAAACTGTCATATCAAAAAATTGGCCAATCAGGCCAAACTAAAATTCCCATAGCCTTTTTGGGCTAGGGAAGATAGAACAGCAGAGCAGAACTGAGGAGGCAGTAAATACAAATATAGAATCTCTTAGTTATTTTACTTTTGTTTATTGGACACATCCGGAAACAGCTAAGGAGTCAAGCACTCCTGCAAGACTATACAGGTTCAAAGCTTAACACACACTCCCCAATGAGTAATATTAAGTATCCTTATTACTTCTTACCCCTATCCATTTGGGTAATTATGCACCAAAACTTACAAGAACATAACTGAACCCAAGGCAACTGTTATACTAATTATTCTATGTTTTTATTTTTTGCACAAAGTTTTCTTACATGATATGTCCAAGGAAATAAGCATGAAATACAAGGAATGTGTAGCACAAATAAATTAAGTAAGCAAGGGACTCTTCTATGCATGCAACACTATTATTATCTAATTAAACCATTCTAACTATTCTAAGTTACACAAGTTCAGGATCTCCAATTCCTACTATCAAGTGTAACTTAAAAGCACAGCCATATACGTTAAAAGGAATAGAATTGATCAATTTCTAATCTAATTCAATCAAGTATGATTACAAGTTTAAATCAATGAATCACAATGCCCTAATTTGATTAATTTAGACATTCAATCTAAGATCTGATCAAAATCTACTAAACTATAGATTATGGATTAAATGCTATGAGATTATGGCTTAATCACATAATCTAAAAAGGATAATATATAAGATCTAGGTTTCAATCTAAAAGTGATCTATTGATTAAGGTAAATCCTATTAAGCAAATAAAACTTAATAAGATGAATCTTCTATCATGAATCTAGGTTTAATAGATAAAATAATCAAAATTAAATTGAAAAGTCTAAAAACTAATAAAACTAAGGATACACTCATTGAATAACCCACTTATCCAATGGATGAAATCTAACCTATAATCTAGTCCTAGTATTAGGAATATTCCTAATATGAGGTGTAAAATCCTAAGAAAAGACTTAAAGAATTTTTAGGAAATTTAACGTTTTGACCTAACAACTGAATTAAATGCTTAGAATGATTTTATTATAGTTCTAATATAAGTTTTATTAATTTTGAAGATAATCTAGGGTTTAAAGATGCTTAACCTAAATTTTAGGAAAAATAATTATTTTACCCCTACTTAAAGGTCCAAAAAGCTACTTTGAATTAGGATTCTAAATTAGAATTTCTTATTACCAAATGATTCCTTACTGTCTATCATGAAGATAGACAGTAAGTATGCTCAATTTGGATAAGAAACGGGTCCTATAGGTTTAACTAAGAATTTTGACATAAGGGGCATTTTAGTAACTTACACCTAATGGAACCTAAATTTTTATGTAGTTTACTATTGGTTACTTCAAAGGATTTCATAGAGTCCAAGAACACTACATTCTGAGATCAAATGACTAAGTTATAGCTATTTCAATTTCTGAGGGTAATTTAGTAATTTTGTTGGTCACCGGGGATACAAGCTAAACTTTTTCATTTAAAGTCTAATTTTAATAAACTCAGCTTCTATAGCTTCCATATAATATACTGAGTGTATTGATAGGGAGTAAACCCAATTTGGACTTCAAATGGTTAAGTTATGGCCTAACTAGGGTTAGGGGTATTTTAGTTATATTTGATTTTCTAAAATTCATATCCTAAATATTATTTTAGTTTATTGATGACACTAAAATTCTAGGCTAGTTAACATTTTAAAATTCTGAATTTGGAGTGGAATTGACCAAGTTATGGTCAATTGAAGACTTGGAGAATTTTGGTCATTTTTAGGGTAGGGTCCTAAATGTCACTTTTCAAACTAAGCTCTAAATGAGGAAACTAATACTTTTATAGTATTGGAGCTATTCTCCTGATTATTTAAAAACCCATATTGCCTACATTTGGATAACTAGGTTAAAAGTTGTATGAGTTTGGTTAAGACCTAAAATGTCACTATGTTATCTAGGCATCCTATAGAAAATCTGATACTACTAAAATAACCCTCTCATTTTTCTAATCAAAATGAGATATATATTTGCTATATTTAAATTATTAAATTGAAAGATATGAATGGTTCAAGTTTATGCATTTAAATAAATTAGTTAACATTAACTTAATTTACTAAGGAAATATTAAACTAACTGTATTAAATTTAATGAACATAACCAAATAATTAAATTAAATTAATTAAGGCAGCGGGCACCACTATCCACGGGCCTGCTCTGACTGGGCGTGGCGATAGATGATGGGCCCCATAGACAGGCAATCGAGGGGATAGCCTCGACTGACGGCGGCCTCGCAGACGCATGGCAACATCCTAGCGGCCCAAACCGCCCGAGCGGGTCCCGCGGCTCCGACAGAGGAGACGATGTGGGCCCCACGACTGCACATGCGGACGCAGCAACAGGTTCCTCTAAGAGATGCATGATGAATCACCGCTCACCACCTATCTCTGCAAACCGCACAAGTGCGCCGCGTTGACTGATGCGCACGTGACCAGGGCGAGAACGGGCCAGGTTTGGGTCGACCCGGCCCGAGCCACGGGTTCACCCTCCCTTCATTCCAAGTCGACATGCTAAGGAACACCAGACAGGGTCTCTCTTGGTGGTGCATGGCATCGACCCGCATGTCGAAGGATCGACGACGTCAAGAGCTTTCCGACGATGGCCGGGTCTTCGTGCGAGGTGGCTCGAAGTGCCTGCAAGACCCGACCCTAGGTCGGGCCCGATGGCTTTCACTGTTTTCCCTGTATAGTCTTCTCCAAATTGGATCTACTGGGTTTGTGATTCTTCGGTTAGATGCAATCATAAGGCGATCTAAGATTGGAATATCTTTTCGAAACAAAATGTATGAAATCAATTGAAGAGATGGAGGCGATTGAGGGTACCTTAGCTTTGACGGTTGAGAGTGCAGGTAGCTGAGGGAGATCCTGAATGCTCGAATGGCCTCCCAGCTTGAGATCTCCAGCCCTAGCTGGCTATTGAGTGGGGTAAAAAAGCCCGATAGAGGCTATGAGGCCACCGCACGCGGCGGTTGGTCGTTAGCTGCAGCAGGGCGACACGCATCCTGCGCGGGGCTTCGATCGAGATGACGGGACCGAGCCATTCAATCATCTAATGGAACAGCTTGATTCTCCCATCTGATCAGACGGGAGTTCGAGCAAGGGAACGGCGGGAAACGATGTCATTAGGATTGTTAAAATAATATTATTATTTAATAATTAAGTGATTAATTGGACTTAGAAATTTCCAAATATTCACCCCTAGCTAATTGATGTGTTAATGAATGCAATGGTAGGGTTGGATTTTTGTTTTGATGAGTATTTTATTTTCCTAATTTACGGGATATTTAAATATTATTAAAGTATTCGATGAATTTTTGACGACTTCCGATTGACATGAAAATATCACCCCTAGCTAATTTGGGGGTAATGAGCAAAATGGCGAAGTCCGATTTCTAATCTGGGGTCAAAATAAATAGATCAATTTCCAGGGTTCCTGAAATTCCCAAAATTAGGATTTAATCTATTTGACTCTTGATTTGGACTTGGTCTTGGTGGTGAATTTCTAATGACTTTATTAGTATATTAAGATCAAAATTATGACTTAAATTAGTCATAATTGACTAGGGTAATAACTTGGGTTGTTACACTATACAATCCATAAAACCAAAAAGTCTAACACATACCATCCTAGGCAACCATATTGGGCTAGGCTTGGTTAGACATACAAAAAATCGACAAACTAGTAGTCGCAGTGCTAGGCCTGATCGAATTGAAGAGGCAGACTAATTAGGTCACACTTTACTAAATAGAAAATCAGGAAAACCGAAAGCATCGACAACAGTGCAAATGATGTTTATGCAACTAAAATTTGACATATGATACTCATCAAATATCCTATATCCACCACATATGCCCAAGGTATAAATCTCAAAATACAAGGTAAGCAAAGCATCAAAGTTCAATATAAGTAAGAGACTCTACTAAAACATAGGTGATATCCATTATTGTATAATTTATCCGTTCTATGTATTCCAAGTTATACAAGATCAGGATCACCAATTCATATTAGCAAATATAACTTAGACTCAGCCTTATAAATTAAAAGCAATTAGAACTGATCAGGTTCTAATATAATTAAATTAGTGTCTACTACATAAGTTAAACAAGTAATCAATTGACCTATTTTAATAATTTAAGCAAACCAAACCCAGCTTGATCAAGACAAACTAAGATGGAAGGATTAAGAATTAAATTCTAAATATTGGGGTTTAATCACTTAATCCCAATGTGATCCTAAAGGCTAAGGCTTAAAAACCCAAACCTCACAGACTAATGATTAAGGCAATCCTATTAAGCAAAATCAAACTTAAAAGGATAGATCTTCTAATCTTAAGTCTAAGGTTGAAATATCAAATAATCATAATTAAGCTATGAAAATCTATAAACTAATAAAACAAAGGTTTCATCCATTGAGTAATCTAATTCACCCAATGAATAAATTCTAACCTAAGTCTTATTCCTAACCAATAAGGAAGAAGATCTTAAAGAGGAAATATGAACACTCAAGCACTAAAATTAACTGAATCTTATTATACTAAATTGATATATTGGAAGACTTAAGGAAAAAAATACATAAGGTGAGCTTGTTTCACCTTATGAAGTTTTGATTAGACACTTAATTAATAAGCCTAAAAATTAATGGAATGGATTCTAAATCAATTTAATTATATAATAAAGATTATAAGGCTTAAGAATGCTTAAGCCTAAATTTGGCTAAAATGACCATTTTGCCCCTACTTAAGGGTCTAAAAAGCTACTTTTTTATTTAAGACTCCAAATTAGAAATTATTAATGGCAAATGATTAATTACTGTCTAATATAAGATAGACAGTAAGTACTTTAAATTTGGATAAGGATTATGCCTTGTGAGCTCAATTTAAGAAATTGACTCATAAGGGCAATTTGATAATTTTACTTAATAAAAAATAAAAATTCAGTCAGTATATTAATCTTACTATCCAAGTGTTCTATAGAGTCTAAGAATATTGAATTTTGATGTCTAATGATTAAGTTATGAGCAAAATAATTTTGGGGTCCAATTATGTAAATGTAGGGTTTTATAAAAGAGTCAAAAACTTAACTTTTCCATTTGAAGTCCAAATTCAGCAAACTCAATGGCTATAGCTTCCCTATAACTCACTGAGTACTTTAACTAGGAGTAGATCCAATTAGGACTCCATTTGGTTAAGTTACAACCTAATTAAGGTTATGGGTGATTAGTGAAATTATTTACAGAAGCATTAAACCAACCACACCACTAGGTTTTATTATACTTTATGAGTTATCAGAAACTTGAATCTATGCTAATTTTTACTAATCAAGAATTAGGGTGATTAATGCTAATTGTGAAACCTAATCACCAAATTATATATATTTTTGTAGATTACTGATCTAAACATTCTCTTGATCATAATGGTATGTTGGAAGTCCTAAAATGGAGCTCAATTGAACAAGTTATGGTCAATTGAAGTTCTAGGGTTTAAGAGTGTATTTAGGGTATGGTCTTAAAAGTGATTAAGCTAATTACACACTAAATAGAAAAATTAATACTACTAGAACATTCCTGGGAGTCTCCTGAATAAAATAAGACCCATATTGGATATGTTTGGGTGAGCGTGTGCAATGTTATGAAAGTTTGAAGTTTGGGGACATTTAGGGCATTAAGTGGGGGTCCTAAATGCCACCATGTGAAATATATATCCAATTGGAAAATTAACAGTGCCATAATGATCCTCTAATTTCACTGATCAAAATGACATATCATTTTTCTATGATTGGATCATTGGACCTAAGGTTATGGAGTGCTTAAGTTTTGAATAATTAATTGATTTCATTAGTTCAAATTAATTCCATTTATTTCTAACTCTTTAATTTAACAGTTTGATTAGGATAATGCGGGACCCACCAATAGCTGCTGTATGAAGGACATCGGGGGACCCACAACCCAATTTTCACAGAGTTACGGTTCGGGATAAGCCTGACCCGACCCGGACTACAAGAGGTCCTCATCCTCGCTGATACTGACGCATAGGAAATTAGGGCATCCTTCTGCATGATGCACATAACTCCTCGATGCACCGCCTTCACACCGAACCAAGCCTCAGACCAGATCTTCACATCGCACTCTAAATCTCTAAGCCTGAAGCACTCTTGCCTCCTCAATTTCGATGCCCTAGGATTGACAAAATTTTGAATGAAAGTGACTAAAATCTTACCCCTAATTTAGAGTTCATATCATAATATTTGATTCAAGTAAATTGCAAATCAAGTAGAGCAATTGATGAAATTAGGAACTAGATTATAATCGATACTTATGATTATCAATTTACTAGGTAAAGAGGGAGCACCTTAGGGTTCTTGGGTTTAGTCACTCGAATGATCTGTGAGTCCTAATCAAAGGATTCAATACATTCTTTAAACTCCATAGATTGTGTAATGACCCACTTAAGTAGTAATAAGTGAAACTCTTAAATATTGAGGTGCCTTTTTAGATAACGGTGGAGTTCCTGATAAGAACTCCAAAGTTAAGCATGCTCAGGTGGGAGCACTCCCAGGATGGGTGGCCTACTGAGAAGTTATCTTATGAGGGCAAAATCGTGAGGCCTTTTTGGCCAAAGCGGATAATACCTTGGTGCTTAAGAGTTTGGGCTGTTACAAATGGTATTAGAGCAAACCATAGGGTGTCAGATAGGAGCTAAGTGCCATACAAGGAAAAGTAACACTTCATGTGAGCAGCCTCTTGAACCCATGATGGTTAAGGTGCTACATGGTTGTGTGGGTACCTCTTGCGCTTATAGGGGTCACCTCTAGTCCTATCTACCCAATGGATGGTTCTTGGATCTGTGTGTGGATACTGACGAGGACGTCAGTTACTTAAGTTGGGGAGATTGTGATGACCCACTTAAGTAGTAATAAGTGAAACTCTTAAATATCGAGGCACCTTTTCAGATAATGGTGGAGTTCCTGATAAGAACTCCAAAGTTAAGCGTGCTCAGGTGGGAGCACTCCTAGGATAGGTGACCTACTGGTAAGTTATCTTCAGAGGGAAAAACTGTGAGGCCTTTTTGGCCAAAGCGGATAATGCCTTGGTGCTTAAGAGTTTGGGCTGTTACAAATTGTCCATATATAAATGGAGGTTTTATGCTGCCTTAAGCGGTAGGAAGGTCTTTATTGCACGTGGCACTAGTCGCGTGCTCTTAGCATTTGCCACGTGCATGCTTGTGCATGTATGAAAGATCGGGTCGGTTCAAGCCAATCGAGCTGGTTCATTCTAGACGAGGGAGATGGACCCGGTTCAGGCTAATGACGGGGACCCGGCTCGATTCAAACTACGGGTCCCACCGAAAAAATAATAATTTTAAACTGTTGAATAATATTTTATTGAATAAAAGAATAAGACCAATTTTCTTAATTAAATTTGGTTAATTTAATGCATTCCAATAATTCTTGATAAATCACCCCTAACTAATTGAGAGGTGAGGAATGGAACTATGAAACCAGATTTATTTTGACGCGTATTTAATTTTCTCAATTTTTGGGGTATTTAAAATATAATAAAATATTCACCAAAACTCCAATAACTTCCAAATGCTTCCAAAACATTACCCCTAGCTAATTTGGGGTAATGAGCGCAATGGCTAAGTTGGATATTCAATTTGAGGTCAATTTAAATAGGTCAGATACAAGAGTTCCTAGAAATTCCAAAAATTAGGATTTTATCCATTTAACTCCTGATTTAAATTTGATCTTTATGGTGAACTCCTAATGACTTTATTAGAGTATTAATATCAAAATCAGGACTTGGTTTAGTCCTAATTGATCTAAGTAACAACTTGGGTTGTTACAGATTCCTCTACTGAACCTTCACCATAGGGATAAAGCAATTTCTTAGCTGCTTTTGATCGTGAGCTAAGATTTTGATAGGCTTCTCCGCATAAGAAAGGTCCGACTAGAGATATACTGCTGGAAGTTGAATTAAATGAGATGGATTACAAAGATATCTCCGTAGCGACAAATTATGAAATACATTGTGGACTATAGAGAAATCCTCAGAAAGTTTCAATCTATAGGTTGTAGTGCCATACTAAGTTCTTAGGTAATTCTACCACAAGGGTCCAAGATCGAGCCTCTAAGGCTAATAAGGAGCATTTAAGTTCCTACCTTAAGATGTAGATAATAAGCTCTTCCTATTTCAATAAATTATTTAATTATGTCTTAACAACTATTGAATTATTCATGCTAAGACAAGATCATAATGATCTTGCACTTCTAACTTAAAAGAAAATCTAAGTCCTGTACTTTAGACTAATTCCACATTTCTTACTTCCTTAAGGCTTGATTTGACCAGATCAGATGGGTAAACCCATCTAATCAACAGCTATGCTAAAAATCATGGGATTCAATCTTATAAATTTTTAAAAAATGATTGGCTAATAAATCTACTTTATTTTATAGATTACTTTATGCTGGTGTTCTTACTTAACAGGAAATCAAGGATTTAAAGGTAAGTGTTTCAGATTGGCCAATCACATGGCTTATTAAATATCTTAATAGTTCTTAATTAATGAGTTAAGATTAATGTTAAATCATGGTGCATTATTGGATTATGCAAGTTGATTACTCTCTTAAATCAAATTGATTTTATTAAAGTGATTAAGGTTTATATGTTAATTAAGACATGTTAGGATTAAATCCTAACTTAACCAAACCAAGACTAATTGTAAAATTTATCGATCAATGACAAATCAGTAGATTATTGGTGTATTATTATTGTTTATTTCAAGATTTTAGATTAATATTAATTACTTAATCACTTTCTTAAGATTCTTAGGACAAATATTAAATTATGCCAAATTCATTAAATCAAGGTGTCCAAGTTCACTTAATAGTTCTCTAATATTCATCTTACTGATATAAAAGCATAAAGACACAAATTTACATAAAATAGAAAGCAATTAAAGCCAATCAAACCCAAAATCAAGAAACATAGATTAGCACTTAATTACAAATCCAACTATTGAAACTTCATGATACTTGGCAAGTGTCTTCTAGTAAACCATGCAAATAATCAGAAACTATAAATGAGGATTTTGGCTAAGTATAAAACCTAATTCTCACTATTCATGCTTTTGCAAATTAGGGCATAATTAAAAGAAGAATAATCAAAAAATTCATTCACTTAGCATATGCATTCTACAAGACATTATAAATATAACGGTACCTAAATCCTGTCATTTGGCTAATTATACATGCTAATCAACTCTAATTAGGTTCTATAATAATTAGGCTTAATCAAAAAATCTAATCATTAAAAGTGCAATATTATTTTATATTCTTGTTCCTTGTGATTTTCTAATTAATTTGATATATAATTTTATAGGGTTTGGACTAGTAGATCAATTGTTAATCAAATAATTTAATCTATATTTTTCTAATTTAATTTCCCAATGATTCCATAAATTAGATTATTTTCCTTAAAGAAAATAAATCCAATTAATTGGATTTATGTAAAACAGGCTCGGCCCATTACCAAAAGGCACGGGTCGGCCAGGGCCTGGGAGATCCGGCACTGTATACAATGCGAGTCATGGGCTAACCAGACCTGCACAATATCGTCATCCCCAATCCCTCACCCAACATATAGACCGATTAAGGAAAACCTAATCATCCAATTCCTGAGCATCCAAATGATGGCACGACCAACCGAAGGTCGCTACACGTTCACCATGACCAGATGCACTGATAGAGACCCAAAGCCCCATGTGAGATGGTTTTGTTCCCCCGAACCTTACTCAATCAAGAGCCTATGCTATAGAGCTACTGTTGGGAGTCAATTCTCCCCACAAAGAGCATGATTTGCCCTAGGTTTAATTCCTGCACCTTCAAGGAGGTGAGACGAAGCGAACCCCTAAGGCGCCTGGGTTTGGGACTCACTAGATCATTAGGTCCTTACTCGGACCCAGCTCTACCAAAGGATGATAGCCTGATTAATCAATCATTTGATCAGGGCAGACTTAGACTTTATTTCTGCGAGCATTGCACTCAATTGAACTAATAGAGCAATTACGAATTAAAAGGGGAAATGTATTAAACCTAACTGGCTCTCCACAGCAACTGGATACCTTATGTGATTGGGAGGATGAGCTGATTGTGTAGAGGGCGATCCAGGAACTTAGTTGAGCTTCGGAGGAGAGCTAAGGGTTTTGAACACCAGGACTCAACCACTATCAATGATTCGCAAGTCTGGGATGCCTGGGAGAGCTCGAGCAGACCAGAAATGGCAAAAGGGAAAGAACTTCAATTGAGTTCAATTTATCAGTAAGCCATCCCTAGCAAGGATCATGTGGTTATTTATAGCCTCAGGGAGGAGAGTGGAAGCTTCCAAGGGTAAGGGCTTGGGCTGGAGATAGCGCGAGAGTTCGGGACATGGCCGAGCTCTCAGCAACCTAATTCAAGTTTGGCTGGGCCACGGGGCCCAATTGTGCTGCCATGCATTGAGGGAAGATCCCCAACGGCAAGTTGAGGTGGAACGGGGGTTTGGGGGACAAGGCATGCGATCGAGTACAACAAAGTTTCCCTGTCGGGAGTGCCAGCGAAGTGGAGATGAAGATCCACAATCATGGGGGATCTGGATGCCGTCTGATTAATCGATCAGATGGCGTAACACCTCAGATCGCTCGGATCCTAATAGTCTATCGTAAGAGCGATCTGGGCCGTAGGATCCATGGGCAGATCCAACGGCAAATCTGCGGCTCTGCGGATCTGGATCCTAGCCATAGGATCCACGAGAGTAACTGTGAGATGGTGCAGGGCTTCGCTGTTGCGTGACCCGGGCTCCATAGCAGATCGCCCGTGATCCGTACAGCGGATCCCAGATGGGTAAAATAGTTTAGGGTAGATTTCTAATTATTAAATGGTGGGATTTCTTATGTGCAATTATCTCAATTTAAATTATATTGAATTATGGTCCAAATGATCTCCAAAAATTCATAAACTTTCATCCCTAATTAAATTAGGGGTGATGAATTCAAAAATGTAATCATATTTTAATTTTGAGGTCAAAATATTATAGTCTTAATTAGGGCATCTAGATTGATCAAATAGCTAAACTACCTTAGAGAGGTCCGATTGACCTCAACTTTTCAGGGTTAGCTAAACATAATATAATGAATGTTATGAAATAATAAGTAAGACATGGTTAAGCTTAGATTTAGCTAGGTAATAACCTAGAGTTGCTACAATCCATCTTTATGGACTTGATGCAAAGAATTCTTAAACTATATTTGGATAAGTTTGTAATAGTATTCATCAATAATATTTTAATTTATTCAGAGAGCAAGGAAGAATATGAAAATCATTTGAGTGTCATTTTGGAAACTCTAAGGCATCATCAATTATACACCAAATATTCTAAATGTAAATTTTGGTTGGATTCTGTAGCTTTCTTAAGCCATGTAGTGAATGCCAAAGGAATTAAGATTGATCAGAAAAAGATAAGCGCCATTCAGGAATGGCCCCAACCAAAAATAGTAACAAATATTCGTAGTTTTTTTGGTTTAGCTGGATATTATCAAAAAATTGTTAATGGGTTCTTATAAATAGTTGTACCTTTAACCAAATTAACACAGAAAGCAGCTCCATTCATTTGGAGTCAGTAATACAAGAAATCTTTTCAACATTTAAAATAAGCATTAACAACCGCCCTAGTACTAACTCTACCACTAGAGACAAGAAATTATCAAGTTTATACTGATGTGTCCATGGTAAGCCTTGGATGTGTTCTTGTAGCGCCCTGCCCCGTCGCCGCGCGCAAAAGATAGGAGATATGTGTACATCTTGCGGCGGAGCGGTGCGCTACTCGGGAGGACGGGTATACAAGCAAGACCCATCTTCCCAAATAGGCGGGTCTAAGACTGAGCCATGCTGAAGGCTACTGACTCGATCCTAAGAGTAGGATCAAGAGCCAATACTTAAGATACGAGTAGAATACTTACCTTAAGCATTAGGCTAACACGTACATTTGGATTTAAAGAACGAGTGAGGATCCAATGTATGTCATCAATATATCAGCATTTCCTGTTTGTTGGTCACATCAGAATACTAAGTATAGTAGTATAATAGAGTGCGGAAGCTAAAAGCAATACATCCAGAACACATTCATCACAAGCAGTAGTAAACATTCGTCTCAAAAAAAGAAAATAAAAGATACACCCAGAATTTATTATAGACTGTTTTAAATGCGGAAATGTATAAAGTCTACTGTAGTACTGAAATAAAGTTGAAAGCAAAGGTAGATGTTCGATCCACTAAGGCTCCACGTACTCCTCCTGGATCTCTTGTGTATCCTCCTGTCCTGCCTCTACAAGCTGCTCGGGATCTAGAAAATTGCTGGATCCCAAAAGTACCCCGTGTTAGACAAGAAGTCTAACATATCACAACTAACTATACAGTAATAAAGCTAAATACAAGTAATAAGTAAAGTAAAGTATAACTACAGGAAAACTGGGGAAAAGAAACTAAGTAAGGAAAAACTAAAATAGTTGAGTAAGTAAGACAATAAAGGCTAAATAGGTAAAATTATCACACAAAAGAGAACTGAAAGTAAGGGAAACATCAAATGATCATAAATCAAGATGAAACAAATGTCAAATATTATATTGTATGTCACTGGAAAGATGCACCCAAATATGCCACACCACATATGTCACGGATATGTCGCTAAACTATCACTGAAAGACTATGAGTAGTACGGTACAATGTAAAAATACACCCGGTTGGGAATACAGTATGGTGACGCGGATGCACCCCGAAATTCCCCAGTATGTGTATGTAACATTCTATAACCCATATTTCATCACTGATACTCATACGTTACCGCTGAAATGATACTTCAAGTTTATGCTCATGCTTGTGCCCATGCTCCTATTATATGAGTAAAAATCTAGAAAGCCATGAAAACTTGGAATACAGATAATGAATTCTAAGTCTCCACTGTGCAGAATCCTGCTAAAAGGATTCTGGCTCATAGCTTCTAGAATGATAATTGGTTAGAGTTGCAGATTTACTTTAAAGATTAATAGGTAGAATGATGGTATACACATACTTAGTGTCTTTGTAAAGAAGGTTATTCTCATCACTTAGTTTGATTAAGCCACCTTAATGAAGCGATCTTCGATAAGAGGCACCACCCGTTGTCGATTTGTATCTCAAGCTAAGTTATTAAGATGTCCCACTCACAATTACACCTAGGGTTTCAAAGGAGGTAACTTCAGTTACTTAGTTTGGTTGAGCCAGACCTATTGAAGAGATCTTCTCTAGGAGGTATTACCCATTAGCAAATTGTATTTCAATCAAACGAAGGAATGAATACCTATTTAATACACTCTTAGGTTTGAATGATTTATTCTAATGGGACTATATTTGTCTAATCCCTCAGGTTAGCACCCGCTCATAAGTCCCTATTAGAGTTAATCAACAAATCCTGAATACTACTAGGACAAGTAGTATGGGTATACTATATTATACCACCGAATGATCAAGGTTCAATAAAGTCTACTTAATAAAGCAAGGAATCATCAAGACTACTAAGGCCTAAGCTAATGGGTAAGTCCTATACAAGGTTTCACAAAATGGTGATCAAAGATCACTTAATATGGATTCTACCACAAGGAGAAGCTTCTTTCTAATATCTTAAGTGATTTCTACTATGAGGGGATAAGATCAATCTCTAAGGTTATGGGATCTTCTAAGCTTCTACCTCAAAGAGTCATAAAAGGTCTCCTACCTCAAAGTATGTGTAATTTAGGTCCTCTAATTATTTTAAGATGATCTTATGAAGAGATGCTTAATACTCCTCATTCTAACTCTTGATATTAATATATTGGGTTCCATTTCATAATTAGGTTTAGAATGATCAGATCAGATGATCAAGTCACCTGATCACAACTAAATCTAAGATTATGAGATTTAAATCAGAAGATGTTATTAAGATTTTAGATCAATTATTTAATCAAGATGATTTTGTTAACCTCTTATGCTAATCCTCTTACTTAGGAGAAAATCAAGGATCTTAAGGTCTTGATTCAGATTAGGAAATCACATAGAGTTATTGTCAACCTTATCATGTCTAAGTTGAATGTTTAGAGTCAATATCAAATCAGATGCATTATTGGAAAATGTCAAATTTATTATCTTATAATCAGGTCAATTAAGTTAAGTTTTATGGATTTGGATCTTTCTTAAGTAGATTAGGGTTTGATCCCTTCTCATGCCTTAAGTAAAATCAAGTGTATATTTAAAGATCAATGTCAAATCAGTTGATTAATCATGTATTATTGGTGGAAATCTCATACCTAGATCAAGTTTTAAAAGCTTGATCTAAGTCTTAAGATTTCTTAAGTTAATTAAGGAGGTTAAGATCTCCAATTTTGTTTTGTCCAAATTATACATTATGGATTAATATCTATAGTTTCCAATATATCTACCCTACTGTTATGAAGCATAAAAATAGAAAAGTTTATAAAAATAGAAAGTAATTAGTGCTAATCATACCCTAAATCCATTCAAATGGATTAGCACTTAATTACAAATCCAGCCATTAAAACTAGTTGCAATTTGGCACACAAGTTCTACTTAATAGGTTAATTAATAAAAGCCTAAGTTTGCTAAAATCGAGTGAGTATAAACCCTAATTTTTACTAATCTCACTTTAACAAAATTAGGGCATAACTAAAATTTTAGAACTCAGAAAAATAATCCACCTAGCACATGCATTCTACTTATCATAAGGAGACTAATGGCATCCTAAACATACAATTTGGTTAAGTAAAATTACTAAAATACCCTAATTAAGGTTCACTGTAATTAAGTAATAATTAAAGATCTAACCATCAGATGCCAATTTTTATTCTATATTCTGGTCCCTGATATTTTGCTGATCATTTTCATATATCATATTATAGGGTTTGGACCAGTGGATTAAAAGTTATTCAATTAATACATTATATATTTTTATTTAATTAAATACCTATGATTTGAATAATTGAATTATTTTCCTTAAGGAGAATAATTCCAATTATTCGGATTTTATTAAAACGGGCTCGGCCCATTAGCCGAACTGCGCGGGTCGACCGGGGCCCGAAGACCTGGGACTGTCAGAGGACCTTCATCCTCGTGCCTTCGTCCCGACAGAGAGGCTGATTAGGGAAACGCTAATTGCCAAATTCTGGCGTAACCAGACCACGTTAGGCGTGGCCAAAGATCGCCACACTTTTACCATGACCAGGTGCACTGGAGGAAACCCGAAGCCCTCTGTGAGATGGTCTGGATTGACCGAACCTCACTCACCTGAGAGCTCCTCCAATGGAGCTACTGTGGGGAGGAAATTCTCCCCACAGAGACCACGCCAGACCCCGAGCTCGATCCATACACCATCAAGGAGGTGAGGCGGATCGAGGCCCTCTGGTCTGAGGGTCTGGGAGGGCCTGGATTGTCGGGTACTTACTCGACCGAGACGATCGTTAAGCGACTTATCCCGTATCGATCGATCGGGGCTATCTTAGGTCCTAGCTATGATTGCATTAGATTCGAATTAACAATACGCAGGCATACGAATCAAAGGGAAGGACGTTCGAGCCTTAGTGGCTTGAAACCAGCAACTGGGGTACTTGGTTTTGCCGAGGGGTTGCAGACGTCGCAGGGAACAATGCCGGGCTTGCTATGCTTCCTAGAATTTTTTTAAGAGTTCCTGAATGCTAGGAGACTCTTCTATCAGCGGTACGCACATCGGGAACGCCTGGGGATCGCCTACACAAGCTCGGGAGTTCAATAATGGTGGAAGGTACCGAGGCTTTAATTGATCAGCAAGGGTCAATTGAAGTGGGGCTAGGGCTATTTATAACCTTGGCCGAGGGTTGGGAAGCTTCAGGAGGGCTGGCCCAGGATGGTGAAGTCCCGAGAGGTCGGGCCTTGGCCGAGCTCTTGAATTTCCAATTCGAGCTCGGCTGGGTCATGAGGCCCGAATGGGTTACCTAGCCATTACGAAAGGATCTGCAACGGCTTGCGAAGCTGGAGGGTCGAGTGGGGGACAAGGCTGGGCAGCTGGCGGTACGAGGATTCCTCCTATCTGGTGCGCAAGCGAGAGGAAGACGAAGTTCCACAGTAGCGGGACCTTCTGATGTCGTCTAATCTATCGATCAGATGGCGGAACTGCTTGGATTACTCGGATCCTAACGGTCGATCGCGGGAGCGATCCGAGCCGTTGGATTGGTCAGGTGGATCTGAGGGTAAATCCGCGTTTCCACGGGATTAAATCCTGGCCGTTGGATAAGAAGGCAGAATGGCTAGATTTACTGGGTCCCACTGTCGCGTGGCCCGGGCTCCACAGTGGATCGCCCACGGTCCGCACAGCGGATCCCGGATGTTTAATCGGGTATAAGGGTAGATTTGCAAAATCAAATTGTTAAAAACCCTTTTATGCAATTAGATAATTTTAATTAAATGTGAATTATGACCTAAATGATTTCCAAATTGCACCAAATTTTTACCCTTAGCTAATTTGGGGGTGAGGAATTCAAAAATGCAATCAAAATTTAATTTTGAGATCAAAATATTTTGGGTCTAGTCTAAGGCATCTTGACTGATCAAAATATTATTTTGGACTTAGAGAAGTCCTATGGACTTTAAATTTTCAGGATAATCTTTATTTGAAGTTCTAAAGCAATGAAGTCTAAAATAATGGTTGCTTAGAATATGGTTTAGCAAGGTAACAACTTAGGGTTGTTACAGTTCTCATGCAAGAGAAGAAGGTAGTAGCATATGCATCTAGGTAATCAAGGATTCATGAAAGAAATTACCCAGTGCATGACCTAGAATTAGCAGTGGTAGTGTTTGCTTTAAAATATGGAGGCACTACCTATATGGAGTGAGATGTGAAATTCTTGCTGATCAATAAAGTTTAAAGGATATTTTCATGCAAAAAGAGTTAAGCCATTGACAAAGGCAATGGTTGTAATTGATCAACAACTATGACTTAGACATACAATGCCCTTAGCAGAAAAGCATACCTAAATGCTATAACGGCAAGTCCATTAATGGAATAATTCAAAAAGTTAGGCATAAAACCTATTAATGGAAAGCACTTAAATAATTTACTTGAAAATAATACTATAGAGTATATGTTCATGCAACACATAACAATTGCCCAAGAGAATGATAAAGAATATTCTAAGCTAAAAATAGACATCAAAAATGGTTATAGAACGGACTTACATGTGTAAAAAGGAGTTTATATTTATCATGGAAAAAGAATTTGGATTCCAATTGATTCATATATTAGGAATCAATATCTATTTGAAGCTCTCAACTCAGGGTACACAATTCACCCTGTAAATAATAAAATGTATAGGGTCTAAAAGAGACATTTTGGTGGCTTGGACTAAATATATACATAGCTGAATACAATGCTAAATGTCATGTATGTAGTTTGGTAAAAGCAAAACATCAAAGTCCAGATGGACTATTACATCCATTAAATATCCCAGATTGGAAATGGTCAAATATTTCTATGGACTTTATGATGGGATTGCCCAGAAGCTATACTAGAGTAGACGCAATTTGGGTAATCGCAGATCATTTAACAAAATCAACACACTTCCTTCCAATTAAGCAAACAGATTCAGTGGAAAAGCCAGCCGAGTTATGTATTAAAGAAATAATCAAACTTCACATAATCCCTAAAACTATTGTTTTGGATCATGATTGCAAATTTAACTCATATTATTAAAAGGTAGTGCATCAAGATTTGGGGACAATATTGGCTATGAGTACAACATTTCACTATCAAACAGATGGTAGACCAAGAGAGTAAACCAAGTACTTGAAGATCTTCTTCGATTAAGCATATTAGACTTCAGCAATAGTTAGGAAGATCACCATCCATTAATGGAGTTTGCATACAAGATTAGCTATCAAACATATATTGTACAGTAGAAAATGTAGCATGCCATTAGCTAAAATTGAAGTAGGAGATGTTTAGTTATATAGATCTGATATAGTTGAGGAGACTAATAAAAAAATTCATCTGATAAAGAGCAGGATTGTTACAGCTCAAGATAGATAAAAGAAATACTATGATGCTGAACATCGAATGTTTGTATTTCAAGTAGGAGATCTTGCTTATATAAAGGTAAGCCCAATAAGAGGAGTTCATAGGTTTGGCATAGCAGGGAAGTTAAGTCCAAGTTGCATTGGACCCTTCAAAATAATTGCCAAAATTGGAGATGTCGCTTATAAGCTTAAACTACTAGACAATTTTTTGCCATTCACAATGTAGTCCACGTTTCTTCATTACAAAGGTGTCTATATAAACCGTTCCAGCAAGTGTCTATCTCTTCAATCAACCTCCAACCTGATTTAACTTGCAAAGAAGAACCACTCAAAATATTATGTTCAGATAATCAAAAATTATAGTGTCGCCACATCCCAATGGTAACAGTATAATGGAAGAATTCACTAGAAGAAGAAGCCACTTGGGAAAGAGAAGACTCAATGAGGAAGAATAACTCAACACTGTTCAATATGTTAGGAATTATTCTCACCCATAAATAAGTTTTATTTGCAGGATATCAAGGATGGCATCATTTTTAAGTAGGGGAGTCTGTAATAACCCAAGTCGTTACTAGGATAATTAGAATTAAACCCAACTTAAAAATTAAGATCCTAAGTGACTTCAAAATTAGGGCAAACTAAAATTTCTATTAGATAGAGTATATTTTTGTGATCGTAATGCTCAAGTTTGAAAGCAATCTAGATAGCGGATACTCATAAATTAATTTTTAAATTATTTAAATTTAGTAAGCCAAGAAAATTAAAAATAAGTCCAAATTCATCAATTTTTGTGTAGTTGAATTAAAAATATTATAAAAAGGCTACAAAAAAAGTTTCATCAAATTTAGAGCTTCGGATTGACCATAATTAATTTTTAAAGTTTATATCTTCAAAAATTAATAATAATAAAATATTTATCCAAATTGAAAAATTTATGCGTGAGTGCGTTTCTCTCATCAAGATACATCTTAGTGTCAAGTTTTGTTATTTTTTGAAAAAAATAGAAGATAGTAAAAGTTGAGAGAGAAAAATGAGAGAGAAAAAAAAGATAAGAAGGAAGAAGAGAAAGCCAAATTGAACACTTAAAGCATATAAGAAAAAGATGACAAATTTATTCATATCCAAATAATAGAGGAGAGAGAAAATTTAATTAATAAATTATTTAATTAAAAAAAAAAGTTTATAAATACACCCCTACATCCCACCTCCTCTCATCTTCCCCAACCTCACTTCTCCCTCCATCTCCCCTCTTCTTCCTCATCCACTACTAGTTTTCATCACCGACCTCCAATAAAGCCTCATCAACGCCAATATAGGGTAAGTAATGAGAAAGAGAAGGAAAATTTTCTATTCTTTTCATTTTTTCTTCTTCTTTTAAAAATAATAATAATATTATTATTATATTTCAATTTCTGTACTTTCATTTTTTCCTATATATATATATATATTTTCTAATTCTTAAAACTTTATTTCTGTCATTTTCTTTTTCTCTATATATGTATATATTTCCTAATTTCTACAACTTTCATTTCTCTCATTTTCTTTTTTTTTCTATATATGCATATATTTCTTAATTTTTGCAACTTTCATTTCTGTCATTTTTTTCTATATGTATATATATATATATATATATATATATTTTTTTTTTTTCTAATTTTGGTAACTTTTATTTCTGTCATTTTCTTTTCTTTTATATATATGTATATATTTCCTAATTTTTATAACTTTCATTTCTATCATTTTCTTTTTTTTTATATATGTATATATTTCTTAATTTTTGTAACTTTTATTTATATAATTTTCTTTTTATTTCTATATATGTATATATTTTTTAATTTTTATCATTTTTATTTCTATTATTTCTATTTTTTCTATAAATGTAACTATTTTCTAATTATTGCAACTTTCATTTCTCTTATTTTCTTTTTTTTTTATATATGATATATTTTTTAATTTTTGCAACTTTTATTTCAGTCATTTCTTTTTTTTCTATATATATATATTTCTTAATTTCTACAATTTTATTTATGCCATTTTTTAATATATATATATGTATATTTCCTAATTTCAGGAACTTTCATTTCTATCATTTTCTTTTTTTTCTATATATGTATATATTTTTTAATTTCTATAACTTTTATTTTAATTATTTTCTTTTTTTTTCTATATATGTATAAATTTTTAATTTCTACAACTTTCATTTTTGTCATTTTCTTTTTTTTTAATATATGTATATATTTTATAATTTCTGTAACTTTCATTTCTGTCATTTTCTTTTTTTTTATATATGTATATGTTTTCTAATATTTGCAACTTTTATTTATGTCATTTTATTTTTTCTATGTATATATGTATATTTTCAAATTTTTAGAACCCTTATTTTTGTCATTTTTTTATTTGTAAATATTTTCTAATTTCTGCAACTTTCAATTTAGTTATTTTTTTTCTTTTAATATATATATATATATTACTTATAATTATAAAAATTATGGTTTTTAATGTATAAAGATAAATGACCAATATAATATTAATATTAATATTCTTACTAACATAAAATGAAAATATTATTCTTTCATTTGCAGCTTTTGCATCGCTTTTAAGCTCTCACCCACTTTGATATATTTATATGAGATTTTTGTGTTCAGAACTTGAAATAAATAATCAAAAATCAGTATCATAGATTTATTCAGGTTGATCTCAGGTCAGTACAAATAATATGTTAGGCTAGGATATGTTGATATCTAGAGAAATAAGAAGACTGCGCATAGCCTTTGAGGAGGAATGTGTGTTGTGTTGCGGAGACTTCATTGTCTAAGAACAGCACAGGCACTGTTGTGCGCCATAACGCGCCTGGTGGACCCAAGCTTGAAGTTGAGGTGCTACAGCACACCTCAGCGGTCAACAATGGAGAAGCAGGTGATGTAGCGCGTTATAACAAAAATTGTCACTACAACGCACCACAGCGGAAAGTGGCGCCATAGAGCCCCACAGTGGAATTTCAACACATAATTTTTCAGATCATAGTTCAGATTAATATGACACCGCAGCGCGCCAGAGCACGCCTAGTTTGAAAGTTTGAGCGTCGCAGCGCGCCACAATGTGCTGAATTCTGGAAGGTCAGGTGTTGCAATGCGCCGTAGCGCCTGATGGATATCTGCTCTATTCCAGGCCTCGATCTAAGGAAATCTGGATGTATTTTGGAATTTAAGGGTTCGGAATAGACCTAAGTACATAAGGCTAAGTGCTGAGAAGAAATCTAAGGCTTTTGCAATCAGTTTGGATGTTTTAGTGGCTGTGGAAAGGAGAACCCTAGAAGGAACCCTAAGGGAGTTGCTATCCAAGGCAAGTCTTACAAGGTGGTGAAGCAACTTCAAGTGATAGCCTCTATTCCTCCTCTCCATTCTAGAGTAAGAGCTTAAGCATTTTGTGCTAAGGTGATAGCTCTTTGTAAGCTCTATAAACCATGAAGTTTTTCATAGTAGATTTTTCTCATTGATTGGCTCTGTGGTTTTTCCCATTCTTAGGTTTTCAATGTATATGCTTATGTTTTGGATGATTGTATGTGCTGTGTTCTTCTTGTTATGATTTTGTGATTTCTAAGCTAGCTCGGTAAATATCAACGCACCCTGATCCTCAAAGGCTTTGAACTTTGGTTTGATTGTGTGCATTACAAGTGGCATTCCACATTACTTGTCTTGTGCTCACAATAATGTATAATTAGTTAGGAATCCACATCTTAAATAGTTAGATAGATGTATCTGACTCCTCAATTATTATATAACTTGGTTCAATGAAATAAATATTATGTATTGCTTTATTTTCTTTTAGAATGAGCACATATCTTAATTATGCATATTGCATTTATAATCGTAAGCATATCATACTTAAATATCACATTTTATTTGTATATGCTTCTCATGTAGAATCATGACACTTAAATACAAATTTAAATATCCTACAAACCTTACTTAGACCTTTGTGTCTATTTAAATATTTTTATTTATTATTTTTCTTTTCTTTTTTTGGTTCATCCTATCATATACATACATATATATACATACATATATATACATGTACATATATATATATATATATATATATATATATATATATATATTTCAATTCAAGAATAATCTCTAGATCAAGCCTTTAAGGAGAAGCTGATACATGATGGAGTTTTTAAATTTTTGCTTAGTGTGTAACAGATTTTGTAAAATAATTATTATTTTTATATTAATATATTTTTTTTATTAGTCTGGTATTTTTGAATATTATAATAAATATAGAAGTTTGTATTTTACACGCCTCTAAATACACTATTATGCTAAATCTTATATGATCATGGGGAGTGAGCACCTAATGCTGGATTAGCTATGCTAACCTAGCGACGGGTCACCATAGCGTTGTAGCTCTCGCTTCTCCATCTGCAAATTGTTGAGGCGTGCGGTAGCGCCTCTGTCCTGCATAAGGGATAGCCAAGGCACACTTCAGTATGCCACAGCACACTTTAATGCCTGTGTTGTTTTTGGACTTTACACCTTATTCAAAAATGCCTCAAAATCTCCCTGAAGCTTACCGGAGCATCATTAGCATCTCTATAAAAGACTAAATGGTCTCAACAACACAATATTTAGGACTTCTATTATGCTCATTTCCTCCCCTTTCTTCTGCTGGTAGCTCAGTGAGGCGCCGTGAGGTTGCCAATTGAAGGACCTTCCGAGCCCTAACCTTAACCCTAAAGCCAATGGGACATATTCTAGGTACGCATTAATCTCTACAATAACTCTACAATCTTCCCTAGTTTGATGCATTTCTCCATTTTGTGTATCAGTGAGCTCATTTGCGGGGTCAATCCAGCTTGATAGAGCTCGATTCGACCCCCATTTTGTCAATCCTAACAGTGCTCCACAGTGAAGATGCCTTAACCCATCACTCAGCCGGTTAGGGCATTGCCTCATTGGCCGCTCCGTCAATGTCATGCACCGATTATGGGCTTGGCGGATCGGCCTTGGCGAGGGTTACAAGCCGGCATGCGAGCTTCACCACGGGACTCCTAGATTTGACTAGGATGGTTAGCCCTATCCATGCCCGTTAGGGCTTTGTTTAAAAAGATGAAGAAGGACCCAACCTCGGTTCGGTCCACATATGCTATCTATTGAACTGGACCTGTTCAGTCCCTCCCGAACTGCGTCGACAATATGTGGGCTTGTGTTGACACGTGTCAATGCGTTGGCAAGTGAACTTTTGTGCGGCACCATGTTACGTGTCGCCATTTTCTGCACCGCTCTGGATTCTGTGCCGTCGGTTGTTTTGGATTAATTAATGATTTAATTAATGATTTCATAATTAATGATAAATAATACAAATTTTATTTGATTCATAATTTGCAAAATAATTATTCAAACTATACAAAATTATATGTCATTTTATTAAGAAAAATGAGAGGAACACAATGGTGAAATTTAATTTAGGATTTGTAGCTTAATTGTCTTATCACTTCTTAATCACAATTAGGAGTCCCAAAAACCTTAATTTTCTAATGTTGTCCGATTTTGACCTACTTAGTGTCATTATTCTCCTTATGATATGAGGATTCTATATTTTCTATTATTATTATGCTTGGACAATAATTGGATAACTTATGTATTTGGCTCTTTTAATATTCAATTAACGTAATTTTTATTAATTACTTAGATTGCTTATTTAGGTCTTAATGCCTTAGGACAACAATCATGTTTATTTAAATGGACGTTCATATCACTTTTAATTATGTGATTAATCTTAGATTAGTGTAGTTAATTGCCTTGTGTAGCTTAGTAAACTTATGATTTAAGCCTCAACTTTAGAGAGATACTGTATGTGAGAATTCCTAGCCTTAATTGTTTGCCATTTTAAGTGTATCTACCGTTAGGTGTAGTTAATTATTAAAATTCCTCTACTTATGGTTTGTGAACTTATTAAAGTCAATTGTTAGTACTTAGAGTTAGGTTCAATGAACTTACCCATTTTGCTCCAAATCTCACCTTAAGATCCATAATCCCCATTTTAATATCTCTTCACTTCCTAAGAATGTAATAGATCTCTTTTAAGCATTAACACCCTTATACTTATAAGCTAACTTAGATCTTGTAGTTTGCAACTTTTCCTTTATCCTTGTACTTATAACTTCCCAATGGAATGCTTAGCTAGTTTAGTAAGCTATTAAACTGGAAACCATCAAATTTAAATTGCCTTAGCTAGATTGTAGTAGTCAACCTACAACTTACACATTTTAAGTGTAGTGAACCTACAACCTTTATTACTTCATATTTGCACCTTAAGCCTTAAGTCTAGTAATCGATAAAGAATTTGTGGCTTAGGAATAATGTAGGATTAGTAACATACCGCATAGTTATACATATAAATTACTTTACCATTTACATAAATCTAAATCAAACTATTATTTTATAAACTTAGTTAACTTATAGTATTATCTTCAATTGACTTAAAGATTGATATGTCTATGTCAATTGGGAGCTTAATCAGCTCCAATCATTAATTTTGATAACTAAACCTTAGACAATAATGTATATCACATAATTTATAATTACTTAAATTCCTTGAACATTATTTTTCTTTGAAACTACAACCTTGAACATTCATAATGACATTATGTATGAATAAAACATTCAAAACATAAAACGTAGGGGTTTTAGAAGTAGGATGTCAAGCCAGTGCAGGCTATGGCATAATGAAGAGATCTCATATATCCTAGATGGGGAATGTGAGTGTTTTGGAGACCTTACTTTTCTACTTAGTTAAGCAGATGTGCTTAACTCCTCACCGATTCTAAAATTTATGCCCACAGAATATAAAACTTAAAATAACTTGAATAACTAAACATTATTTTATCGTAATCTTATTGATTGTGAGTATTTTTTATAGCTTTTGAGATATGCTTATTTATCATAGTCTTTGACTATGTTTATTTAGTCCATGTGACCAAGTCTCACTTTACTTTACTTTACTTTACTTTACTGTTAAGTTCTTACTTCCTTACTTTACAATCCTTACTTTTTGCAGTGTATGTTATTTTACATTCATTCTATGCTTCACTATTTCAGTCACTTTTACTTAGCATAATATTCATTGAACATATTTATGTATTAATTTTATGCCTTCATATGCACTTTAGTAGTTTCTAGCCTTACTAGGATACCTATTTTACCTTGATTATTGTTGTAGGCTAAAGCAACCTACTTGTGAGTTCTTACGTTTTTACTTTACTTACTGTCCTTACATAATTTTTCCTAATTTACTTGGTTGCTTAGTGCTCCACTTACTCCTTTTTAATTTTAAAATTGCAAATGTGATATCCAACTAAAACTTAATTATAACTTTGCTTAATATAAAAATGTACTTAGATTTTTTAATTTAATCATTTGTTATTATTTTGTTAGATGTGTCATACTATATTAAAAACCAAATATGGTAGATCAAAAGCATCATTTGGATAATGGAGTTCGGACTAGTACTGGCCACTTGTAGCTTGAAGACTCTGCTTCCGCATTCTTTTACTACTTTATTAAGGAAGAGCAAAATTTACTTTAATTTCATTTAGTTCAGTTTGTAATAACTTAATTTCTGTGATGTTTTTATTTTCATTATGTGACGGATTTATTTTCATTTTACTTGCTTGGTTTGGATAATCAATTAGATGCATCCAGTTGCTTCATACTCCTACTTATTTATTTTATCACTAACACATCCACATCACAAAGACTCTTGGCCATGTAACACTTAATGTTGAGTTTGTTTCCATCTAATTCAGTATTAAGTGCTATGGAAACACCCTCATATTAGATTGGGTTCCTGATCCAATATTAGGGGCATTAAATGTTAGTTTTAGATGCCAAATTCTCTATTGTCAGGATACTTCACTGCTTCAAATCACTCATCATACCTTCCTCTGATCATGATGAGTCTATTGCTCACCAAAGCCCCATGTGAGGATAATAGGAATGCTAAGGGCCTGCTCACCCTAAAATCAATCCTACGAGATTATTAGGGTTTACTATGGGGAGAGAATTCTCCCCACATATAGCTCCAAATGGCTAGCTCTCGATCTTGACACCTTTTGGATGTCAAGACAAAGCAAAGCACTCCGTTGGATAGGACTGGGAGCCACTGGATTGCTGGATCCTTACTCGAGCTCCGACACTGTTCAGTGTTGTAGCCTGATCGATTGATATGATCGATCGGGACTCAACTCGATCCCCTAAATGAATACAATGGGTGCGAATGACCAGAGAATGCAATTACAAAATGGACTGAGCTAGAATCAAGCTCGAGAATCTAATGGAGTGCAAAGACCCACTTAAGTAGTAATATATCAAATTCTTAAACATCAAGGCGCCTTTTCAGATAATGGTGGAGTTCCTGGTAAGAACTCCAAAGTTAAGCATGCTCGTGTGGGAGCATTCCCAGGACGAGTAACCTTCTAGAAAGTTATCTTCTAAGGGTAAAATTATGAGGCCTTTCAGGACAAAGCAAATAATACCTTAGTGCTTAAGAGTTTAGGTTATTACAAATGGGTATCAGAGTAGGCCATAGGGTGTTAGATATGAGTTAAGTGCCATACAAGGCAAAGTACCACTTCATGTAAGCTGCCTCTTAAACCCATGATGGTTAAGGTGCTTCATGGTTGTGGGTATCTCTTGTGCCTATAGGGGTCACATTTAGTCTTATCTACTCAATGGATGGCTCTTGGATCTGTGTGTGGATACTAGTGAATGCGTCAATTTCTTAAGTTGGGGAAATTGTAAGAACCTACTTAAGTAGTAATATGTCAATGGTGGAGTTTCTAATAAGAACTCCAAAGTTATGCATGCTCATGTGGAAGCACTCCTATGATGGGTGACTTACTGGGAAGTTATCTTCTGAGGCAAAATCATGAGGCCTTTTAGGCTAAAGTGGACAATACATTGCTGCTTAAGAGTTTAGGCTGTTACATGGAGTAAAATTGTCTCCACTAGATAGCTTCTCTATCTTGACAACGAGTCCTCACTGTCTTGAATGAGATCAGCCACTCCATTTGCTTCACATAGATATCCTTAAGGATAAGGAAGGCTTGCAGCACATCATAGAGCTATCCTAATGTGAAATTGGATTTACAATGAGCTTACCCAACTCACTCTATTAGTTTCAGGGCTATTTATAGCCATGAGGGGGTGGTCAGGCACAAGAGCTGGCCTCCCATGGCCGGCCCAATAAGAGGAAGAATTGGGATTAGTCCAATATGGGCATACTAGAAATTTCCTAGGCTAGTAGGTTGTTGCACATGGTGGATGTGGGGGACAAAAGAAATCTTTCCTACAACTAGCATGGATGGAACATTGGTTGCTTGGGAGTACCATTACGTGTGATGGCAAGTTGGGCATGACGGTCTGCAGTGTAAGAGCTATACATGTCATCTAATTGAGCAATCAGATGGCAGAACAGCTCAGATGCATGGATTCTTAACAGTTAACTACGAGTGGAATATTAGTCATTGGATCAAATATGTGATTCGATGGCTGATGAGAAATTTAGTTGAGGAAAGAAACACGACTGTAGTATATAAGGCAGGAAATAGAATTTGATGGCCCTGATGCGACCCGTCTTTTGGAATAATCAATCAACCGATAAGGGAATAGAACATAATATTGAATTGTTAGAAACCCTTATGTGTAAAATTCCCATATTCAAATTAAATTCAATTTATACTTAAATGAACTTCAAAAATTTTTAAAATGTCACCTTTAGCTAATTTTGGAGAATTCAAAAATGCAATCAGATTTTAATTTGGAGATCAAATTAATTTAGCTAATTATTTGGATCCAAAAATTGGTAAAATAGCCAATTAACCCAATTGAGCTTCAATGGAATATTAATTAAGGTTTGGTTTAGCTTAGATTAACTAGGATAACTATAGCTCCCAGTCCTGTTACAGCGTGCAACCGAGGTTTCAAAGACCAAAAAGTTGGTGGCAGAATAGTGCGCTACTCAGGAAGAGCTATTGAACCTTCCTAAATGTAGCCGTGACTACTGAAGCTCTACCTAAGGTAGAACTGAAGACTAATCCTTAAGATCAGTGAAATTATTATCTTAAGTATTAGATAAGGTACTTACATACATTGGACTATGAGAGGTGGTTTTAATTAGAATCCAAAATATATGAGTATTAGCATCACTTACCTTCTGATCACATCACAATACTAATTATACGTAATAATACTAATATAGTGTAAAAGCTATAGCATTCATCCATAATATTCATCATAAAAGCTAAGTAAGAAAACATTCATCTCAGAAAAGAAAGAGAAAAATATATGCAGAGTTAAGTTATTACAAATCATTTGCTTAAAATAAAAAGGCAGTAAGTATGTCTCACTTACAAAAGAAATTAAATTAAGATAATAAGTAAAAGTTGGGCCAGCTAGTGCTCCACAAATGCCTCTTGTATCTTTTGGAAAGCATCCAGAGCTTACTCCTCAGACAGCACTGGATTTGACAAATTGTGATCCCAAAATGCCAGTTTCCCAGATAAAAAAAAATGTGGCTAAACAAGTGAAAACATGTTAATAGTACATAAATTTATTTGAGTTGCACTAGATTCAGTATTCATTTCATATCAAAATTTTATAACATCCTAATTTATCAAATGTTAAGAGTACATATGCATGATCAGTATATCCTAGGAAGGGTGATTCTAAACTATTAGTTTGTTTAACTGTACTTATCATTGCACACAAGCAGAAGGGACAAAATCCTTTTACAGTTTATTCTGTCAAACTAAGCTATTAAATTCCCAACCTATAACATACCTTGAATTTGGAATGTTTATCCTGAACTGAACTGCACTTATCTAATTACCTAAGTTAAGAACAAAACTCTACAGTTCTATTCAAGGCAAGTCAACCAATTCCTTATTCTACTGAATAAATCAATTCTATGAATATGCACTACAATCTTCATATGATAATACTATGGTTCTCATTCTAATAATCTATTTAATGAACAAGGGCTTATAAGCTAAAGAATCCTTTCTCCAATGTGGCAAGTCCTACATAAATAGCTTTAAGGAAGTGACTTAAAAGCCACTCAACTTAGGATACTACCACAAGGGTTAATCTTAATCTAGTCTCTTTAGGTTATTCTACCACAAGGTTTAGGGGCAATCATCTATAGTTATTATGGTTCATCTAAGGTTCTACCTCAAAATAAAACAAATATGGTACTTTCCTATCTCAAATAACCTTAATAAAAGTGTAACATTTACTTAAAATTATCCTTACACTTAGGGTTCTAAGTCTCTAATTATCATACTTAATTCATAAGTTACAATCCAAGAATTTAATGTGATGAATTCCCATACTAGTTTATAAGCTCAATCATATGATTTAAGTGCAAAAGTTAAGCATGCAATTCCCACTAATTATTGCTTAATCATAAGCATATAAATGGTGGGCTAAAATCATATAAATGATTAAGAGTTAATTGTTTAGCAAATCAATCTTATTTTAAAGATTAATTTATGATAATTGTCTTACTTTAAGGAAAATTAATGGTCTTAAGATTAAATCAAGATGTTTAGTCACATAGGCGATTATTAGATGTAACCCTTCTAGTTTACTAATCTAGATTTAAGTATCAAAACAACAAATGACAACTAAGTTTATGCAAAATCAAAAGGAGCTATGCAAAATTAGTAATGCAAAATAATGCTTACATTGTTTAGAGTACATAATTAGAGTTGCAAATAAAATTTAGGCTAAATAGACATGATTAAAGATTTATCATATTAACTAGAATTGGACAACTATTACTTATTTACATACCCATTATTTCAGCTTAAGGCAATACAGTTCTTACTTTATTTAATTCAAACACTTAAATAAACTAATAAGGGTTTCATCCTAATTAGGAGAGATTTAATAATTAAACGATTGCAAATGAAACAAATTAGTTTATTCCATAAGGTTAACTTTCATAAACGGTAGAAATAAACTATTCAATTGAAGTTGAAATAATGCATTAAGCTAATTAAGCATAACTAGGGTTTTACCATAATTAAGACAAATTAAGAAATATAAATATCTAAATCAGAGTGCAGGTTTTCTAAAGTAAATACTAATGTTTAAGAAGTACACATAAATCTAATTATCCAATTTAGAGAATAATAGGTGCCAATGAATCATTAATCAAGTTCTAAAGGGTTAGCACATATTAGCAAAAATAAAAAGAAAAAGAAATCAAAGTTTATTCAATACTTGGCAATTAAGTATAATTAACATGTGATCAATTAGAGACTAAGACATGCAAGTTTGGAATTACACAAACCCTAATATTCACTAATCATGCAAAACATGGATTAATCCTTAATTAGTAAACTATTAATTAGTAAAATTTTCTACTTAGCACCTACATTATATAAGACACAAGTAACCAAATGAAACCATAATCACAAGATTTGGATAAGTGCATAAGCTAATCTTCATTAATTTGGTTACTAAAGAAATTAAGCAATATTAGATAATATACTCTTAGAAAGTGCAATTAAACTGCGGTGGCCTGATATAAAAACTGTGTAGGTTGGAGCCTGACCCGACCCGCCATTGTGCATCCTTGCCGTAGCGGCTTCCCTGAGCCTGGCGACTAGGGTTTAACCTTAATCGCCTAATTACTGAGATCTAGGCCACGTCATATGGCACCCCGCCCCACCATAGTCCTGTTAACACTTAAGTTAATATGATTACAATGGAGTAGTCACCAAATGATAGATCCCTTATTTATAGTCAGATTAAGTTTTCACCATAATCCTTTATAACTAAGGAACTTGCCACTGATTGAAATATTTCACTAAATAATCATACATGAATATCAGAGTGCAAAAGTAAATAATAAGCAGCATTCACTTAACCATAATACTGAAATAGGAATTGTCCAACTAAGAATAAAAATGTGCAGTAAAAGAAAATACATCTAGAACCTGTATTATTACAACATTTGATTAATTTTAACTGAAAATAAAATAAACACTCAGCCTCACAAGAAAATAATAAAGAAAACTAATGATCTTTAGCAACATGACACTCCTCCTCCTGAACTAGCTTCTTTCTTGGCTCAACTACCTCAAACAGCTCATAATCTGTAATAACCCAAGGTTGTTAATCACCATTTAATTATCCAGCTAACTTAAAATCTTTTCTAATAGTCTTAACTAGCTATTAGATGCAAGTTTCGAAGTTCGATTCCAGTTTGGGAATTAAATGAACAAAACCTTAATTTTGGGTAATTATTTAAATCAGAAAAATGAGAGAATTATTTTGATCTCAGATTAAAAATCAGACTTCACCATCGCCTTCCTCACCCCCAAATTAGTTAGGGGTAAGAATTTGGTAAGCTTTGAGATCGTCAAAATTTCATGATTATTATATTATATTTTGAAAGCTTGAAAAATAAAATAATTAAGACAATCTCCTATGAAAATTTTGATTTCATTTTGAGTTTGTTATCCCCGATTTAGTTATAAAACATAATTTTAAAATTTTTTCGAAAACATATAATTGTATAATTCTAATTAAATGAAATTTTTAATTTAAGTAATCAAATAATAGATTATATATATATATATATAATTTCATTTTATCCTAAAACTACAATATCCTCAGCCTTAAACCTAACCGCATGCCATCGCCTCTCCCATTCGAAACCTATCATTTCGAGCGACTCGCATTGAAGATGCCACTCGATCGAGGCGAGCGGCCGTTGATGCGTGGCTCACACTGCAAATGTCCACCAATAAGAAGCTTTATGGAGATCAGATCGTCGTTACAATTATCCCTTTCATGCTCGTGCCTCTCACGGCTTAAAAAGAGAGAAATCGTGTCTGTTAAGCGATTTGGCAAAGTCATCTCCACAAGCTTTCAAGGGAATCCTAGCGGCGACCTAACAATGATCAAACAGGTAGTCCACTTAATTCTCATATCTAGTGTTTTATATGTAAAAATCAAGTATTGATTTGGGCTTTGAGATGTCAAATGGAAAATTTGTTAGAATCTAATTGAACCTAAAATGGATACCATTAGTCTCAAGCATATGCATTATTATATGGTATTCAAGTCTCAACAAATCCAAATTTGTATTTATATATATGATTGTATGCTATAATTTGTAGTCTCTTGTTGTTTCTATTATTGGAATGCATGTTTGTTTCGTTTAGACTTGTGCTACCGATAAATTACTTTAACATTATGATTCTAAATAAAGTTATTCACATAGTTAAAAGCTATACTGACTTTTGTAGTTATTTTAGAGAGCTGTCATTACACAATATTTGTCAAAATAGAATTAATACTTATAATACTTAAGTGAATTACAAACCTTTCGATTCATTTGAAATTACATCTTGAATGAATCTTGACACCTACTATGGTTTAATTAATATCTCTTAATGGATAGTCATATTTCTATAATGCATGCGAATTGAGATTTCAGACTTTTGTTTAACTTTATTTCTCTCATTTATAATTATAGTTATAATTTATATACATACATGCACAGATATATAGTTTAAGATAAAGAAAGTGCATATTTTATTGAATATTTGTGAATATAATAGTTTTACATGTGGAGAAATGCTAGTTACAAATCAAATCACACTAACAGAATATGCTTATGAGATTATAGTGCTAAGATGGGCATTATGATTCATAAAAATATAGCCTGTATTGAATTTCAGCTGAAATTTTTTTAAGTTTTGCAAGTTGCAACAATGAACATATTTGGTAAAATGAATTTTCTTGGTATTTCAATCTCATTATTAAATTTATCATTTTAATGCTGGCTATTAAACTTTTCTTATATTTTGATATGACTGTATTATTATTTCTCACTTAGTCTTTTTATTTAATTATTTTTACAAGTAAATGACTGTAATAATTAAATAAAGTTCACAGGTAATATTGATGATTAATCTTTCATTCTATGAGTAAGCCCAAATAATGCATTGTAACTAAACAATTTTTCTGCTAATCTATTAAGTCTAAGTTGATGACTGATTAATCATCTTAAGTAATGAATCCTCACAGCATTATTGTCAAGTTGTTCTTGAATTAATTTTCAAATTATATTAGCTACTATATCATATAATATTACTTTAGTTGTACTTGTTTTATATCTATGTACACGCTAATATTGTCTTAGATTGGTGGAGAAAATTAAAATCACGACTTCCCGTAGTTGGCATGAATATAAGATTCCTGTTCATTGTCAATTTTTATAGTCTTATGTATCTATTCTTTATTTTAGTTATAATTTTTATGATCATGATTTTCTTCACTTTTTACACCTATTTTCTCTTTCACGTTGGTTCGTACTACATGTTCGTATGTTAATATATTTGAAAATTTATTATTTTTGCTGAAAGATGCATCATTCTTTGGTGTTTGGAAGAAATATTTATTGAACTAATGCTTTTATTTAAAAGTTATAAAATGCTTTTTTATTTTTATTTTTATCTGGAATGCATATGATTAGGGGAATCAGTTTTACACTCAAGAAGCCAATATTGATTTAAAGTTAAAGATGCACTTAATGTAATTGAGTAGACACAGTCTGGCAATTAAATTACTGATGTATTAGAGACCTGAGGTATAATAGATGTATAGAATTTTGATAATCATTTCAGCATGCTACAAATTGGCTGCAACTCTTAGGAAAGCATTCTAAGGGTCGTCCGTTTACTCTCAGCTTATTCATTAGTTTATATGGCTTAAAGGAGAACATATCAAATAAAATTTACTTTTGAATACCTTAGCATCTTAGTTTAAAGTTCTTTCTATATTCTTCCCAGATTATAGAATACAAAGTCATTCCAAACTTGAATGACTTTGCATTTTCTTTTTTTTTTTAAATTTGATCAAGCTCAGGCCCAGAATATAAAGCAGGAAGCCAGTCACAATACCTGCCAGAGTTAAAAAATTATTCAATTGCATGCATTCTATGTGCTCATGTTATTTAACATTGTGATTTTAATTGCAAAGTTTGGAGGAACTAACTCTACTTTGTAGTGAATGATGGTGATCCATCGAGTCCTTTATTATTAATTAGATTAGCACAAATAAATTTGGAAAGTAGAAGTTTATGCTACTATTTGTTTATTTACATTTTATTTCATGTTCTATTTTCCTTAATCATATATGAATAACTAGTCAATGGCAAGTGATAAATATGCCATATGAGGTTGTTATGGTCTTTTTGTGGCCAAGGGCAGTTTAATACTTTACATTAAAAGGAAGATAAGTTTATGAATTTTATGATGATTTGGCCATGCTTATACGGACATAAATAAGCTGCTTAATTGCATATAATAAAACATTAAAGAATCTGCATTATGTGTGCTCAAGTTATGGTTAAAAAAAAATCAATCAAATTAGCACAAGTTTACATGCTAATATAGTTATTTTTATTGCTAGCCATATGTGTACAGATTTTTTTATACGGTGGCATAACTAGTTTGGGGCATGCTTAACTCGGTATTCATGGTTTTTCTTTTTGCATAGTAAGTTTTTATTTACTTAATCAAATCTTATTAATATGATAGGCAAAAAGTTTTACAAAAGGTGATCTATTATTTTATAAGATGAATAATCAAAGTTGATTGAAAATTTTGTTAATGAATAACATGCACTATAATACTCCTTTTGGTAGTTAATTATCTTGACTTCGCTTTCTCAAAAATAAAATATGAATGCTAATGGGTAATATGAACTTTATTGTATCAATTGGTTTGGTTTCATCCAATTTTTATGGATCATTTTTTTTATACTGCAGCTATGATTAACTTTTAAAATTACTGTGATATTTCAATAATTCATCATATTAACGATTCTCTTATAAACTATGTCATTGAGAGATTTTGTAGGATTTGCCCAGCATGCATTAACAGATCCATGATAATGAAAATGCCATTATCTTTCTTTGGCATTGACTTACTAGTTGGTTGGATATACATGGAATTTCAAGCATTGTTAAAAGGATATTTTTTTTATTGAGTCAAATATATATTTTTTGTTTTAACATGTTTAGAACTTAATTTATTGCTAATTTCTTGTCAACTTTTATAGGCTATTATTCATATCCTCTAATTGAGCATGCATTATCTCTTAATTAATTATGGATCAGGGGCTTAAATATCATCATACATGTTTTTCATTATAAGTACACAAATATTAGTTATCTTTTGTCATCTAACTTGATTCATAGGATTTGTTTTGAATTAATATGGTATATGTAAAAATTTCATATCCTAAAATAATATCTTTTCTTTTTGTGCTTAATAAATAATACCTTTTCTTTTTATAAATGAATATTACTTAATACCATCACTAAGTTTATTAGTAAAATAAATTTAAATAAATGTTCAAAAAATCACTACTTTCAAAACTAAATTTATTATCTATATTAATTAACTTAAGAATTTATGATTCTTAAAGTTAATTAAACCTTAATTAATCCCAATTCTTTAAGATAGATAATTAAAAATTGAAAATAATGGATATCACGTGGTTTACAATAATTTAATAAATTTCTTGTACTGCAACGCATTGAACCTAAACATTGAATCATAAATAAATATTTTGTGCATATAATAAATACTTTAATAAACAATTTAGAGGAGTTTATATGATGGATTTTAGTACAACTGTCATTAAGCTTGGGCAGGTTATTTGTGTATCCGAATACCATATAATTCTTTTGAGGGGAAATGTGTGTGTTTACAGTTGACCCCACTTTCAGATAAGTTGAGTAGATGTACTCAAGTCCTCACTCGTTGAACGCCCACAGAACAAAAATATAAGATAAATAAATTATAAATTGCATTTTTTCTCACAATCATAATGATTATGAATGATTAAATATAGTTTTATGACTATATATATTTATTCTTTAGATTGAATTTACTTACTTTACTATTTTACATCATTTTAAGTCTTTCATAATTATTTATGCAGTGTAAGGTTTTATACAAAAATGTAATTTCATTTCTTATACTATTTTTCTTATTTAGCATACAAAATTATTTAAACATATTCATATTTTCTTCAATTGCAAATATTTCAAATGCCAGGCTAACTTATTTGTTGTAGAAATTATAAAATGTTTGAGTAACGTAAGAAACTTTTCTTATTTTACCTCATTATTTTCATGCTTACTGCACTGCATTTACTTTAAATTGTAACTGGATAATGTGAAATCCGCATAATAATTTTCTTGGCCTACTTTTAGAATGTACTTAGACATTTAAAATCTAACCACCTTTTTTTTTTTTTTAACTGTGCTCTACCGTATTTAAAAACCAAAATACGGTAGATCAGGAGCATGGATCAGGTGCTATAGTTAAGGAAGAACCGGAATAGTAATTGCACAAGGGAGCTTATTTATTTTAAATCTTTTTATGTGATGATGAGAGACTTTATTTCTTAAAAACTTGTAATTTAAATATTCAGTGATGTTTATAAGCTATTCTTTCATATTGTTTATAATTTCATATTTTGGATAATAAATACTTAAAATTAGAATGATTGAATTCCCTTCCACCCATAGATCATATAATATTAGGTAGTATTTAATGTTGGGTTAAAATTCTCTAACTCAATATTAAATACTACCGTAATACCCGTTGTTAGATTTATATATTTTATCTAATAATGAGGCGTTACATAATCTGCCATTATCAGTTTCACAATGACAGGGCCCTAGCCAAAAAAGGAGAAAATATATAATTAGACAAATTGTCTAAGTACATTTTAGGCTTAAATTATTTCATATTCTTTTAAGATATCACCTTTCACATTGATAACTAAATAAAACAAATAGGTGCAACAAGTTATGAAAAAATAGGAGAACCTATAAATATATATTTATAACTTTAAACAAAGAGGTAAAATAACATACCTTAACCTAAAAGCTGTAATAAGGTTATACAATAAATATATATAAGAAATAACTGTAAATACTAAGAAAAAGACTCATCCTAATATGCTTATGATCATATGAGAATATGTAGATTAACAAAAAGTTGTAATAACCCCAGTTATCACCTTAGTCAATTAGGACTAATCTAAGTCCTAATCTTGATCTTGAGTGTTAATCAAGTCATTAAGAGTAAAACTCTAAAATCTAGTCCAAATCAAGAGTCAAATGGATCAAATCCAAATTTTTGGAAAATCCAGAAACCCTGTAATTTGACCTCAGATTGAAAAATGGACTTCGTCATTGTGTTCATTGACCTCGAAATAGCTTGGGGTGATGTTTTCGTGTCCAACAGAAGTTGTCAAAATTTTGACAAATATTTTATATTTAAATACCCAAAAATTGGGAAATCAAACTACTCATCGAATCAAAAATCCGACCTTATAGTTGTGTTCCTCACCCCTCAGTTAGCTAGGGGTGAATATTTATAATTTTTCTGAAATGAATTTAATTATTTAAATTAAATAAGGATTTAATTAATTAAATATTAAAAAATAATAATTAATTTAATTAATTAACCGTAACGGCGTCGTCCACTTAAAAACCGTGCGGCGTCAGGTTGAGCCGACGTCGTCCCTTCTGACGTTTGCTCGGATCGTGCGATCCGAGTCGTCCGATCGAGACCATATCGGGCAGCTCAGGCTTCGTCTCCTTCCTCGCTACCGTCGCCCGCACCACGCAGCGTTCCGCTGCTCGCACTGCCCAATCCACGTAGCCCCGACCACGGCAACTCCGTCGGTAAGACATTAAGGACCCCTCCTCCTCATCCTAGCACCAGTTGCGTAAGATCGAACCAAGAGCCCTCTTCCCTCGACTGTCAGAGCCCTAATCAACCCGAGCCGTCGCACCAGGTACCCCTCAATCCTCCTCATTCTTCATTCAATGTTAATTATTGTTACTCGCATGCTTATTCCCAGTCTCCGATCGATGATCGATCGGCTCGATCAAGTCGGATCGAAGCTGATCGAGTGGAATTAGGATCTCATCCACAGTACATTCTGTTAGGCCCATCCATCTCGTGACCTAGAACATACGGTTCATGATTTTGAGCACTGCCGGTCACCTCCGGGGTCCGGCTAGGTTCCATTGGGTAGGTCTCGCCGAGACCTACCCTCAGCTGTGCAAGCCGGTGTCTTCCGTCGCCGGCTTCGCCGCGAATCTTCGCGCCCTAGTCTTGGTCATCGCGAGGAAGAAGGATCTTCGGGTCAGACCGGGTCGATCGGGCTCAACCTGTGTCCTCGCGTGCGGGCCGCGTGCACCGCGGAGGCCGAGACAGTGGGCCCCGTAGGCCATTCGGCTGACGCAGGTGGAACCCGCCAGGTGCGACAGCACTAATCTCGCGTGGCCGCGAGTCCCCTGTGGGTCCCGCGTCTACCGCGTCGTCAGTCGATGGGACCCGCCTCCTCTAGTTCATCCAACTAGAGTGCACCATGTGTCTGGCCGTAGGTCTCGCACCATAATTTTTCTGCAAATAAATAAAATAATATATATATATATATATATATATATATTTATATAAAATCTGCAAAATAATGAATCCTATAGTTATAACTATACAAATATATAGGTATATATATGTATAATTTCACTATGTTAAATTAGGTTAATATGATTAATTAATAATAGTTAGGTTAATTAATTTTCTCTGTTAATGAAAATTAAACAGTAAGCTAATGAAATTAATTAATTAATATTAGTTAATTATTAAATAATAATTAGTGGTTAATTAATTGATATTAATCTTAGCTAATGATTGATAGTAAGATTAAACAATAATAAGAATTAAATCAATAAATATTATTTAAACAGATGTTTAATTAAATTAAATCATTAGTTAAGTTAAATAATGGGATAATTGTGATTAATTAATACTAAGCCTAATTAAACAGTAAATTAATATTTAAATATATAATAATTCAAACTAATATATTTAATTAATTAAAAAGTAGATTAAGTAATAATTACTTAAAATTAATGATAATTAAAAATAAATTAATGATAATTAATTAGTTAATTAATAAATACACTAAATTCATTTTAACTATAGGTGCAAAAAATAAATTAATTCAAATTGAATATATGAATAGAAATATATATATATATAATTTAAATTATTTAATTCAAAACTTTAAAGTTTAATAACTTTTTATAGAATGATCTAAACATAGCAAATATAGGACTCATTTTACTCAGAAAAATAAATGGAATCAAATGATGTAATTCAAAAATTTATTGCGGGGTACGTACAACGTAGTGATATTTTAGGTCATAAATAAACCCTCATAATTTTAAACCTATTTGTCCAAACACAAGCAATATGGGTCTTAAAATACTCAAGAGAATAGCCCCAATACTATAGAAGTATTAGTTTTCTCATTCCGAGCTTAGTTTGAAAAGTAATATTTAGGACCCTACCCTAAAAATAACCAAAATGCTCCTAGACTTCAATTGACCATAACTTAATCAATTAAACTCCAAATTCAAAAATTCAAATTGCTAACTAGCATAGAATTTTAGTCTCATCAATAAATTGAAATAATATGTATAATCTGAAACTTAGAAAATCTAAAATGACTAAAATACCCCTAACCCTAATTAGGCCATAACTTAACCATTTAAAGTCCAAATTGGGTTTACTCACTGTCAAAGCACTCAGCATACTATAAGAAAGCTATAGAAACTGTGTTTGTTGAATTTTGACTTCAAACGAAAAAGTTCGGTTTTTGTCCTCGTTGACCGACAAAATTTACCGAATTGCTCTTAGAAATTGAAATAGCTATAACTTAGCCGATTGACCTCAGAATGCAGTGTTCTTGGACTCTAGGTAATTCTTGAATAGTAACAAATAGTAAACTGCATAAATATTTAGATTCCATTAGGAGTAAATTACTAAAATGCCCCTTATGTCAAAAACCTTAGTTTGGACCTATAGGACCATTTCTTATCCAAATTGAGTATTCTTATTGTCTATTTTTATATTAGATAATAAGGAATCATTTGGAAATAAGAAATTCTAATTTGGAATTTTTAATTAAAAATTTAGCTTTTTGGACTCTAAAGTAGGAGCAAAATGGTCATTTTACCCAAATTTAAGTTAAGCATCGTTAACTCTTAAATTTGCTTCTATATCACTAAAACCAATCCTAGAACTCTAATAGAATCACTTAAGTGAAATAAATCAGCAATTCAATCAACTTAGTAAAATTCCATAATTTTCTTTAAGTTTTTTCTTTAGGACCATTCACTTCACTATAGGGCTATTCCTAAGGCTATGACTAGACCATAGGTTAGATTTTTCAATTATTCAAAAACCATGTTTTTCAATGAATGAATCTTTAGTTTTATTAGTTTCTAGATTTTTTAATTTAATCTTGATTATTTTGTCTTTCAACCTTAGATTCAGAATAGGAGAATCATTATATTAAGTTTGATTTGCTTAATAAGATTTCTCTTAATCTTTAGTTCACATATAGATTTAAACCTAAATCTTAAGTCTTACATTTTTGGATTATGTGATTAAGCCCTAGCTCATGGTGTTTAATCTTTAATCTGTAATTTAGTTGATCTTGATTAGAACTTAGTTAGAACATCTAAATTCATCAAGCTAGGACATTGTGATTTATTTCTTAACCTGTGTTTGTACTTAATTAAATTAGATTAGAACTTGATCAGTTCTAATCCCTTTTATCTTATAAGGCCATGCTTCTAAGTTATACTCGATAGTAGGAATTGGAAATCTTGATCTTTTGTAACTTGGAATAGTTAGATTCGTTAAAATTAGATAATAAATGATTTCACCATGTTTAGTAGAGTCCCATGCTTACTTACTTGATTTTGTGCTACGTATTCCTTGAACTTTGTGCTTGTTTTCCTTGGACATGTCATATAAGAAAATATTATTGCATAAAAATAAAAACTTAGAATATTAGGTAAACATTACATTTGGGTTCAGTCTATGGTCGATTATGGTGCACATTACCCCAATGGACAGTGGTAAGGAGAAATACGAATGCTTAACATTACTCATTGAGGAGTGTGTGTTAAGCTTAGAACCTATTTAGTCTTGCAAAAATGCTTGACTCCTCAGCTATTTCTAGATGTGTCCCTAGAAACAAAAGTAAAATAACTAAAAGATATTTGCATAGTATTATCTGCCTCTTTAATTTTGCATTACTTCTGTTCTGTTCTGTTGCCTTAGCCCAAAAAGGTTATGGGAATATACTGGGCCGTATTGGCCAATTCTTTCTGATATGGCAGTTATACGTTCTTTTTAGTTTTTAGCTTACTATTTATGATGATGATGATGCATGTTATTTCAGTCAGCTGTGTTTCCTATTTTACCTGCTTACTTATATATTTATATAGGATGTTAGACTTTACTACTTACTTTAAAATTTCTATTGTAAACCATCATATGTCATATGATCATCAACATGTTAGGTTTAGATTTTTCTTTCAGTACTTTGTTTACTGTATTACTTATGTATGCCCAACCTTATTTAGTTTACTTGTGGTGTACCTTTGCCTCAATTTTTGCTTAGTTATAAATAACACATTTATAACTTATCATGTCTTCCTTTTATGCTTACTTGCTCCTATGATAGATAAATGTTTTATTTTGTTTAGAGTAAAATGGTGATATTAATAAATGCTTAATAAATTACTTGCCTAAATTGTACTTGGATAATTTGTCTAATAAAATTTTCTTTTATTGGCTGGGGCCCTGGCATTGTGAAACTGACAATGTCTTGAGCAGTTGATGATCTTGTGCCTGAGGAGGAGCCTTACTTAGAGGAGGCGCAGCAGCTTGGATCAGAGGACAATTAGTTCCCTTTTTATTTCTTGTGAGGATGAGAGTTCTTTTATTTCATTTCATAACTTTAAATAAAATATTATAATAATATAGGTACTGTGATTGTGTTTACTTTTCTGCACTTTAATATTTGCTGAGCTATATATTACTATCTCTTACTTGATGTATGGTGAATGGATGTAATCTTTACTTCATATTGCTTCCGCACTATGTATGTATGTATAGACTTAGTGATTGATTTTCATAGTTATTCTGTGTATGTCCTTCCCTTATTAGTGGATTATGGATCTTACCTAATCTAATGAAAAGTGAGGGATTATCCAGAAGTGGCACACCCACTTAATATGGATACTTATGAACACTACTAGACAGCCATGTCGCTATATGACTTTTACACCCACTTTAAAAAAAGGTGGAAGTTCGACGTATGCTTGGAAAAATCTTATGGGAGAGAAGTCCAAGGAGTCTCCCCAACAAGAGCTAGCATGTTGGAAAGGATGCTGGAGGACGCTATCTACCGGGGATTGGATTTCCCTATCCTAACCAGGGAGTGGTTACGAAGAGTAACCAAAGTGTTCGATGATCTGAGAAACCCAGATTTTATTCGACTCGACATTATTGACCTCCTCCTCCAAGACTACGCGGAGAAGTGGTGGGCTCACAAAGTGTGGGTATTCAAGCATGGACCTGCTCACCGCCGCTGAAAAATTACTTACGCCGACTTTACCTAAGCCTTCATCGAAGAATACATAGGATAGACTCTATATTTTCCATTTGCTGCCTTATGTTTTATCTACTGATTTTGATGATGTATTCTCATTTTCTCTATAATTAATAAAAAATATGAAATGTTATAATCTCCTATTTTTTGGTTTCTAAGAACGTGTTATTTTTAATTCAGACTTAGCAAAACACCATGAATCTTGGACAGAGCCCCTCTCCTGCTCCCTCCAGCAGTTTCTCCAGCAAGGTAAATACCTTTCTATAAGCGGTCAAACTGATTGTGGAATCCTACCAAAAACAAGTAAAATCCAACTAGAAATAGGCTAAGCAAAATCTAGTTCCTATTGCACAGCTTCCTCCACCTGAGGCCCCCTACCTTCAATGGGAGCCTCTCTGCAGTAGATACCGCCACCTGGATCAAAATGGTGAAAAAGAATCTGATGAGTATCAAGTGTCCCGACTTGGAGGTAGTCCGTCTTACTACTCACCTCCTGCAAGCCGAATAGTGGTGGGACACTGCCCGCAGCACACAATTTGCTGATATACCACTCGAGGACATTAACTGGGATGAATTCATCGAAGCATTCCAAGCTCGATTCATCCCCCTGTCCGCCAAGCATAGTTTGGGGGACATGTTTCTGAAACTACAACAAGGTGATCGATATGTGTCTGCTTACGAAACAGAATTCCATTGCCTTGCAAGATTCTATACCAGCTTGGTCCCCACTGAGCCAGATCGCTGCCATCGATTTCAGAGAGGTCTGTGACTCTCCATTAGGAGCCAGGTGATTCCCCTACACATATTAGACTTCGCTGAAATACTTGAGACTGCTGAAGTAGTAGAGTAAGACCAAGCTAGGGAAGGACCCAAGAGGAGTATCGTATCCACTTCATTCCAGCAGAATCCTCCCAAACGAGCCAGAGTACATCATCTCGAGGCCGAAGCTCCTTCCACTGATCCATTCAATGGTTGCACAAAACCACACCCGTATGGTTGATGTTACCATGGGAATCATGTGTGCTTCACGTGCGGATGGCCAGGCCATGGCTATTATAGATGTGCGACCACAGAAACGATTGATGGTGATCAGATAGACTGCTCCAAGCATCGCTAAGTCTTTGACTTATTTCAGAAGCCTGCGACAACTCATCTCGCACCACCTTCTACTTCAGCTACAAGGCATGAGACAACCAATGTCACTCGCCCAAATGTAGCACAACCACCTCCATGGTAGACCTATAACAACAGCCCTACTAGCCTTGCTCGTGTCTATACCCTCACTCTGGTTGAGGCTGCAGAAGATAATCATGTGATATCAGGAACACGCTTTTGAACCCCTCTACTTTTTACAATTATTACTTGCTTAATGTAGTTAGTAATTAATTTCATCTGCAATTAGGTTCAATTTGCATAAATGACAAACCCTGCAATTCTTATTCGACACTGGGGCTAGCCATTCCTTTGTATCTGAAGGTTGGGAAAAAGCACTTAACCTATCCTTGTATCGCCTAGCTAATCCTCTTAACATTTGGTTACCTTCTGGAGCCTAAATGCTATCTCGCCAATTTTGCAAAGTACAAATCCCCATTGAAAATGAAGAATATGAAGTCAAGTTAGTAGTTCTCCCCATAGCCAAATTCGATGTAATATTAGGCATGAATTGGCTAAGCCAACATAACACCACTATCAATTGCACAAAGAAAAAGACTACCTTAGGTAGTGGTGGCAAGGCCAGATCCTTCGTTGGTAATCTTAGCATGAGAGCCTTGCTAATCAATGCTATAAAAGAGAAAAGGTTAGTTAAGAAAGGTTGTCATGCCTTCCTAGTAACATTACTGGGAGAAAAGAAAGAAGGCGTTTTCTTATCCAAGAACCTCGTCGTTTGCAAATTTGCCAACATTTTTCCTGAAGATCTGCCAGGTCTTCCCTCTACAAAAGAAGTGGAATTTGTAATTGATATTGTTCCAGGAATGCAGCCCATCTCTAAAGCTCCTTACCAAATGGTGCCTAAGGAACTGCAAGAACTAAACAAGCAACTGTAAGAACTATTGGAGAAAGGTCTTATCAAGCCTAGTTCATCCCCATGGGGAGTGCCAGTTCTGCTTGTCAAGAAGAAAGACGGATCAATATGGATGTGCATCGATTATAGGGATTTAAATAAAGTAACAGTGAAGAACAAGTATCCACTACCCCGCATAAACGATATGTTTGACCAATTAGCAGGAGCAAAAGTGTTCTCAAAGATCAATCTGCTATCAGGATACCATCAACTGCAAGTAAAGGATTCAAATATAGCAAAGATTGCCTTCAGAATAAGATATGGCATTATGAGTTTCTAGTAATGTCGTTTGGATTGACACATGCGCCTTCCCTCTTTGTGGACCTAATGCAGCGTATCTTGAAACCATACCTTGAAAAATTTTGTCATCGTGTTCATAAATGATATTCTAATATATTCTAAGACAAAAAAGGAACTCAAAGGTCATCTCAGGATAGTATTGGAAGAACTGAGAAGCCACCAGCTGACACAAAGTATTCAAAGTGCAAATTTTGGCATGAATCTGTTGCTATTCTAGGCCTTGTAGTAGATGCTCATGAAATCAGGGTAGATCAAAACAAAGTCGGCGCCATCCAAGAATGGGTACAGCCTAAGTCAGTGACCGATATCAAAAGCTTCCTAGGCTTAGCTAGTTATTACAGGAAGTTTATGAAGGGCTTCTCCCAGACAGCCTCTCCGCTGGCCAAGCTAACCCAGAAAGCAGTGCCATTTGAATGGTCGCTAGCTTGTGAAGAAGCATTCCAAGCCCTAAGAGGTGTGCTTTCATCTGCCCTAGTCCTAGGTTTTCTTAAAAAATGTGTAAACTACCAGGTCTATACTGATGCCTCTGTTATAGGCTTAGGAGCTGTGTTAATGCAGGAAGGAAAGGTCATAGTCTATGCTTCCCGTCAGCTAAAGATACACGAAAGAAACTATGCCGTTCATGACCTCGAACTAGCTGCTGTAGTGTTTGCCATAAAAGTTTGGCATCATTATCTATATGGAATTCAATGCTCAAATTCATATATCATTAGAGTTTGAAGTATATAGTCACTCAAAGAGAGTTGAACCTCCAATAGAGAAGGTGGTTAGAACTAATCAGTGACTACATGTAATGACCCTAATAATGGATAAGATATTAATCCAAAAATTGGAATGTTACCGTAGCACCCAATACTCAATTGGAAGAAAACAAATCAAGTATAGATGCTAAGTAGCCAAGTCACTTTATGAGTTGTTGTTAAGTTAAAATAAAGTTTGCAAATGAATGCAATCGAAGATACATGTTAACACGACACATAAAAACATAGCATTGCAACTATTTACAATACAAGCAATTGGAATAATCCACTCATTCATCCCAAGTAGTTACAAAATAGTAAACACAACATCGATTATTTAAGAGTAGGTAAAAGCAACTAAAGTATACTCAAGAAATTTAAAATTTATTTATTACAAACCTTTTAAAAATAAGAGTAAAAAAAGTAAGTTGATCACTCTCTCACTTATAACAAAATACAAGTAAACAATTTAATATTAAGCAGAAGCAAAATTCTTTATAAGCCCTTCAAGCACTTGGACCTGCATTACCAGAATCAAAGGGCTCTTGATCTATTATATTTTGGTATTTAAATATGATAGGGTAAAGCCAAAAAAAGAAAAAATTGTAGTTAGGCTAAATAGTCTAAGTACATTTTATGATTAGGTATATTTTTAAATTAATAAGATATCACAAACATAATTTACAATTTAAATTAAGCAGCGGAGCTATAAAAGCTGTCAAGTATAGAAAAAGAAATCAGGCATAACTGTAAAGGAGACAATATGAAATAAGCTGAGTAAAAATACTCACTTATATATTAGTCCTAGCCTACACCCAAAATTGGTAAGGGAGAGCATCTTAAAAGGCTAGAAACTACTATGTGCATTAAAATAAATGAAATGAAAGTAACACATTTTCAATGAAATTTATCCTAAGTAAGCAAATGAAATATAGTGAAGCATTAAATAAAATTAAGCAACATATACTATATTTTTAAATGAACTGTAAGTGAGAAAAACACAATACTAGAAATAGAGTGTGTAAAGCATAAAAAAAAAGAAATATCTTAGACTCTTGATCTAAGACAAATATAACTTAGAACTATGAAAACTAAGCATAACTAAATAATTATGAAGAGATCTTATAATTAATAAGATTGTAAAAGAACTCTATATTATTAGTTGAAGTTATTTTTAGAAGCTATCCCATTCTGCGGGAGCACTCAACAGATTGGGACGAGGAGTTAAGCACGTCTACCTAACTAGATACAGTGGGGGGTCGAACATTCACATTTACCCTCTCTAAAATGTGAAGTCCTTTTATAAGCGCTATCTTTCTAGGACAAATTTGCCATATGGCATTCCTCATAAAGTTTTATGAAACTTTTTATTTGTGCACAATGATCTTGAATGAATGTTCAAGGAAAAAGGCTCAATGCTAAGCATGCATTGAATAAATTTCAATAACTCTAAACTTTGTGATATCCTTTTGTCATCTAAGCTTTAATAATTTACTTAATGATTGGAGCTAATTGAACTCCAAGTTCACCTATAGATTTTGATCTTTAAGTTAATTTTGATAAAAGTAAAAGGAAGACAAATTTGGAAAATAGTATTTTCATGTAATTGAAGTTCATCCTATACTAGTCATAAGCTAATCAAATCAAATAGATTTATGATTAAAGTTTAAGGAAACTAGTAAAGAAGAATTATGTTTATAGATTACTAAGTTAATGAAAGTATAAGTTAAAGGATATTCTATTAGCTTCACATATTTAAATTATAAACTAAAAATTATCAACTCAATTAAATCTTGAAGTTATTTAAGACAATTGATACTGAATATTTGAAATTAAGAAAAGAGATAGATTATACCCTACATGAAATAATTAATTTTAAGATTGTAGGGAATTAGAAATCTAAAAGCTTATCTAAAGCATGACAGGAAGCTATTACTCTCAATCTAATTGATTGAGAACTAATGTAGGAGGTAAAAGATTATTAAGTTGTACACTAATCATCTAGGTAATTGTTTGAACATTAGTTAGAACATAAGTTCTCTTAAGTGATCTTAACTTAGAAGATTAATATGTTAAACATGATAGGTTACAAAGGAAATTGAAAGGTTCTAATTTAACCTTACATATAATTATATAAAAAGCATAACACTTATAATATAAGAATTTCATTCCAATTTTAGAAAATTTTGGCATGGTCTCCTTTGTATTTGTTCAAGGAAAACACATACAATATCAATATATAAGTTAATTCATTACATGGAATTGACTATTTCCAATTCTAATAAGTTTAATATTTTTAAAGAACATTAATTTATAAGTCAATCCGTTACATGGGATTGGTTATTTCCAGTTCTAATAATTTCAACAATAGTGAAGAACATCAATTTATAAGTCAATCCATTACATGGGATTGGCAATTTCCAGTTCTAGTAATTTCAGGTGAGAAAATCAAATGAAGCAATTTGCTAACCTAAGATTCACACATCCTAAATCGAACATCTATGAAAATAATAATTAATTTAGTAATAATAAAAAAAAGGCTAATATCATTTGACTTAATATGCCATAAGTAATGGCATTTGGTTCAGCATTTCTATTAACATTAGTTTATAACTTAACCTACAAAGAATAACAGTATTGAAGTTTGACATTTATATATAAAAAAATCAATAATTATTTAAATTAAATTCTAGAACAACATTTGTTCCTTATAATGCATTTAACGATAGTAGTTAATTTAATTTAAATAATGTAAGGAAATTATTAAATCCCACACGATCCATTCATTCTTTCATTTATACAATTGGCAACATATGGCTTTAATAAAAGAAGTAACAGCATTTGATCACATCAAATTAATTGACAGCAATTGTTCTTACATTACATTAGACAGCAACATTGGATCTCATATAATACATGGCATCATTGGATCTCTTATGATCGCTTAACCTTTCATTATAAAAGATGGCAACAATTCTATCACATTAGAAGAAATGACAACCTTTGGATCTCAATTAATAAATTGCAGCATTGGATTTAATATGATCCATTGATCTCACATTTAAAGAATAGACATTGGAAAAGTTAAATAAAAATTTCAACACAATAATAACTAATAAGCAGTTAATAAAAATTTATTCAGAAATTAAATGAACAAATTCAATATCTTTAGAGAGATTCTATTAATTTGTATAGGGTTTGAAGTTTCGCATTTCATTCATTATCCTATCTCATTTCATAATCAGATTTGTTTGTACTTAACAAAAGTAATAATTAAAGTTTGAAATGAATCAACACGTAGTTGATAGAAGTAACTTAATTGCATTTTATTTTAGTTCATGTCTTAAATGGCTTGAAATTGACCTAAATGATTATCAACAATAAGTGAACAAATTACTTAAGATTTATAAATCTATCAAAATAGAATGAAGATACTTTACCTTATGTACATCAACGAGTCCTTTACCATAACTCACCAAAGATGGAAATCTAAACATGATGGCATTAAACATAATTCGTACCCCACGGTGTGGGTATATCAAAACACAATATCATTTATATAAACTAAATGAAGTATACTTTAAAACTGCATATGGAGACTAAAGTTCCAAAATTTAATCCACCGTTCACTTAAAGAAAGAAAGATAATTTCATTGGTACTAACTTGAACGTAATTTCTAAATGACATGAATTATGATTAAAAATTGAAAACTGCATATATAGAAATTGCATAAATTGCATAAATTCATTGGTACTAATTTGATCACCTTCATTAATAATTTGGCAAATTCTAATTAAAAGAGAAAATAAAATACGTTTTTTTTATTCTACAACCAGCTTTAACAAAGGGAAAACCAGTCTTAATACTTTATTTAGAAGATTTTATAAATTTTAATCTCAAACATTAACAAAGTAAGAAAAAATAGAAGTAGTACTTGGTAGTGGTTCTTTCCTTATTTTCTTTGCAAATGCAAGGGTAAAATACATACAACAATACCATCCAAAGCATCTTATTGTGTGAACTCCTCTAAACTGTCGGGCCTTAACCCCCACACTTATTTAAATTTATAGATACGAAAATAAGATGATCTAAAACGACATATCTTATGAATTTGTAAGACATAACACAACTTGAGTATATTTCAGCAGTTGTGAACTTAGAGAACATTTCATTATCTTAGAACCACTAGAAACTTGTAAATTGTTCAATAGAGAAAATTAGAAAATGAGGTTCGAATGCTTAGTAGGTAAGAAAAAATATGAAAGTAATGTTTGTCTCTTTCATTCACATAGATTATTAAGAAATAAAAAAATTTATTAAAGCTAAGAATGAGAATTCAAGCAATCGGCCGATTCGTTTGTAAAAGATTCTATGTTCGAAGAGTCAGATTAAATCTTATCTAAGAGAATAATACTATAAATTATAATCGATTTATCCAGAAGAAATTATATACATAAGGTATTAATAGTATCGAAAGTACCTTGCTCAGTCACTTAAGGTCGGTGAAAACTTAGGGTTTGAAGAAGGCGAAGCTTCAGCGAACTCCTCAAAACTTTGCAGCGGCTCATAGCTGCTCAGATCCCCTTTGCTTTACGCTGATCTATAATCGAAGTCGCAGTTAGGGCTTGCAAAATTGCCGAGCTAATACATGACCTTTCTCGCTCGCTAATGGAATCCACCCCCAAAAAAATGAGTTGGAGAGGAGCTAAGGAAGGTTAGAGTGCGAAGGGGGAGGCCAGCTGTAACAGCCCAAGTTGTTACCTTAGTCAATTATGACTAATCTCAGTCCTAGTCTAGGTCTTAAGTATTAATCAAGTCATTAGGAGTCAACCTCTAAGGCCCAGTCCAAATCAGGAGTCAAATAGAACGAATTCTGATTTCTAGTAAATCTAGAAATCCTAAAATTTGACCTATTTAAAATAACCTCAGATCAAAAAACGGACTTCGCCATTGCGCTAATTGTCCCCAAATTAGCTAGGGGTGATGTTTTTGTGTCAATCGGAAGTCGTCAAAATTTTGACGAATATTTTAATAATATTTAAATACCCCGAAAATTTGGAAATTAAAATTATTGTTGGATCAAAAATTCGACCTCGCCGTTGCGTTCCTCACCCCTCAATTAGCTAGGGGTGAATATTTGGAATTTTTCTAGTATCAATTTAATTATTTAAATTAAATAAGGAATTAATTAATTAAATATTAAATATATAATAATTAATTAATTAATAACTGACGGTGTCGTCCGCTTAAAAACACGCGCCGTCAGTTTCGAGCGACGCCGTTCGATCGCGCGATCCGGACCGTTCGATCATGCGATCTGGGCCGTTCGATCAAGACGATCGAACGCCCTCGCGTCTTCGTCCCCACGGTTCGCACGAGAGCCTCGCGGCGGGCCGCCGTCGTGCTCGCCCAATCTAGTGCCCACTGTCCTCGACGGCTCTGCGCAGGAGCTCCGTCGAATCCCTTTCGCGCTCGCAACCTTCTAACCCAAGCGACCTCGGGCCGTCAATCAGGTACTCCTCGATCTCCCTTAATCTTCAACTAAATGCAATTATTGACATTTGAACATTTATTCCCTGCCATGGATTGCTGATTGATCGGCTTGATCCGGTTAGATCAACGCAGATCGATCAGATTTAGGACTTGGAATACAGTAGAAACCGTTAGCCGTCAGACCCCCGAACCCTAGGACCTAGGGTTTGCCATTACCGGTGACTCCTGCCACCTCCGATGCTGGTCCACCCACAGACATGTAGCCTCATCGAGGGTTATCGTCGGCCGGGCGGGCCAAGGTGGTCCAGCACCGGGAAGGCCGGCAAAAGTCGTGCCCTAGCCCGGCACCCTCGGGACGCTCCGCGTAGGAGAAGGAGTCCGTGTCGGGCCGGGTCGACCCGAATACGCCCAGGTCCGCGTACGCAAGGTGGGGCCCGCAGCGCCACGTGGCACCCTACGGGCACGACACGTATCGCGTGGGGCCCACCACCAGAGACCGCGTATCTTTGACTGCGGCCGTGGGGCCCACGCACAGTGCAGCACCTCACCGGGTGTTGCCACGTATCACCGTGGGGTCCACATGTAGAGCAGCACCCAATCGACCGGGGCCACATGTCGCGGTGGGCCCACTCCCCGATCGTGTGTCAGCTGTGGGACCCGCCATAGCTCCCGTGGCTAACCACAGCACGTGGCAGCCATGGGACCAACATATCATTTTTGACAGATATTTTATAATTAATTAATATTAATAATGATTAAATATAGTTAAACAGGATTAACTAATAGTTTATTAATATTATACAGTAATGTTATATACTTAACTGATATTAATAATAAGTTAATTAATTATATTAACTATAATTAATTGACATAATTAGCTAATTAGAACATAATTAGGATTATTTTAATACTAATTAAATAGTAATAATTATTTATTTAATTAATTAGGAATAAATAATTTAATCAAAATAGTAACTAGTTAATTAATTATTAATTATTAATATTAAATGCTAATTAATTAATTAAATAATCATTAATTAATTAAATAATCATTAATTAATTAAACTTTATATAAAAGATTAAGTAACTAATAATAATTAACTAAACAGTAACTTTAATTAATTAAATCTGATTAAGATTATCTTAATTACTTTTAAATAATAATTAATTAACCTAATTCTAATTGAATAGTAATATTAATATTTATATAATTAAAATATTTAAATTAATTAAGTAATAGATTAATCATTAATTAGTTATTAATTAGTAATAATTAACTACAGATTAAGAATAATTAATTAATTAGTTAATAAATACAAAAAAAAATATTTTAACTTTAGGAATGAATAGTAAATTAATACAAATTGAATAAATGAATAGTAATTTTATTTAAATTAACTTCTTTAATTTAAAATTCTTAAAAGTCTAATAACTTTTTGTAGAATGATCCAAACATAATCAATATGGTCTCATTTTACTTGGAAAAATAAAAGAAATCAAATGGTATAATGTAAAAAGCAGTTTTGGGGTACGTATAACGCAGTGATATTTTAGGACTTATTTAAACCCTCACAACTTTTAACCTAATTACCCAAACATAGGCAATATGGGTCTTAAAAAACTTAGGAGAACAGCCCCAGTACTATAGGAGTATTAGTTTTTCCATTTGGATGTCAGAATGAAAGTCAACTCCTTGACCCCACAGTTGACTGTAGGAAAAATGACCAAAATACCCCTAGACTTCAAATGACCATATCTTGGTCAATTGAACTCCAAATTCAGAAATTTAAGGTGCTAACTAGCTTAGAATTTTAATGTCATTAATAAACTGAAATAATATTTAAGATCTGAACCCTAAAAAATTAGAGAATGACCAAAATACCTCTATTTTTAGTTAGGTCATAACTTGACTATTTGAGGTCCAAATTGGGTCTACTTCCTATAAACACACTCAGTATATTATAGGGAAGCTATAGAAACTGAGTTTGCTAAAATTGGACTTCAAACGGAAATGTTTGCTTTTTGTCACCCATTGACCGACCAAAATTATCGAAGTGCCCTTAGAAATTGAAATAATTGTAACTTAGCCATTTGACCTCAGAATGCAGTATTCTTAGACTCTATGGATTCCTTGAATAGTCACCTACAATAAACTACACAAAAAGTTAAGTTTCATTAGAGTGAGAATTACTAAAATGCCCTTAGGTCAAAAACCTTAGTTGGACATATAGGATCCATTTCTTGTCCAAATTGAGCGTACTTACTATCGGTCTTCATGTTAGACAGTAAGGAATCATTTGGCAGTAAGAAATTCCAATTTGAAATACTAATTCAAAGAGTAGATTTTTGAACCCTTAAATAGGGGAAAATTGGTCAATTTGCTAAATATTTAAGTTAAGCATCCTTAACCTCTAAATTGTCCTTTAAATCACTAAAACTAGTATTAGAACTATATTGGAATCATTTAAGTGAGTAAATCAGTTCTTAAGTCAAATTTGTTAAAATTCCTAAAAGTCTCTCTAAGTCTTTTCCTAAGACTTTGCATTTCAGAATAGGACTATTCCTAAGATTAGGACTAGATCATTGGTTATATTTCATTATTTGAAAAATGGGGTTTTTCAATAAATGAATTCTTATTTTTAATAGTTTCTTGACTTTTACAACTTATTTTGATTATTTTATCTTTTAACCCTAGATTTAGGATAGGAGATTTATCCTATTAAGTTTGATTTGCTTAATAGGATTTGTCTTAATCAAGATCACGTTTAGAATAAAGCCTAGATCTTATGACTTATCCTTTTGTATTATATAATTAAGCCGAATCATGTGGTGTTTAATCCATAATCTATAGCTTAGTAGACCTTGATCAGATCTCAGGTAGAACATTTAATTTCATAAACTAGGACGTATGATTCATTGATTGAACTTGTAGTCTATTTGATTGAATTAGATTAGAACTTGATCAGTTCTAATCCTTTTAACTTATAAGGTTGAGCTTTTAAGTTACACTCGATAGTAGGAATTGGAAATCCTGAACTTGTGTAACTTGGAGTAGTTATAATGTTTAAATTAGCCAACAAATGGTATTACTATATGTAGTATAGTCCCTTGCTTACTATTTAATTTTTGTGCTACACATTCCTTGATTGTTTGTGCCATATTTCCTTTGACATATCATATAAGACTTTGATGCATAAATAAGATTTTAGGAAATTATGGAGACTCCTTAGATTCCTTATGAAAATATTAATGCAAGTGATTATGGATAAAATTACATGTGTCAGAGCTACCTCTCAGTTATACCTTCTGCCTATGCCTCCTTGTTGATGCTAGGAGAAGACTTTGCTTATGATTTCTGCTTATGCCTCCATGTTGATGCTAGGAGAAAATTTATTATGAGTTTTCTGCCTATGCCTCCTTGATGATGCTAGGAGAAAACCCTATCTTCTGCCCATGCCTCCTTGATGACGCTAGGAGAATATAGTCTTGCGCCTTAGCCTCCTTGTTGACGCTAAGATCCTTTGATATTCAGTAGGCTAGATTAGCCTTTTTCTGTATGGCAGTTAGTACACAAATATTTATATATAGTATTGATGTTTTGTATATGCTTCAGTATTTTTATTCAGTCAGCTATTTTTTTGTTTTGCTTATATATATTTTTGAATGTTAGATTTATTGCTGCTATTTATATGTATTATTATTGGGTTTATTTATTTAACTTGCATACTTCTTATGATTACCAGAATGTTTAGAATGTAGTTTTTTCTTTCAGTACTTGTTCAGTTACTTATACTTATATGCCCTGCCTTGTTTAACATAGATTTGAGGCATGTTTTAGCCTCCATTTTGCTTAAGTTATAAATGTTGTTTATAGCTTTTCCCTCTATCTTGTTGTGCTAGTTGCTTCCTTACTTGGTTTAATTATTGCTTAGAATATGTTAAATAATGATATTACAAAATATATAAAATTTATCAGCTTAAAATGTACTTAAGTAATTTGTCTAACAAGATTTTTTTTTTTGGCTAGGGCCCTACAATGTGAAACTAACAATGGTAGATCCATATCAGTTAGAAGATCAGGTGCTAGAGGTGGAACCTTATCTAGAGGAGGAGCCTTTAGAGGAAGCTGCTGCTTAGTTTCTTGAAAGTGAGGATGAGAGAATTATGCTTTTAATTATTTAAACTTTAATGTGATGTAATAATATAGGTATTCATGACTGTGTGTTTTGGATTACTATGCTATTTATTCTGAGTTATATTCCATCTTATTTCTATTATGATGCTTGGTTGTTTCATATTTAAATCACTTTCGCACTTTGTATGAATTTCTTATATAGTGATTGATTATTTGATCCTGTGCTTACTCTTTCCCTTATTAGGTCGATTGCAGATTTCATCCTAATCCAATAATAAGTGAAGGGTTAGTCAGAGTGACACACTAGTGACACACCATCCCTTAGCTTAATCTTGTGGATTAAGGGGTGGGGCGCCACCCCAACTATGGGATTGGAGCGATGTATGCTGCCCCCCTTCAGCAATTTACATCACTCGCAGAGGATAAGAAGGGGAAGTGGTATAGTGGAAGCATTAGGGATTTAGATCTGGTAGTTCGTTCGATTATTCGATCGAATGGTCAGATTAATTTAGAAGAGGTGGAGATCGTCTAAGCCGTTTGATCTTGATTAATTATGAGGCGACAGATGAGATTCCATTGATCTGCTGTTCCGTGTGATGTGGCAAACAGCGGATCTCCACCAAACTAAAATATCCATTTAAATATTACTTTTAATTTATTATATGTATTTATTTATTCTATATAGATTATTTAAATATTATTTTTGTTTCTTCTTATTTACTCAAAATTAATTATTCAAACACAGTCTGAAAAATCCCAAATTTTCTCCCTTACCTATTTGAGAGGTGAGGAACTCAAAAATATAATCAAATTTTTTATCGGAGGCGTATTTAATTTACCTAATTTTCTATGTATTAAAATATTATTAAAATATTTGTAAAAAATTTGACGACTCCCTAACAGTTCCAAAATATCACCCCTAGCTAATTTGAGTGTGCAGAGACTAATGGCGAACTCTATTTTCAATTCTGAAGTCAAAATAAATAGGTATTTTTAAAATTATTAGAAAACCAGGAAATGTTGGAAATTACCAAATGGTCTCCAAATCGTACGAAATTTGTGGTGGAGACTTCTAACTCTATTATAAGAATAATGAAAGAGGTTTGGAGTCAATTAGGTCACTTATTGACATGTAACAACACCCAGGTTGTTACACTATGACCTAGATATTCAATATCATCTAGGAAAGGTGAATGTGGTAGCTAATGCACTTAGTCATCATGCTAATCTGAACATTCTCATCTCTAAGAGTCCTTTGGAAGAAGAATTTTGTAAATTAGATATCAAGTCAGCACATAGTGACCAAGTGAGTACGATGCTCTCAATAATTAATGTGGAGCCCACATTCTATAGAGACGTATCTATTACTCAGACGAAAGATAATAAGTACCTAAGTTTTAAGAAAGCCATCGAGAGTGGCCGTCGTACTGATCTCTGATTTCATAAAGGTGCTATATATCAATGGGATCGTCTATGGATTCCTAATACCATGCACCAAGAGGTTCTAATTGAAGGTTATAGCTCCAGATACTAAATCCATCCTGAGAGCTCAAAAATGTATCAAGACCTAAAACAATCCATTTGGTGGCCAGGGATGAAGAGAAGTGTGGCTGAGTTCATTGCAAAGTGCCACGCTTGCAGTCTGGTTAAGGCAGAACACCAAAGGCCCAGTGGTTTACTTTATCCACTGGAAATTCCTTAATGGAAATGGATGGATATATCAATGGATTTCATTATGGGATTGCCTCATGCAAGATCTGGAGCAAATGCGATTTGGGTCACGACCAATTAACCATGTTTGCTCATTTCATCCCTATTTGGCAAATAGACTCGGTTGAGAAACTCGTGAAGCTGTATATCAGGGAAATAATCAGGCTACATGGAATTCCCAAGACAATCATATCTGATAGAGATAGCCGATCCACTTTTATTCTAGCAAACTGTGCATCAAGATCTAGGCACAACCCTAGCAATGAGTACATCCTTTCATCCGCAGATGGTTGGTCAGACAGAGCATGTGAATCAAATTCTTGAAGATCTGCTTAGACTATGTATACTTGATTTTAATGGATCTTGGGAAGATCACATTTTACTAATGGAGTTCACTTATAACAACAGCTTTTAAGCCAGTATAAAGATGGCCCCATATGAAGCCTTGTATGGTAGAAAGTGTAGCACTCCATTAGCGTGGTTAGAGATAGGCAGTGTGCAGTTGTATGGATCTAAAGTAGTAAAAGAAACAAACAAGAAGGTTCAATTGATTTAGCAGTGCATTTGTGTAGGTCAAGACCGCTAGAGTAAATACCATGATATGCACCATCGCCTGTTAGAATTTAAAGTTGGAGACTTCGCTTACTTAAAGGTCAGTCCAATGAAAGGAGTCCTTAGATTCAGCATAGCAGGGAATCTTAGCCCCTGTTATGTTGGTCCATTCAAAGTAGCAGCCAGGATAGGCTTTTCTGCCTACATACTAAATCTGCCAGACAACTTTATAGTAGTTCACCATGTGTTCCATGTATCATCTCTAAGAAGATGCTTCAGAGATCCATGCCACCTCGTGTAGTTCCTAGAAAATTAGATCCAGCCCGATATGTCATATGCAGAGAAACCAACTTGAATCATGGCCCGAGATTGCAAGCAGCTTAGAATCCGTGCCACTGAAATGATCAAGGCTTAGTGGAAGAATTGTTCTTGCAATGAAGCCACTTGTGAGAAGGAGTCAGATATGCAAGCTAAATATCCTAGACTCTTCGAGAATCCAGGTATTCTTTCTTAGCATTTAAGTTGTCATAATTCAATTCATGTTTTTATTCTTGTCTTCTTCTTTCCACTTGAGTGATGTTGAGGAAGACATTATTCTGAAGTGGGAGAGCCTGTAATAAGCCAAGTTGTTATTTTAGTCAATTAAGACTAATGTCAGTCCTAATCTTGGTCTTAAGTGTTAATCAAGTCATTAAGAGTCAAACTCTAAGACCTAGTCCAAATCAGAAGTCAAATGGATCAAATCCTAATTTTTGAAAAATTCAGAAACCTTAAAATTTGACCTGTCTAAATTGACCTCAGATCAAAAAACAGACTTCGCCATTACGTTGATTGCCCCCAAATTAGCTTGGGGTGATGTTTTCGTGACCATCGAAGTCGTTAAAATTTTGACGAATATTTTAAAAATATTTAAATACCCTGAGAATTGGGAAATCAAAATACTCGTCGAATAAAAAATCCAACCTCGCCGTTGCGTTCCTCACTCCTCAATTAGCTAGGGGTGAATATTTGGAATTTTTTTGAAATCAGTTTAATTATTTAAATTAAATATTAAAAAATAATAATTAATTTAATTATTTAACCCAGACGGCGCCGTCCACTTAAAAGCCCTGCACTGTCAGGTTGAGTCGACGTCGTCCCTTCCATTGTTTGCTCAGATTGTGCGATCTGAGCCGTCCGTTCGACACCAAATTGATGACTCCGGCTCCGTCTCCTTCCTCGCTCCCGTCGCTCGTGCCACACGGCATTCCGCCGCTCGCGCCACCCAATCCGCACAGCCCCGACCTCGGCGAGTCCATCGGTAAGCCGTTAAAGACCCCTCCTCCTCATCCTAGCATCGGTTGCGTAAGATCGGATAGGAGCTCTCATCCCTCGACTGTCCAAGCCCTAATCAACCAGAGCCGTCGCACCGTGTACCCCTCAATCCTCCTCATTCTTCTTCAATGTCAATTATTGTTACTCGCATGCTTATTCTGCATGCCCGATCGATGATTGATCGGCTCGATCGAGTCGGATCGAAGCTGATCGAACGGAATTAGCATCTCATCCACAATACATTCATTAGGCCCATCCATCCCGTGACCTAGAACCTAGGGTTTGCGGTTTTGAGCACCGTCGGTCACCTCCGGGGTCTGGCCAGGTTCCATTGGGTAGGTCTCCCCGAGACCTACCCTCAGCCATGCGAGCCGGCATCTTCCGTCACCGGCTTCATCGCAGATCTTCGCACCCTAGTCTCGACCGACGCGAGGAAGAAGGAATCTTCGGGTCGGGCCGGGTCGACCGCGCTCGACCTGTGTCTGCGCGTGCACTAACGTCGGGTCGACCGGGCTCGAATCATCGCGCCTAGTCTCGGCCAGGCATGGCAGCACTAATCTCGCGTGGCCGCGTGTCCTCTGTGGGTCCCGGTCTGTGGCGTCGTTAGTCAGTGGGACCCGCCCCCTCTCGTTCAGCCAACCAGAGGGCCCCACCTGTCTAGCCGTGGGTCCCGCACCATAATTTTTCTGCAGATGATAAAATTATAAATAAATAAATAAATAAATAAATAAATAAATAAATATATATATATATATATATATTTATATTTAGATAAAATTTGTTAAATAATGAATCCTTTAGTTATAACTATATGGATATATTAGTCTATATATATATATATATATATATATATATATACACTTTATGCACTATGTTAAATTAGGTTAATTAGATTAATTAATAATAGTTAAGTTAATTAATTTTCTCTGCTAATGAAAATTAAATAGTAAGCTAATGAATTTAATTAATTAATATTAGTTAATTATTAAATAATAATTAGTGGTTAATTAATTGATATTAATCTTAGATAATGATTGTTAGTAAGATCAAATAGTAATAAGAATTAAATCAATAAATATTTTTTAAATTGATTATTAATTAAATTAAATCATTAGTTAAGTTAAATAATGGGATAATTGTGATTAATTAATACTAAGCCTAATTAAATAGTAAATTAATATTTAAATATATAATTATTCAAATTAATATTTTTAATTAATTAAAATGTAGATTAAGTAATAATTAATTAAAACTAATGATAATTAAAAATAGATTAATGATAATTAATTATTTATTTATAAATACAGTAAATTCATTTTAACTATAGGTGCAAAGAGTAAATTAATTCAAATTAAATAAATGAATATAATATATATATATATATATATATTTAATTTAAGTTATTTAATTCAAAATTTTAAAGTTTAATAATTTTTTATAGAATGATCCAAACGTAGCAAATATAGGACTCATTTTACTTAGAAAAATAAAAGGAATCAAATGACATAATTCAAAAATTCATCTTGGGTACGTATAACGTAGTGACATTTTAGGTCCTAAATAAACTCTCATAACTTTTAACTTAGTTGTCCAAATATAAATAATATAGGTCTTAAAATACTTAAGAGGATAGCCCCAATACTATAGAAGTATTAGTTCCCCATTCGGAGTTTAGTTTGAAAAGTAATATTTAAGACCTTACCCTAAAAATGACCAAAATGCTTCTAGACTTCAATTGACCATAACTTGGTCAATTCAATTCCGAATTCAAAAATTCAAAGTGCAAACTAGCCTAGAATTTAGTGTCATCAATAAACTGAAATAATATATAAGATCTGAACTCTACAAAATTCGAAATGACCAAATACCCCTAGCCCTAGTTTGGCCATAACTTAACCGTTTAAAGTCCAAATTAGGTTTACTCTCTATCAAAGCACTCAGAATACTATATGAATCTATAAAAACTAAGTTTGTTGAATTTGGACTTCAAACGGAAAAGTTCGGTTTTTGTCCCCATTGACCAACAAAATTTATCGAATTGCCCTTAGAAATTGAAATAGCTATAAGTTAGTCGTTTGACCTTAGAATGCAATGTTCTTGGACTCATAAATATGGAATTTGTAAATAGTAACCAACAGTAAACTACATAAAAATTTAGATTTTATTAGGATTAAATTACTAAAATGCCCCTTAGGTTAATAACCTTAGTTTCAATTTGATTTGCTTAATAGGATTTGCCTTAATCATTAGTTCACATTTAGATTCAAACCTAGATCTTAAGTCTTTCCTTTTTGTATTTTATAATTAAGCCCAAGCTCATGGCGTTTAATCCATAATCTATAAGTTTAGTAGATCTTGATCAGATCTTAGTTAGAATGTCTAAGTTCATCAAGCTAGGACATTATGATTTATTTCATAACCTGTAGTCATACTTGATTGAAATAGATTAGAACCTGATCAATTCTAATTCCTTTTAACTTATAAGGCAGTGCTTCTAAGTTATACTCGATAGTAGGAATTTGAGATCCTAAACTTGTGTAACTTGGAATAGTTAAATTGTTTAAAATTAGATAATAAATTATTTCACCATTTTTAGTAAAGTCCCTTGCTTACTTACTTAATTTTGTGCTATATATTCCTTGAACTTTGTGCTTACTTTCATTAGAAATGTCATATAAGAAAACATTATTGCATGCAAATGAAAACTTAAAATATTATGTAAACATTGCTTTTGGGTCCAGTCTATGGTCGATTATGGTGCACATTACCCCAATGGATAGGGGTAAGGAGAAATAAGGATGCTTAACATTATTCATTAAGGAGTGTATGTTAAGCTTGGAACCCGTTTAGTCTTGCAGATGTGCTTGACTACTCAGCTATTTTTGGATGTGTCCACAGAAACAAAAGTAAAATAACTAAAAGATATTCACATAGTATTATCAGCCTCTTCAGCTTTGCTTTACTTCTGTTCTGTTCTATCTGCCCTAGCACAAAAAGGCTATGGGAATATACTGGGCCAGATTGGCCAATTCTTTCTAATATGGCAGTTATACATTCTTTTCAGTTTTCAGCTTACCATTTATTATGATGATGATGCATGCTACGTTAGTCAGCTGTGTTTCTTGTTTTACCTGCTTACTTATATATTTATATAGGATGCTAAACTTTACTGCTTACTATATGTAACACTTTCAAATTTCTATTTTAAACCAACATATGTCATATGATCATCAGCATGTTAGGTTTAGATTTTTCTTTCAATACCTTACTTACTATATTACATATGTATGCCCGGCCTTGTTTAGTTTACTTGAGGTGTACCTTTGCCTCAATTTTTTCTTAGTTATAAATAACACATTCATAACTTATCCTATCTTCCTTATATGCTTACTTGCTCCCATGCTAGATAAATATTTCATTTTGTTTAGAGTAAAATGGTGATATTAATTAATGCTTAATAAATTACTTGCCTAAAATATACTTAGACAATTTGTCTAATAAGATTTTCTTTTATTAGCTAGGGCCCTGACATTATGAAATTGACAATGTCAGATCATAAGTAGTTTGAGGATCTTGTTCCTAAGGAGGAGCCTTACTTAGAGGAGGCGCAGCAGCTTGGAGCAGAGGACATTTAGTTCCCTTTTTATTTCTTGTGAGGATGAGAGTTATTATTATTTCATTTCATAACTTTAGTTAGAATGTTGTAATAATACAAGTACTGTGATTGTGTTTACTTTTCTGCACTTTATTAATTGCTGAGCTATATATTATTCTCTCTTACTTGATGTATGGTGAATGGATGTAATATTTACTTCATATTGCTTCTGCACTCTATATGTATATATAGACTTAGTGACTGATTTTCATAGTTATTCTGTGCACGTCCTTCCATTATTAGTGGATTGTGGATCTTTCCTAATCCAATGATAAATGAGGGATTTGCCAGAGTTGCACACCACTCCTTGGGTCCAATCCTACGGACCAGAGGGCGGGGCGCCACAAAAATAAACTAAACTATGATACATATAAGTAGTGGAGCAAAATTAGCATCTTATTATATATATAAATAAGCAAGTATTGAACAAAAGCTGAATTGCACTAAAAGTATACAGAAAGTGATAAAAGAAAATAACATGCAATGCTGCCATATCAAAAGAGTTGGCAAAATAAGCCACTAAAATGTAATTGAACTGTATCATGCATGTTACTTAGCTTCTCAAAGCTAAAGCAAAAAACTATACTGAACTAAAGAGGAAGAAATACATATACAGTAAATTTTATCTAATTTACTTTACTTTAATGGATATGTGCAGAAGTAGCTGAGGAGTCAAGCACATCTACAAGACTGTGGTTGGTTCCCAACCTAGACACAACTCTCCCCAATGAGTATATACCAGGTAATCCTTATTTCTCCTTACCATCTGTCCATTGGTAGTAAATGTGTATACATAAGAGCTGCTCAGAAATGAACCAAATGCAAGTGTTATCCTAATTTTCTAAGTTCTTATTTCATGCATTAATTTATCTTGTATGATAAGATCAAGGTAAAAAGGCTCAAAACATAAGGAATACAAAGCACAAAGTTTAATAGTAAGCATAAAACTCTAGTAAACACAGGTGATATTTGTTGTTATCTTATTTATCCATTCTAACTATTCTAAGTTTGTACAAGCTCAGGATCTCTAATATCTTACTATTTAGTATATACTCAGATTCATATCCTTATAAAGTTAAAAACATTTAAAATTGATCATGTTCTAATGGAATTCAATTAATGACGCTTACATAAGTTAAATAATTAATCATTCATCATAATTTATAATTTATATCAACCCAAACCAATCTTGAATAAGATAAATCAAGATTGAGGGACTGAGAGTTAAACTCTAAATATTGGGGTTTAACCTCTTAATCTAATAGGTGCTAAGGACTAAGGACTAAGGTTAAGCCAAAGTCTCACATTCTACAAGTTAAGGCTATCTTACTATAACAACCCAAAGTTGTTACTCATCTTAATTTCAACTTAATCGTATTTTAATTATCATTCTGTTAATTTCATCTAGCCATTAGAATCAATCCCTAAGGATTTGGTGCAATTCAGAGCTAAATCAAATATTTTGGATTGTTTTTATATTTAATTAATTAGAAAATTGAGGTATTTAATTTGACCTTGAAATCAATATCTGATTTTGCCATTGTGATTGTCACCCCCAAATTAGCTAGGGGTGATGTTTTGGACGCATTTGGAAATCGTCGGATTTTTGCGAATATTTTAATATATTTAAATACCCCGAAAATTAGCATAATTAAATAATCACTGGAATCAAAATCTAACTTCACCGTTGAATTCCTCATCCCCAAATTAGCAAGAGGTGAATTTTTAGGATTTTTTGGAGCGCAATTAATTACTCTGAATTTTTAATGAATTAAATGAATAATTAAGTATTCATTTAAATTACATTTTCCATTTTATTTTTGTCTTATCTCCCTTTCCTGCGCATGGGACCTGCCTGGCTCCCTCCATGCCTAAATTTGATGCCCCTTCTCCCTCCCCTAGGCTCATGGAGCTGAGGACCATCCCTTCTCCACTTCTTCTGCCCATGCCCTATCACCTTTCATTCTCCTCCTTTAAGAAGGAGTTTAGCTTTTCTGCATCCCCATTTTGGCAAAAGCTGAAGCTCCCTCCCTTTCCCTCCATTGTTGCACCTTGAAGAAAGCAAATGTTCCTTCTTCCTCTTTTAATGCTAAGATACCCATTTTCTTCTTCCTTGGTCATTTTGATAACAATGGAAAGGTCTCGGAAAGACCTTTCCATTGGTATATGGCACCACTCATGAGGTGCCCAAAATTGGGAGTATTTGGGTTCGAAAGTAGGCCCTTTGAGGGTTTCGCACTAGCAAAATCATCGTCGGGCGCTGCAGCGCTTGACTTACAAAAACTGATTCGCCATAGCGCGTTGTAGCGCGCCGTAGCGCGCTACGGCGCACCACAACGTCTTAATAATCTTGCGATGTATAAAAATATAATCTGATGAAAATAATGTAAATCTGCCGTAGCGTGCTAACGTGCACCATAGCGCGCCATAGAGATCGCCTTTCAAAAATCAAGCACCGAAACCCGCCGTAGTGCACCGTAGCATTTGAAAGCACTGCAGCGCGCCACAGTACTAAAGCCCACCGTAGCGCGCTGGAGCACGCCACCGTGTTGAGACCTGCTGTAGCGCTCTACAATGCCCAAAAGCGTTGCAGTGCGCCAAAGTGTGCCACAGTGCACTCCAGCACCCTGAAGCACTGCAGCATAGTCTAACGCGCCCCAGTGCGCTGTAGCACCCAAAAATTTTTGGAATAGTCAAAATTGGCTGAGATTGCCAAAGCTTCACTATTTTTGCAATTTAAGGTCTCTAGGACCCTAGTGAGACCGAATATATCAAATTTAAACCTAGCTTAGTTAAAATTTAGCATTGCATAAAATTCTATGTGAAAATTAAATTTCAAAATTTGCCCTTTTTAATATGTGCTTAAAACCTATTATGTATTATAAAAATATTATGCCAAATGTTAAAGACTAGGATCCTTGATTGCTTATATTAACCAAGTATACCTCAATAACTAAATGACATAAAACTAAAGTCTTTTAGATTTGTAATCAAGTGCTAATCCCTTTGGTTTGATTTAGAATTTGGTTAGCTTTAATTACCTTCTATTTTATGTCATCTTACATTCCTATGCTTTCATGTTTAGGATGTATGCTAGAGAACTTTAACATTTAATTGGACACTTAATTGTGCTTAAATTAACATTAAACTATAATTGAATATAAGAATCTTGATAACTTGACTAAGTAGATGATACTTAATATAAATCTGAAATTTGCCATCAATAATACACTAATAATATATTAATTTGTCATTGACCTTTAAGTTAACATTTGGTCTTAATGGTAGGAAGGTTAGGGGTTAAACCCTAACTTGTCTTGATTAAGATCTAAGCCTTAATCACCTAAATCAAGTAACTTTGATTGAAAGATAATTCAATTGACATGATTCCAATAATGCATATGATTTGACATTGATCTTAAATCATTGAATTAAAAGTGCTAAGATTGATATTAAATCTATGTGATTGAATTATTTGAATCCCTAACTTTGGATTTATGATTTTCTCTTATATAAGAATATTAGTATAAGATGGATAATAAAATTATAATAATTTATGAAATGATCTAACACTAATAATATCTTTGATTTCATCCCATGATTGTAGAATAAAATAGGATCAGAGAGATTTTATTCATCTGATCTGTTCACTTTAGTTCAAGTCCATTAAATAAGCCTTGAATGTTAACTTAAGAGATAAAAGAGTGAGATCTCATGAGTCTTGCTTTAGGATCATCCTTGAAATGCCTAAAGATCTTAAATATTGATACATTGAGGTAGGAAGAACTCTTGTAACTTATTGAGGTTGAAACTTAGATGATCCTTCATAACCTTAGCAGTTGATCTTGACACCTTGTGGTAAGAATCACCTAACGTAGTTAGAATGGAACTTCTCCCTTGCGGTAGCAATCATTATTGAGTGATCTCTTGATCACATCCTTGGAACCTTGTTTAGGACTCACCTATTTAAAGTAAGGATTAATAGCTTTGATGAATCCTTATTGATTAAATAGAATCTTCAGAACCCAGATTATTGGTTGGGTGTAGTAGGGTATACTCACAGTACTGGATTAGTTAAGTAGTATTCAGGAATGATTGAGTCACTCTAAGTAAGATTTATCTTTGTGCTACCCTACGGGCTTAGGCTGATACAATCTCACTTAGAGTAAATTAATCAATCCTAAGTGTGTTATAAATAGAGACTCATTCCTTAGTTTGATTAAAATACAAACTGCCATCGGGTGAAGCCTCTTAGTGAAGATAGCTTCAATAGGTGTGGCTTAAACAAACTAAGAAATTTAAGTCACCTTCTTTAAGACACTAAGTATGATTATGAGTTGGGTATCTTAATGACTTAGCTTGAGATATAAATCTCCATCGGGTGATGCCTCCTATCGAATATCGCTTCGTTAGGATGGCTTAATCAAACTAAGTGTTAAGAACTACCTTTCATGCAAACATGCTAAATATGTGTATATAACCTTCCCATCTAAGGATTTTAAGTAGACTCTCAACTTTAACCAATTATCAAAACTAGAATCTAGGAGTCAAAATCCTTTTAGCAGGATTCTGCACAATGGAGACTTTGAATATTTTATCAGATTTCAAAGCATTTTTTGGATTCTTGGATTTATCTCATATATCTTAGAAGCATGAGCATGAGCATAAGCATGATGTTTGAGTATCATTAATGATGTATGAGTATCAGTGATGATTTATGGGTTACAGAATGTTGCATACCTTGACTGGGGAAGTTCAGGATACATTGACATCGCAGTTCCCAACTGGATGTATCTATATATTGGACCGTACAACCCATAGTAGTTTAATGATATTTTGGTTGCATATCAGTAGCATACAATATTGTGGCATATTCAGATGCACAATTTCAGTGACATACAACATATTTTTATGTGCTATTACTCAGTTTTAGATCCATTACTATTTTTGGTTTACTTTCAGTTTACAATTTAGCCTTACTTTACCTTACTTCAGTTTTATATAATTTTATACCTTTTTATACTTTCAGTTACCTTTACAAATTTATGTAGATTTATTTATATTATAAAAATGTTAAATAATTAACTAGAACTATTTAGATTAGTTTTGATGTGTTAGACTTATTGTCTAACATGTTGTACTTTTGGGATCCAACAATTTGCTAGATCTTGAGTAGTATATTGAGCCAGGTCAAGAGAACACCCAGGAGATTCAGGAGAAGCCCGTGGAGCACTAGTGGACTCTTCCCTAGCTTAATTTTTTTGCTTAGTTTATTTCAGTTTAGTACTTAGCTTTTATATCTGTATTTCATTAAACGATTTGTGATATTTCTGGATATATTTTCTTTTCTTTTCTGAGATGAATGTTTCATACAGCTTCTATAATGAATATTTCTGGATGTTTTCTTTAAGCTTCCACACTTTGTTATATAATACTTATACTTAGTATTGTGATGTGATTAGTATACTAGAAATGCTAATATCTTATATATATATTGGATTCATCATGAGTTTTACATCCAATGTATGTATTGGTCTAATACTTAGGATAAAGATACTACTCTTATCTTAAGCGTTAGCTCTCAACCCTCCTTGAGGTTGAGTCAATAGCCCTTCAGATGGGTTTGGTTTCAGCTATTCGGGGAGATGGGATATTCCTCCCCGAGTGGCGCACTGCTCCGCCACTGATCTGTTATACATTTTGCGCACAGCGATGGGGTGGGGTGCCACACTTATTAAGCAAAGTCAAGCTTAATAAGATGAATTTCTAAATTTATACTAAAGTTTAAAATACAAAATAATCATAAATAAATGATGAAATTCTAGAAAGTTATAAAACCAAGATTTTATCTATTGAATAACCCATTTATATAATGAATAAATTCTAGCCTAAGTCTACATCTAATTTCTAAGGAATAGTCCTATACACTTAAAAAGAAACTACTTAAGAAAATATTACATTATTACACATTAAAATTAATTAAATCTTAATTACACTTATTTACCAATTTAGAAAACTTAGGGATGATGGTACCCTTAAATTACTATCTTCTTTAGCTCGATTCATACTTGTTTTGATTCTAAATGATACTCCGCATTTCCATAAAGCATATATTATTGAATCACAAGTGAAGTTTTGAGTATCGATGGAGAATTTTGCAACCTATCTGCAGTAGCCTACAGTGTTGTTCCGCTGTGTCTCCCGTTCGAGCTAAGGGAGTTAGGGTTACTTATTGCCGGCAATCTAGGTTGTCCCTAGTGGTGATCCGCACGCCATCCAAAATGCCTCTCTGAGACCTTTCTTGCTCCGTGTGGGCAGGCCTCTGATATCATTGGAAGGACCTACGCATCTGTGTTGGCCGCCAGTCTGTTGGGTAGCAATTGCAGTGTGGGTCTCACCAGCACTGCCATTTCGCCAGATGGTTCCGTCTGTTAGTTGCTGTCATGGATGTGGGTCCTATCATCCATGCAAACCATTACCCCTACTTTAAATCTAAAGTGTAATTAAAAGAATTAGTTTAATTTAGCTTAGTTAATTGCAGAACTTTAATCACTCTTAGCTTGCAATCCACTCATCCAAATATAGTATATATCATTATGACATTATAAGATTTAAGGGTACCATCATTATGACATTATCAGATTTCCTGTAAGATACTTATTATGTAAAATGATGTTTTTGTCCATTTAAGCTTCATGAACCCTAAAACTTCCAATCATCATACCTTTGCACCCTTAGCTCCAAACATAACCATGTTGCATCTCATTTTAATCAAGAGAATGTCAGTTAATTTATGATAATATTAGTTTTGCTGTTCCGAGTATAGTTTGACTAATGACTTTGGGACCCTTTGTTAATCACTATTAAACCCTTGAATCTTTAATTAGCCATAACTTGATCATTTGGACTCCAAATTTGGTCATCCAATATGCCATTCTGATCAAGATAATTTGTAGATCAGTAAACAGTAAAAATATTTAGGTTTTGATAGTTAAATTTCTTAATTAGCTCTAATCACCCAAAAATTTAATTAGCACATAATTTAATCAAATGAAGTTCAAATTTGGTCTACTCCCAGTTATTGAACTCAATGTATTATAGAGAAATTATAGCCACTAAATTTGTTGAATTTTGACATCATTTGAAAAATGTAGGTTTTTGAACCATTCCTAAACCTCTTAAATTTGCCTTTTAGACCCCAATCTTATTTTGGCCATAACTTGACCAAATGATCTCAGAATTTATTGATCTTAGACTCTATGAAATCCTTAGATAGTAAACAACATAAGTATAGCTAAAAGTCTAAATTTCCCTAAGTAAAATTACAAATTTCCTCTAACAAGTTAAATCATAAATTTGAGCTTATTAGCTTTAATCCTTGACCAATTTGGGTGTACTTAGTATCCATCTTTATATTAGGTAGCAAGTAACTGTTTGGCATTAATAAATTTTAGTTTATAACCCTCAATCAAAAAGTTGTATTCTGAACCCTTAAGTATGGGCAAAATAGTTATTTTGCTCAAAATTAGGTTTAAGCACTCTTAAGCTTTAGAAACATGAAATAATCATTAAAATTAGAGAATTAAGTTATTAGGAATCACTTCAAAATCATTTTGAGATAATTAATTTGAATTAAAAGTGAAACCCTAATTTTCACCCAAAGTACTCCTTAGAAAATTATAACTTTCATAATGTGAGATTCATCTCACAATAAGTCTTCCTTAAGTTTTCTAAATTGGTAAGCATAATTAAGATTTGACTAACTTTAATGCATAACAATGTAATCTTTTCCTAAGTAGTTTCCTATTAAGTCTATAGATGTAGACTTGGGTTAGAATTTAATCATTAGGTAAATTAGTTAATTGATGAAATCTTAGTTTTATAGCTTTCTATAATTTCATCCTTTATTTATGATAATTCTGTATTTTAAACTTTAATCTAAGTTTAGAAATTCATCTTATTAAGCTTGACTTTGCTTAATAAGATAGCGTTAACTTGTAGAACGTGAGACTTCAACTTAATCATAGATCTTAGTCCTTATCACCAATTAGATTAAGAGGCTAATCCCCAATATTTAGAGTTTCTCTCAATCTTGATTTATCTTAATCAATATTGGCTTGGGTTGATAGAAATTATAAATTAGGATGAATGATTAATTATTTAACTTATGTAAACTTCATTGATTAAATTTCATTAGAAACGAAATAGTTCTAATTATTTTTAACTATATAAAAGGAGATTCTGGAGCAAAAAGTAGAATTCTGGATGAAAACTGCTGCAGCATGCTCAGCGGGCCATAGCGGAAGAAGGAAAACTGGAACCTGGAAGCACATCTGCAAGCTTGGGATAAAATCCGCTATAGCGCACCCCAGCACGCTACAGCGGGCCACGACGTCATTTCCCAAAAATTATTTTTAACATTAGGAAAACTAATTGAATAGTAAATCTCAACGAATTAGAACTTTTAACCGCCGCAGCGCACCTGGGTATAATGAACAAAATTGCTGACCTGGAAGGAAAACACTATAGTGCGCCTCAGTGCACTACAGTGGGCCACAACATTGTTTCATCAAAACCTTATTCAATAGAGATAAAATTTAAATGAACAGTAAAGTTTGAAACTTAAATTACTATAGTGCACCATAGCGAAAGCAGTGTTTAAATGAAATAAACTGACTTGCAACCACGCACTACAGCAGACTCGTGTTTTGAATTTAGTTGCTACATCGCGCCACGGCGGATCCCTACTCAACAGAATTTTTAAAGCCTTCCAGCAGAGCCCAGAGGAAATAAAATGCAACCGCTGCAGTTTTTCCTAGTTAGAGCATTTATGACAGCATAGGGAAGGTTGAAAAATCAAACTAGTGAGCTTTCCCAGCTGTTTAGAAACTACAAATACATTAAATCATAATGTATCCCAAAGGAATAAAGGAATAAAATTAAATAACTTGCCATTAATTCAAGGAGTTAGAAGGGATGGCAGAATTCATGCACAAGGGGCTGAGGACTCCCCTCTATATACTTCCTTTTGAAATTAAGGTAGGGTTCCAAAATTTGACTCTCTCTCATATCCAAACAAAAAGACTGCTATAAAAAAGAGAGGGAGAACTCTCCAAGAAAGGAATTAGAGTACTATTGCAGGAGAAAGAAGAAGGAGGTTGTTAAAGAGCTTGAAGGGAAGAAGAGAAGGGAGCAAGAAAAATCTAGAAAACCCCAATAAAAGGGTTGTTCCTAGTATTCCCCTTAACCATACTCTTATTTTTTTTCTCATCAAATCATAAAGCGGCTCTTCTCTTTGTATGATTGTCTTTGTATTTCTGCTATAATAGAAGGCTAAACCCTCCTTGGGGAGGTTGGGCTCTAGTCATGTGAATGTATGGGACATAAAGATGTTGTATGAACTTTCTCTTAATAAAATAGAATATGTTTGAATGTAAATTAGATTGTACTTGTGGATGCCTGCTGTGAGTTAAATGAAAATCTCTATTTGATAAAAAACTGTTATTAAATAAATTAATGCTAAGTCACATAAACATTTTGACCCTAGAGGGAATGCACATAAAGGTCCTCACCGCAACCTAACTTGTTGAGCGAGGATTCTCGGTGTAAAACACCTTAGGATTGAAATGGAGGAAGGACTTAGTGACAATAAGCATCTTATGCTTCATAGCTCACCAACTAGCTTAGAGCTAGGAGTGTGTCCATTAGAGCTCAGAGCTATGTGATAAGCTCTCGAGCCAAACTGCACCACTACTTGAGCTCAGCCAAAAGGTTGGTGCATGTGAGCCAAGAGCCACCAATCAAGCTCTGTGGCTCAGCAAACATTAAAAGAGCAAGGGGTCTTCAAGTACTCTTGGATGATGTGACATAATCCATGTGGTCCGATGAATTTGCTTCCTTAGCTAAGCCGCGTATGATGCTCATGAAGCTAGTTGGTGGAAATCAATGCTTATAAGATTGCCTAACTAAGAGATTATTTTTGAATAACCTAGATGTAAGAATTCTAAATAAATTAAATGTGATCTCATAAGAATCTATGTGCTGAGAAAGCACTCTAGTGTGTTCACCTTGTGCATTAGATTTAAACTTATCAGAATTAGAGGGCCAATCTAAGGAACATAATGTTCACCTAATTGATAGGCATGATAACAAGTACCAACAAATTGCATGAATTGAATACAATATCTATCCCTAACAAATCAAATGATAAAAACCCAACTGTTCCTTCTTAATCAAATAGTATCTTTAATTGAGATCATTGTATTGTTAAATTAGGAACCACCAAAACAATAGGCAAACATATTATCTAGACATTATTAAAAGTAGATACAACTTGGTAACAAAACCATCCGTTCCCTGAGGATAATAAAAATTCAAAACTTACCATTATATTATTACTTTGAACCACGTACACTTGCATGCAAGCGCAAACATGTATTTGGCATCGTTGCCGGGGAACTATTTTAGTTTTGTATTAGGTACAATCTACAAGTAAATAGTGATTTAGATTTTTTTTTAACTTGGCATATAATTTTTATTTTCTGTAACTATACTTGTGCTAACTGTAGTGCTAATTTATATTTTAATTTTGTTGCTCTATTTGCTGAAATCTAAAAATTTTAAAAACTGTATTACTGAACTTGAAATTTCTAGAACTGTATTGTTGCAATTGAAATTTCTGAAAACTAAAACTATTGAAATAGAAATTGTTGAGAATTTAAGTGCTGAAACTTGTTTTGCTTAAGTGGAACTTGCTGATTTGAATTTCTTATTTGCTCTCTTAGGGTGATTTGAATTGCTAAACTGTTAAACTTGATTGCTATGATCATTTTAGCTAGCGGTGATTTTAAATTGCATGAGTAGGGGAAACTATTCTGAAATCCTTTTTTATCCTAAAATTGAACGAACTTTTTTGCGAGCTAGGAGAGAACAAATGATTTTAAATCAACAAGAAGCTGAAATGGAAAACTTAGAAGCAAATTCTGGAGAGATGTTAGAAAATAATAGGGGTAGAACCCTTAAAGCTTATGCCTTACCTACTATAGGAGGACTTCCTCATGCAATTATTAGACCAACTATACAAGCCAATAATTTTGAAATTAAATCGTTAACATTAGACATGGTTTAAAATAATCAATTTAGTGGTCTAGCTACGGATGATCCTAACTCGCATATTTAAAATTTTCTGGAAATATGCGACACATTTAGATTCAATGGCGTTTCTGATGACGCCATTAGACTAAGATTATTTTAATTTTCATTGGGAGATAGAGCAAAAGTTTGGCTCAGCTCTATGCCTGTCGAGTCTATTTGTACTTGAGATGACTTAGCTGAAAAATTCTTAGATAAGTATTTCCCACCAGCTAAAACTGTCAGGCTGAGAAATGAGATATCTATTTTCTCTCAGCAAAATGGAGAAAATCTGTATGATGGCTGGGAACGCCTTAAGGATTGCTTAAGGCATTTCCCTCATCATGGGTTTCAGTTGTAGATGCAATTGCCAACTTTCTACAATGGATTGAATGCACCCACAAGGAAACTCATAGATGCACCTGCGGGCGGATCCTTGAGTAGCAAGACCCAAGAGGTGGCCTTTGATCTTTTTGAGGAAATGGCAACAAATGCTTACCAATGGCCTATAGAGAGGCTTAATTAAAAAAAGATAGAGGCTAATGAATTCAATGAAACAAATCAAATATTAGCCCTGTAAAATGAAATCAATGCCCTAAACAATAGAGTAGAAAAACATGAACATAAGTAGTATTCAAGAAATTTATTAGGAATTGTGTGGAGGAAATCATTCATGAAAACTATAACTTAAATAACCCATTTGCACCCTCCCAAACTGAATAAGTGAACTTTTGAGGAATAACAATTCTATCTAGAATAATATGATGAACAACCCTTACTCCAACACCTATAATATTAGATGGAAAATCACCCTAACTTGTTTTGGAGTAATAATAATAACAACAAAAATTTTAATGGGGCAAATTCATCAAATAAACAAGGGTATAACAATGGGAATAACTGCCAACATTAATCTTCAAACTTGGAGGGAGCCCTTAATTCTTTCAAGGCTGAAACAATCGAATTCATGCATAGGATGAAACAACAATCACCCATCACAATACCTTAATCCAAGGGATAGAGGCATCCCTTAAAAACATAGAAGTTCAACTTGGGCAGATCTCAAAATAGCTAGCCATGTGTCAATAAGGAGCTTTGCCCAATTTTACAGAAGTGAATCCTAGGGAAACAGTGAGTGTTATCCATTCTGATGGGATTGAGGGTGACCACCAAGATAAAAATAGTGAGATATCTGAAATAGATTTAGTGGTTAAAGAAGGGGGTAGGAAATCTGGAGATGAGAGGCTTATTGCTACAAAATGTGAAAATCCCAGTAGGTTGTGCATCCCTTGTGTGATAAAAAGTGAGATTCTTTTAGATCCTTTGTGTGATCTTGGAGCCTCAGTCAATATCATGCCCTACTATATATATGAGTATTGATGAATCCATAAATTATATCTAAAATAAAGGGTAATCTCATACATTTTTGATCCTTAAGCTGCTCCTAAATTAAATTTTATCTATTTTTCAGGAAAATGGCTATCCAAAGGAGTCCTGAGACATTTTATACAAAATTATAAAGGAAACTGCTGCCGCGTGCTACAGCAGGTCAATTTGTGAATTAGGGCGCTATAGCGCGCTGTAGCGGGTCAATTTGCGAACCCGAGCGCGGTAGCGCACTGCAGCGGGTCCAATTGCGAACCGCGGTGCGGTAGCACCTGCAGCCTAACCAGTTGCGAACTGTGGGCGCGGTAGCGCGCTGCAGCGGGGCTTTTCGCAAATTGAACCGCTACCATGTGCTGCAATGGAGCATTCTACAAAATGCTCCCACTACAGCACGCTGCAACGGGGCAATTTGCAAATTGAGCCGCTACCGCGCGCTGCGGTGCAGCATTTTGCGAAATGCTCCCGCTGCAGCGCGCTGCACTGGTATGATTTGCAAAGTGCTAGCACTATAGCACGTTGCAGCGGTCACTTTGCAAAATTTGGAGGTGGTAGCGCGTGGCAGTGGAACACTTAGCACAATTTACTAGCACCATTGAGCACCACAGCGCGCTGCAATTTTGCCAGGCAGGAGCATTTATTGCGACTGGGACAAGACCCCCAACCTGCATCTTGTCCCCAGCCATCATTCTCTACAGCTGCTACTTTTTTTATATGGAAAAGAAGATCTTGAAGTGATGTTTTGGCTAAACAAATGGTGATATTGGTCACTTCACCATCATTTGGGATTTTTTCCATCATTGCTCAGAATTTTCCATTGGAAATGCTGGTTTGGATCTTAAGTGGGCTGAAGGCAGCCCCTCCCCTATATATATCACTCCTCTTGACTAGAGGAGGGTTCCAAATTTTGCTCAAAACCCTAAGTAAGGAGGAGGGTAGCATAAGTGGAAGTGAGGAACTCCCCAAGTGTGGCAAAGCAAGTTCTTGCCAAGGAAGAGAAAAAGGAAGGTAGCACTAGCGACCTAAGAGAGGGGCTTGAAGGAGGAGAAGAAGAATTCTGGAGAACTTCCAAGGAACGTTCCTAGTATCTTCTAAGCTTTTCTTAGTTGTTTATGAAAGGGTCTTTATCCATGTATGTGATTTTCTTCGTTTCCTTTGTAATGAGTAGCTCAATCTCCCTTGGGGAGGGTTGGGGAAATCCCATGTGTATGAGTTATTTTATTGTATGAAGTTTTTCTCAAGCACAATTAAATTATAAGAACTCAATGCCTTGTTAAGGGAATGCTTTTTATTGTTTAGTCTTGTATATGGATTATAGGAAAATGAACTCATAAACTCAAGAACTAACTTATCTTGTGCGCCATAACTCACCTTAGGTTGGATGCTAGATTTATGAGTGCATGAAAGCTTAGAACTATGCGATAAAGTTCTTGAGCTTATTGCACCTTAATCTATGCTTAACCAAAGTGTTGATGCATGTGATTCTAAGACCCACTGAATGAGCTCCTTAGCTTAACCTAATTGAGGGAGAGGAAGAAATAGTTCAGTGCTCATGAACTAAGTGACATAGTCATTGAGCCCAATATATTAATCCCTCATCTTAACTATGTGTGATGCAAGTAATGCTCGTAGTGGAATCAATGCTTATAAGATCTTAAAGAGTTAATAATCATAATCTCCTTGATCAAGAGATAAGATGAAAACCTAAAACCTAAAATCTTATAGGAATCTTTGTGCCAAAATAGAACCGAATGTGTGTTCATTTCGTATACAAGATTTGAACTTGTGAGACTTTGAGATAAAACTCAAGGTAAACAAAGTGCACTTGATTTAAAAATAAATGAAGGATAAAGCTTGAGAAATCCACATACATTAGTAATATATCATTACATGTGGGATAACCCTAACTCTCCTCTCTCTTTTATCTAACTTATTTTCACTTAGTAATTATTGTGCTAAATCTAGGACTGACTCAACCAATCAATCGTAGCTTAAACATTAGTGAGAATAGATAGACCTTAGTTACAAAATACCCAATTCTCTATGGTTCGATAAATCCCAGAAATTAACACTTTCCACTTATTACTTCAGACCACGTACACTTGCATGTGAGCGTAGACGAGTATTTACAGTCTGTCAAGTTTTTGGCGCTATAGCCGGGGAATGGAACTTGTTTCGTATTAAGGATAATCTATAAGTAGCTAGTGATTTAAGTATTTTATTACAGATATATTTAGTTTTGATTTTTTGTAAATTGTAGAAACTAACATCTTACATTTCTGCTTATCTTATTTTTGATAAACTTTTTGAACGTTATTGCTAAAATTGTTCTCGATAGCCATATTATTATTTTGTATGAGTAAAAGTGTTTGCACTAAATATCTTTTTGATCCCAAAATTGAGAGAACATACTTACAAGCTAGGAGAGAACAAAACCTATCAAATCAACAAGTTGTTATGGATAACTATACTGAAAATTTAGGAGAGCTGTTAGGAGAGCCTAGGGGAAGAGCACTCAGAGACTATGCACTACCCACTGTTAGGGGAATCCCCCATGCTATTATTAGGACAAATATTGAAGCCAATAATTTTGAAATCAAACCTTCCACACTGAGTATGGTGTAAAATAATCAGTTTGGGGGATTAGCCACTAAAGATCCCAACTCACATATTTCAACTTTTTTTGAAATATGTGACACCTTCAGGTTTAATGGCATTTCTGAAGACACAGTTAAATTATGACTTTTCCCATTCTCTTGAAGAGATAGAGCCAAGTGTTGGCTTAGCTCTCTGCCTAGCGATTCCATCCGAACATAGGATGATTTGGCTAAGAAATTCTTAGCCAAATATTTCCCTGTGGCCAAAATCGCCAGGTTGAGGATTGAGATCACCAACTTCACTCAGTTGGAAGGCGAGACTCTATATGATGGGTGGGACCATTTTAAAAAATACCTCAAGCGTTGCCCACATCATGGGTTCCCTCTATGGATGTAAGTGCAAATCTTTCACAATAGTTTGAATGCTCCTACGAGGACACTCATTGATGCAGCTGTCGGTGGTTCTATTAGTGGAAAAACTCAAGAGGAAGCCTACGACCTCTTGGAGGAAATGGCTAATAATGCATATTAATGGCCTTCTGAAAGGCTAAAAAAGGAAGCTATAAGAGTAAATGAGTCCAACCAAATAACGTCATTACAGCAGGAAATACATGCCTTGAATAAAAAAATAGAAAGAATGAACGTTAACATTGTTCTAGAGGTACATTGTGATTTGTGCGAGGGTAGGCATAGCAGTGAGAGTTGCAACTTAAATAACCCCTTTGTACAAACTCACACTGAAACAGGTCAATTACCTAAAAACAACAACTTGATGAATAACCCTTACTCCAACACCTACAACCCAGGGTGGAAAAACCACCCTAATTTTTCTTGGAGTAATAATAATGATAATGCAAATCAATATGGGGGAAGTTCATCCAACAAATAATGCATAAATAGTGGAAATAACAACTATAATCATCACCTCAATTTAGAAGGGGCCTTCAACTCTTTTAAGGCGGAAACAATCCAATTTATGTGCCGCACCGAAGCCACTATCACACGCCATGATGCTTCTATCCAAGGGATAGAAGCTTCCCTGAGGAATATAGAGACCCAATTGGGGCAGATCTCTAAGTAGCTGACCTCTTAGCAGCAAGGGGCCCTACCTAGGTCGACCAAAATAAACCCTAGGGAGTTGGTTAGTGTGATACATTTGGAATATGTGTTAGGAGGAATCAATACTGAAAGCGCGAGTGCAACATATTATAATCTAGAGAAACGGGAAGAAAAAAAGGGAAATGAGTGTGAGAAGCTAATAGCTCTTAAATGTGAAGACCTAGGGAGGTTCAGCATCCCTTGCATAATAAAAAATGAAGTATTTGTAGATCCCTTGTGTGATCTAGGTGCTTCGGTCAACATTATGCCCTACCATATTTACGAACATCTAAAGGTAGGAGGGATGGAATATACCTCAATGATTTTGGAGTTTTCGAATTTAGAATCCGTTACTCCTCTCGGAATGATAAAAAATGTTGCAGCCGAATTAGGAAGTTTTATAGTTTCAACTGATTTTGTGGTTTGTGAATGGGATTGATGGAATAAGAATTCCACAATTACCATTGGGAGACCCTTTCTAATGAGTGTAATAGCTATTATTGATATAGGTCGCGGGGTTATGAGCATAAGTGTGAAAGGGAAAACTGAATTAATTGACCTTAAACCCACTTTATTTAAGCAAAGAGAGATGGAAAATGAGGTGAAGAGAAGGGTAAGAGAAGAAAGGTTATGGGTTGATAATGTTCTAGAAGATCTAATGACAAAAGAAAGAAATTCTGATAATAGCTCAACTCCTTCCTTAGAAAAGGGGAGTAAGGAAGGATTAAGAAAAAGAAAAACAAGATGAGGAAAAAGGAAAAAAAAGACTCCCCCAATGCTTGAAATTGAAACAGTGGATTCGCTAAAGGAAGTAGAAGATGGCAGGAGTTCGAGCCTCCATGAGAGTTGTGCTCACTCTAGAATCTTTAGCTTATGGAAGAGGAAACCACTAGATCTGACTAGTTGATCATTAGCGAGTCTAGCTAAGGATGTTAAATTAAGCGCTTATTAGGAGGCAACCTAATTCAAAAAAAAAAAAAAAAAATAGCGCTACAGTGCGCTGCAGCGGGTAGACCGCATCTCTGTGGAAAACCTGTGACGGCACGCGGTAGCGAAATTTCAGCTCCAGCACGCTGCAGCGGAAATTTTGCGATAGCGCGCTGTAGCGGAAATTTCGCTAGCGCATGCTGCAGCGGTTTGCCCCAGCTGCAAATTTTTTTTTTCTCTCTGTATTGGGAACCATGCAGTCAAAAAGTCATGCAATTTGGGTTCCCCATGTAGTCATAAGGTGTGGCTGAAAAAGCTGCCCCCCCCCCCCCCCCCACCTTACATGGATCACCACAGTTATGGCATGGGGAACACCCATTGACCATACTCTCTTGCCTTGGATTTCTTTGGCTATATAAGGGGAGGCATGGGGGGGGGGTTATACATGCACCATTGTTAGCTCTCCTTCTTTCTCATACTCTTGATCTCTCTAGCTCTCATATCTCACCATATCTTTCGAAAAGAAAGCCATTCCAAGAAGGGAGGCCGAAGCCTCTTCCTCCGGGGGAACCTTTAATAAGAAAAGGTTCTCTTCCCCTGAGGTCGAGCAGCATTTCTATTCAATCACTTCTCAGCAGAAATTAATTCCAGAGAGGAGTTTCAGCAGAATCTTACTCGTTCTGGTTGAACAAGACACCCCTCGTGGATGGAGGAAAATGGTGACTAAGAGATCCCCCACGTACCCTTCTATTGTCTAGGAGATTTACGCAAATGCCATTGATGTGGCCGGGCAGCGGGTCTTTTGCCGTGGTAAGGGTGTCACCCTTAGGATTGCTCAAATTGAGCAATTCTATGGGCTCGAAAAGGTACATTCTTGCTCTTACTTGGAACTTTTGGAGTCTCGCCAAGACCCCCTTGATCTTGTGGCGGAACTCATCCATGATGACACCGAATGGGAAGGAGGATTAGCCAACATTCATCATTCTGAATTAACGGATAAGAGTAGTGCTTGGCTAGTCTTCATTTCTAGCTTTGTGATGCCTATGAGTCACTTACGGAAGTGACCCGTGCTCGAGCACTCCTCTTATGCTCGTTGGTTAGGCCGGGCGAGATCCGCATTTTGAACATTATTTTTGAGCAGCTTTGGAAAGCTCTCAAGGATCCCTGCGCTGCATTGGCCTTTGGGTCTTTGAAATCAGGGCTATGCGAGACCCAAGGGGTCAAGAAACTCTCCTCGGACACCATCGTTCCCCCCACTTGCACCCTTAATCCCTCAAATTTGAATATCCGGGCAAGCGAGCAGAAGCTACCCAAAAAAGAAGGGGAGTGCTGGGGGAAGCATCAGCGTCGTCCAGCCAACACCTCACGAATAAGCTTTTGCTGCATCTCCACAATCAGCATGTGGAGCTTAGCAAGGCCCTCGCCACCGACATGGGGTTCTTTAAACAAGAACTCATCCAACAGCGCCGGTTTCAGTCTGACTTTCATGAAGCCCTCGGGATGATGATTGAGGATTGGAGCTTGCAGGGTGGACTGGATCCCTCCATGTTGCCTAGGCTGCCGGTTGGTGCCCCCATTCTGGAGATGTGCTATTCTTGTAAAACCGCATACGTGGAGGAGGTGGAGGAAGAGGAGGAAGCCGAAAATTAAATAGGTTGTATTTTTTTTTTTGACTTTTTCTGTGTTTTCCTTTGTATTTTTATTTTTATGTGTTTTATTTTGAGAGTTTAATTTATGAATTTTCATACTCCCTCATTTTTATAGTATTCTTAAATGACATATTTTTTCTAAATTTTTCAAAGAAATGAAAATCACAAAATATCAAGAAAGAATTTGATACAAGTAAAAGGGTGCTTATCAAAAATAACCAAATGCATTATAAGCACTAAAATGTTTTAATTAAAGAGTGAATGGAGGATAATCTAATCTTCAAGAATTTAAATAAATGCCTTAAACTAAGTGTGGGGAAAGGCATTGGACTTAGACTAGAAAATATGGTGAGTACTCTAAAAAGAGTGTGCTAGGCTCCTGTAGGACTTCATGATCACAAAGATGCATATTGGGGATGAAGAAAAGTGTCCCTCCCTAAAAATGAAAAGAACAAAATACATATTTAAAAAGGGATGATGAAAAATATCACTCATAAATGATCAAAATGTGAAAGGATGAAGAAAAATATCTCTCCTTTAATCTTTTCATCTTTGTGATTTATCAGAAAGAGCACGTATGGCAAAACTCTTGAAGTCTTTCACCACCTCTCTAGTTTAAGGTCCATAATGAACTTTACCCATCACCTAGTGTCAAGCATGAAAATCAAATACTTGGAGAATAATTTATTAACCCACTTTATTGCCATGGTTAAAACATTAATATTGCTAAATATTTCGTTTCATTATTGTTATGCACGTACCTTGACTTATATTTATTCTAATTGCATCGTTGTAACTATCATCCCTACAAAATAGAAAAAATACCATTTTGAGCTTACTCGAGGATGAGCAAGAATTTAAGTGTGGGGGTGTGATAATTCCATAAATTATATCTAAAACAAAAGGGAATCTCATATATTTATGATCCTTAAACTGCTCCTAAATCAAATTTTGTCTACCTTTTCAGGAAAATGGCTATCCAAACGAGTCCTGAGATATTTTATGCAAAATTCCAAAGGAAATCGCTACAGCGCGTTGCAGCGGGTCAATTTGCGAACCGCGAGCGAGGTAGCGTGCTGCACCGGGTCCAGTTGCGAACCGCAGTGTGGTAGCGCACTGCAGCGGGTCCAGTTGCGAACAGCGGCATAGTAGCGCGCTGCAGCGGGGCTTTTCCCAAATTGAACCGCTACCACGTGTTGCTACAGAGCATTTTGCAAAATTCTCCCGCTCCAGCGCGCTGCAATGGGGTGATTTGCAAATTGAGCCGCTACCGCGCGCTGTAGCGGAGCATTTTGCGAAATGCTCCTGCTCCAGCGCGCTGCAGTGGTACGATTTGCAAAATGCTAGCACTATAGCGCGTTGCAGTGATCACTTTGCAAAATTTGGACGCGGGAGCGCGCGGTAGTGCGCGGCAGCGGAACACTTAGCAAAATTTACTGGCGCCATTGAGCGTCAAGACAAGAGCATTTATTGTGGCCGCGACAAGACCCCCAACCTACATCTTGTCCCCAGCTATCATTCTCCACTGTTGCTATATTTTTTATATGGAAAACAAGATGTTGAGGTGATGTTTTGGCTAAACAAATGGTGATATTGGTCACTTCACCATCAATTAGGATTTTTGCCATCATTGCTCAAAATTTTCCATTGGAAATGCTGGTTTGGATCTTAAGTGGGATGAAGGCAGCCCCTCCCCTATATATATCACCCCTCTTGACTAGAGGTGGGTTCCTAATTTTGCTCAAAACACTAAGTAAGGAGGAGGGTAGTATAAGTGGAAGTGAGGAACTCCCCAAGGGTGGCAAAGCAAGTTCTTGGCAAGGAAGAAAAGAAGGAAGGCAGCACTAACAACCTAAGAGAGGGGCTTGAAGGAGGAGAAGAAGAATTCCGGATAACTTCTAAGGAACGTTCCTAGTATTTTCTAAACTTTACTTTTGTAGTTTCTTTTCTTAGTTGATCATGAAAGGGTCTTTATCCATGTATGTGTTTTTTTTCATTTTCTTTGTAATGAGTAGCTAAATTACCCTTGGGGAGGGTTGGGAAAATCCCATGTGTATGAGTTATTTTTTTGTATGAAGTTTTCCTCAAGCACAATTAAATTATAAGAACTCAATGCCTTGTTAAGGAAATACTTTTTATTGTTTAGTCTTGAATATGGATTAAAGGAAAATGAACTCATAAACTCAAGAACTAACTTATCTTATGCTCTATAGCTCACCTTAGGTTGGATGCTAAGTTTATGAGTGCATAAGAGCTTAGAACTATGTGACAAAGTTCTTGAGCTTATTGCACCTTAATCTAAGCTCAACCAAAGTTTTAATACATGTGATGCTAAGACCCATTGAATGATGCTCCTTAGCTCAACATAATTGAGGGAGAGGAAGAAATAGTTGAGTGCTCATGAACTAAGTGACATAGTCATTGAGCCCAATATATTAATCCCTCATCTCAACTATGTGTGATGCGAGTGATGCTCATGGTGGAATCAATGCTTATAAGATCTTAAAGAGTTAATAATCGTAATCTCCTTGATCAAGAGATAAGATGAAAACCTAAAATCTAAAATCTTATAGGATTCTTTGTGCCGAAATAGAACTAAATGTGTGTTCATTTCGTGCACATGATTTGAACTTGTGAGACTTTAAGGTAAAACTCAAGGTAAACAAAGTGCACTTGATTTAAAAATAAATGAAGAATAAAGCTTGAGAAATCAACATACATTAGTAATATATCATTACATGTGGGATAACCCCAACTCTCCTCTCTCTTTTATCTAACTTATTTTCACTTAATAATTATTGTGCTAAGTCTAGGATTGAGTCAACCAATCAATTGTAGCTTAAACATTAGTGATAATAGATAGACCTTTGTAACAAAATAACTAATTCTCTGTGGTTCGATAAATCTCGGAAATTAACACTTTTCACTTACTTCAAACCACGTACACTTGCGTGTGAGCGCAGTCGTGTATTTACAGTCTGTCAAGTATCTTAAGATTAGAGGGATGGAGAGCACATCTATGATTTTAGAGTTTGCTAATTTGGAGTCTTTAACAACTTTAGGAGTTGTAAGAATTGTGCCCATGGGGCTAGGAGGTTTTGTTGTCCCAATTGATTTCATTATTTATGAATGGGATAGATGGAATGAAAATTTCATATCATCTTTGGATAACCCTTCCTAGCCAGTACCAAGGCTATTATAGATGTGGGTAGGGGTTTATTGAGTATCAAGGTCCATGGGAGAGCAGAATTGATAGATCTAAAACCAACTCTATTTAAACAGAAGCCTATGGAGTCAGAGTTGAGAAGGAGAGTTAGGAAGGAGGATTTATGTAAGGCTCTTGATCTAGAGAATCTTACTTTCAGTGATAAGAATTTTAAAACTAGTCTTAGCACCTCATCTGAAGGTGAAGTTAGAAAGAAAAACAAAAAAACGAAGATTAGTAGAGGTAAAAGAACGAAGAAGGGAGTTTCTTTATCAATTCCTGAAAATGGGGTAGACGTGAAGGCCACAAGTGAAGTCATGAGTTTGAGCACAGTGTGTGTTAGTTCTCACTCATGCACTACTAAGGTATGGAAAAGGAAACCCCCATTGGAAGAAATCCCTTGAAAATCTTAAACATGTCAGGCTGATGAAATTAAGCTAAGCGCTTCTTGGGAGGCTATCCAAATTTTTGTTTTACTTAATTTTGAGCTTAGGAGTAGTTAGTTAGAATAAAAAAACCTGACTTTAGTGAATGAAATAAATTTTAGAAGCTAAATGATTGCTGGAAAAAAAAACTACTTTAGAATGAGCTGTAGCATGCCACATCAGATTTAGTGGTTATAGCGCGCTACAGCGGCTTAAGCACATGCTAATTTTTTTTATATTAGTCCCAAGACGCTATAGTGCGCTACGGCGCGTGGCATACAGTTTGAGCAGATATTGATTGCCATGGTTTCCCAAGGCAGTCATGGTCGCTACAGCGCGCTGTAGGAAAATGAAGAAAAATGGAATGCTGCCACAGTGCACCACCGCAGCACATCTCACCGCAGTGTGCCATAGCGTTATTTCTTTAAGTTAAATTTAAATCATATAAAGAGAAATTGAACAGTGCTTTCGAAAATAGTTCCGCTGTAGAGCGCTACAGCGTCATTTCTTGAAGACAAATTAAAACCTTATGCAGACTAATTAAACAGTGCCAAATCCCTCTTTTTTGTAAAATAAACCACTACAGCATGCTCCAAGCACGCCACAACGTGCTATGCCTCATAAGGATTTGCACTGACCTGGAACAAAACTGTTGCAACTTGCCGCGACACGCCACAGTGTGCCACTGCGGCATATTTAATTTTTCTTCAAGAACTTTATATGAACTAATTGAACAGTGTTTTCGAACTTTCAACTGCTGCTGCATGCCACAGCGCACCGCGGCGGCATTTCTGATTATTCACTCAAACTATATGCGAACTGATTGATCCACATTTTTGAACTATTATCCACTATAGCGCACCACAACACACCACGAAGAAATATTATATTAATCATAAAATCTGTAGCTGAACTATCGGAATATTTATTTCAAAAGTTTATTCGCTGTCGTGCGCCACAGCGAGACACTGCGGCGACTGAAGGGAAAGATACAAATTTTTATGCAGGAACAGTGTTCGGAACACTGCCACATCACGCCATAGCAAAATAGTGTTTGGAACGCTGCTGCCATAGCGCACCGTAGCGGAACAGTGTTTGGAACGCTATTGCCACAACGCGCCACAGTGCGCCGCAGCTGACGATCCAGAATTTCTCAGAAAATAGCTATTAATGCAGCATAGGGAAGGCTACAAATGCAACCCTTCGCCTTCCCCAACCTCTTGAAAACTAAAATACATTATTTCTACTGAATCCCAATGGAATAAATAGAATAATCAATTAAAGGGTTTGAATTAAAGCTAAGGAAGGTGAAGGGTCACATGATTAATGCCTTGGGGGCTGAGAACTTCCCTATTTAAGGGCTAATTTTAGACCTTGAGGGGGTTTCAATTTTTGACATTCAAGTTTCCTAAAGGAAAAGCTATAGAAAGTAGAGAAAGGAAAACTCTCCAAGGGGAAGAAGGTTGACCAAGAACAGTAAGGAGAAGGAAATATTAAAGGGAAAAAGGGTGGAGCTATCAAGAGGAAGTGCAGGAAGAGTCCAAGAGAACTCAGAAAACCTCCGGGTGATTCCTAGTATTTCTTCCTAAACTTCTATGATTTCTTTCTAGTGTGAACTGATGGTGAGGCTCATTTTTCCTTGTATGTGTGCTTATACTTATGTAGTAATGGAAGGCTAAAATCCCGTTGGAGAGGGTTGAGATGTAGTTGTATAAGTTGTAAGGGGTATGGTGGTATTGTAATGAAATTGTTTGAATGAATGAAAGGATGTTCTTATTTTTATTATTTATGTTGAAATGAATGCTTAGATGGAATAAAGTTTAAATTTAACTAATTAATGAACTTGTGTTCCAAGCTCATGAATTGGGTAAGAGCAAGGAAGGTAGTGCAAGTAGAGCTAAGAATTTTGTGATAAATTCTCAACCTCACATGCACCTTTTCTTAAAGGCTCTACCAAAATATTTGATGCTTGTGAACCAAGTTCTCTATTAACATTGCTTTGTTGCTCAACAAACTAGAAGGGATGAGAGGACATTGGAAAAATTGATTGATAATGTGACATAGTCTATCGGCCCAATGCATCCTCCCATCTAGCTAAATCGCATGTGAAGCACATGATGCATGGTTAATGGAAGTCTTGTTTGTGAGATCAATAGGAATAATAGATACTATCTGGTAACCTAGACATAAGGAATCAAGTCTAATAATTAATCTTGATCTCTTGAAAGTTCAAGTGCTAAGGAAGAACCCCAATGGGAGTTCTCTTTATGCACTAAACTTGAACATATTGAAATTGGAGGGTAGCTCTGATTCCAATTAAAGTTCACTTGATTGTATTAAGCATTAATATTTAAAGTATACATTCAACAATAAAGTTATATCACCAAGCTCTTGCAACTATTACAATGAAACTCAACTCTCTCCTTTTAATCGAATCGTATCTTAACTAAAGGGTAATTTGTATTATGAAACTAGGAACCAAAAAGCATTACAAAAATCAACATCTAAACATTATTGAAAGAAAATATAACTTGGTATCAGAACCACCATTCCTAGAGGACGATAAATATTGGAATCAAAACTTCCACTTATTACTTAAGACCACGTACACTTGCGTGCAAACGCAGACGTGTATTTTCTGTCTGTCACTTCCTTAACAAGGTAAAGGTCCAGAGCTGTTCTTAGCCTCCAACAATTTAAATGAACAAATACTAAGAAAATCTAAGTGTGGAGGTGGGAAACCTAAGGAACCAAAACTAATAAATGGCAAGAAATTGAGTGAACAATTGAGTATGCTAGGCTCCCGTAGGACTTCATGATCACAAAGAATTGAGATGGGGATGAAGAAAAATATTTCTCCCTTGAGCTAAACACGAATTTCAAAATAAAATTAAGGATGAAGAAAAATATCTCTCCCAATATAAAAATCTGAGAAAAATAGGATGATGAAAAATATCTCTCATGATTTATTCTTTGTAATTGAGAAGAAGGAGCACATATGGCACAGAGCTCTTAGTCACTCATTAATGCATCTCAATATTTAAGGTTGGAGACTAGTAAGAGTATCAAAGGATTTGAAGCTATATTTGGAAGTTATTAGTGGTAGCATATCAGTGATCACCTCACCTAAGAAACATTAAGTGACAAGCAACTTCACATTGACATCAAAAATTAAATCCATAATCTAAAAAATTAGAAAATTCACTTAGAGCTTACTCAAGGATGAGCAAAATTTAAGTGTGGAGGTGTGATAAGTCCAAGATTTATTATATAATAAAGGAGAAAAACATTCAAATATATTACTAGAACATCATGCTTTGATACGATTTCCAAAAATTTTAGTAAAATAGGAGAAAAAGGCAATTCTGGAGCAAAAGGTAGAATTTTGGAAAAACTTTGCTGCATACTACAGTGGGCCACAACGTCATTTCATCAAAACCTTATTCAATAGGGATAATTTTTAATTGAATAGCTAAATTTGAAACTTAAATCGCTATAGCGCGCCGTTGCGAAAGTAGAATTTAAATAAAATAAACTAACTCACTACCACGCGCTGCAGCGGACCCATGTTTTGAATTGAGTTGCTACAACGCGCCATGGAGGATCCCTACTCAATAGAACTCCTGAAGCCTTCCAGCAAAAGCCTAGAAGAATTATAATGCAGCCGCTACAGTGCACCACAGCACCCGCTGCAGTTTTTCCTAGGTCAGAGCATTTATGACAGCAGAAGGAAGGTCGTAAATCAAACTAGTGGCCTTCCCCAGCCATTTGGAAACTGCAAATACATTAAGTCCTGCTGTATCCCAAGGGAATAAAGGAATAAAATTAAATAGCTTGCCTTTAATTCAATAAATTAGAAGGGATGGTAGAATTCATGCACAAGGGGCTGAGGACTCCCTTATATATACTATCTTTTGAAACTGAGGCAGGGTTCCAAAAATTTACTCTCTCTCATATCCAAACAAAAAGACAACAGTAAGAAAGAGAAGGAGAACTCTCCAAGGAAGGAGTTAGAGTATTATTGCAGGAGAAATAAGAAGGAGGTTGCTAAAGAGCTTGAAGGGAAGAAGAGAAGGGAGCAAGAAAAATTTAGAGAACTCCAATCAAAGGGTTGTTCCTAGCATTCCCCTTAACCTTACTGATGTTTTCTTTCTTGTCAAATCCTGAAATTGTTCTTATCTTTGTATGATTGTCTTTGTATTTCTGCTGTAATGGAAGGCTAAACCCTCCTTGGGGAGGGTTGGGCTATAATTATGTGAATGTATGGGACATAAAGTTGTTGTATGAACTTTCTTGTAATAAAATAGAATTTGTTTGAATGTTTTATTTATATTGTACTTGTGAATGTGTATTGTGAATTAAATGAAAATCTCTGTTTGATAAAAATGTGTATTTAAATGAATTAATGCTAACTCACCTAAGCATTTTGAACCTAAAGGGAATGCACATAAAGGTCCTCGCCATGACATAAGATGTCGAGTCACGATTCTCGGTGTAAAACACCTACTGATTGAAATGGAAGAAGGACTTAGTGACAATAAGCATCTTATGCTCCATAGCTCACCAATTGGCTTAGAGCTAGGAGTGTATGCATTAGAGCTCAGAGCTATGTGACTAGCTCTCAAACCTAACGGCACCATTCCTTGAGCTCAGCCAAAAGGTTGATGCATGTGAGCCAAGAGCCACCAATCAAGCTCTGTGGCTCAGCAGATGTTGAACAAGTAAGAGGGCATCGAGTACTCATGGAAGATGTGACATAATCCATGTGGTCTGATGAATCTGCTTCCTTAGCTAAACTACGTATGATGCGCATGAAGCTAGTTGGTAGAAATCAATGCTTGTAAGATCACCTAACTAAACAATTATTTTTAAATAACCCAGATGTAGGAATTCTAAATAAATTAAATGTGATCTCATAAGAATCTATGTGCTGAGAAAGAACTCTAGTGTTTTCACCTTATGCACTAGATTTGAACTTATCCAAATTATAGTACTAATCTAAGGAACACAATATTCACTTGATTGATATGCATGATAACAAGTACCTACAAATTATATGAATAGAATTCAATATCTTTTCCTAACAAATCATATGATAAAAACCCAACTCTTCCTCCTTAATCAAATAGTAACTTTAATTGAGATCATTGCATTTTAAAATTAGGAACCACCAAAATAACAAAAAAACATATTATCTTCACATTATTAAAAGTAGATACAACTTAGTAAAAAATCTATATGTTCCCTGAGGATGATAAAAATCCAGAACTTACCATTCAATTATTAATTCGGACCACGTACACTTGTGTGGAAGCGCAGATATGTATTTGTGGTTTGTCGAGATATGTTCTTTTACCTTTTTGTTTAAAGTTATAATCATATTATTTATAGCTTCTTCTGTTCCTTCATAGCTTGTTGCACCTATTTACTTGATTTAATTGTTAATGTGAATGGTGATATCATAAAAGAATTTGAAATAATTTAAGCCTAAAATGAACTTAGACAATTTATCTAACTAGACTTTTCTCTTTTGTTTAGCTAGGGCCCTGTCATTGTGAAACTGACAATGGTAGATTCTGAACTATTTAAGGTAGTTGAGCTAAAAGAGAAGCTAGTTCATGAGGTGGAGCATCCTGTTATTGAAGATCATTATTTTTCTTTATTATTTGTTTGTGAGGCCAAGTGTTTATTCTATTTTCAGTTAACCTTATTCAAATGTTGAAATAATATAGGTTTGGATGTATTTTCTTTTACTGCACATTTTTATTATGAGTTGGACAATTCTTATTTCTATATTATAATTAAGTGGATGTTCCTTATTATTTACTCCCGCACTTTGATAATTATGTATAATCATCTAGTGAAAGATTTCAGTCAGCGACAAATTCCTTAGTTATAAAATATTAAGGGGAAAACTTAATCTGACTATAAATAAGGGATCTATCATTGGGTGACCACTCCATTATAATTATGTTAACTTAAGTGTTAATAGGACCACGGCGGGGCGGGGTGCCACAGTTGGTATCAAAAAACATCATAAGGTGTCAAATTGGAATTTGCATTTCTATCTACCTATTATATTGTTCTACTGCTATATATTCATTAAATTTTTACTTGAAAGACATCCATATTCCCAAAATTATATGCTCAGAATAGCAGGCATGAAATAGAAAACACTTCCATGAATATCAAAACTTGAATAAGAATGAACTTAAGGGAAAAAAGTAGTTAACTAACCAAAATAAATATTCACAAAATCTATAGGATTAAAGAAACTGAAATCTTAGGCTTTAACTCTTATACTAAGCGGTTTGAATCATATTGAGAATTCAACTACTAAATAAGCTAAAAATATGGAAGGTTTGAAATCAATGTACTAGACAAACTTCTTCAACGCGCTATATTCAGAAGACAATATTTTTCCATTTTGACTAAGTAATGGATAAAAGCGCGTAGAATCTATCTTAGATACAATTGAATCCCTAGATCATGTTCATGTTTCACTAATAGCTTCCCTTCTACATGAATGAAGTGGAAGCCTACTGGATTGCTACTTCTTGGAGACTCACCAGGAAATGTAGAAGAAAGCATCATGATGTCACCTACACTAACTTCCATCTCGCTTTTGTTGCAAAATGTATAGGATAGACTTTTTTTCATTTTCTGTAGTCTCTTCCATGTTCTAAATTGTATCTACCTCAACTTGATTAAATTGTATTCTACCTTTTATGATTAATACAATTTAATGACACTTTGAATTCCTCCTCAAATTCTAAAATGTATGATTTTCAAAATCAAGTGGAAGTGAATCTTGGACAGTCAACTTCCACTCACATTGCAGTTTTAATTCCTTAGATTTACATTCAACTTGGTTGAATGTTAGCATTTCTTTCTTTTGTTATGTTTCTTATTGGGTAATGAACTAGTTTGGTTAGCTTCCTTAAGCTTAGAACCTTAGTTAAAATTCCTCGCCTTATCTTATAATGTAGGATTTTGAAGGTCTAGCCATAAACCTTAAAGTTCGATGTAGAATTATAAATTTAGAATCTTTGAGCCATCAATTACCATTAAGCCTTAGTTCCTTTGGTAGTTGAAATCATTTTTTATGAATCAATTCCTAGGTTCGTGGATATTATAAGAAATGGTCATCAAACTGGCCTCCAATTCAAAAGGCAATGTAATCTACTAAGGAATACATTGTAAAATTTGTTGCAAAGTGCCATGATTTCAATTTAGTCAAAATAGGATATCAAAAACCTGGAGGTATCCTCCATCTTCTACCAATTCTCAAGTGAAAGTAGGGATGATATTCCCATAAGCCTTTTCATGAGTTAAAATTCGATGCTGACTTAATCTGGGTTGTAGTTGATTGACTGACCTAGTCAGCACTTCTCCTTCCAATTAGTTAAGCTAATTTTTCTAATGAAGTTTTCCAAAATTGTGCATTTAAATAAATTATTTGGCTGCTAAATATTTCCAAAGTGAGTGTTTCCAATAATCATAATTTCATGACCCTCGTCATCATCCTCTAAAACTTCAAGAAGATGATCTCGTCTGCCTAAAAGTAAGTCCAATGAAAAGAATTTGTTGTCCTAGATTAATTAGAAAGCTCTATCAAATAATTGTTAGACCTTTCTGGATCCTATCCAAGAACCTGATTAGATTATAAGCTAAAGTTGTCTAATGAATTCTAGGTAGTACACAATGTAACGCACTCAGTAAGTGCTTGAGAGAGAGTCTCATCACCTTATTCCCATCATTCCTAGTGGAAATTCAATTAAATCTATCATTCACTGAAAAGCCTTTCAGAATTCCAAGTAAGGATCAAAATGTCCTAAGAAGCCAATTAATCCATATACTTAAAGTTCAAGTGAAAGAATTTTACTCCTAACGATGTCACCTAGAGAAAGATCAGTTATGCGAAAAATTACCCAAGGCTAAATAAGATTTCTTGAACTTCCTCTACCTTCTCATTTATGCTTTGATAGTTTCATACGTGCATTATTCTCCCTACTTAAGTGATGTCGAGGATGACATCATTCTTAAGTTAGGGAGTTTGTAACAACCTAAGGTTGTTACACCAGTCAATTAAAACTAAAATAAGTCCTAATCTTTTTTGAACACTCTTAATAAGTCATTAAAAGCACACCCTGAAGTTGTGGTTCAAATCAGGTGTCAAATGAACTAAATTCTAATTCCAAAAATTTTAGGAACCCTAGAATTTGAACTATCTAAATTAACTTCAAATCAAAAATCTAACTTCACCATTGCTCTCATCACTCCCAAATTAGCTAAGGGTGATGTTTTGGGAGCTTTTGGAAGTCGTTAAATTTTTGGTGAATATTTTAATATATTTTAAATACCTCTAAAATTAGAAAAATTAATTACTCGTCGAAATCAAAATCCAACTTCGCCATTGTGTTCCCCACCCATTACTAGTTCAATTTTTAAATAAAAATTTAGAAATATTAATTTAAAAATAATTGTAATTAATTATTTGGCAGTGGGCCCCGCTGCTCGAGATCGAGCCATCCGACCAGCTATCTGATCGGTCTTTGGGCATAGGTCAAGCCTGAATTCAGAGCTCGTGCAGCCAACTAACTGCATCCCTGTAACAACCCCAGTGTTGTTACCCATTAATTAGTAACCTAATCAACTTAATTTTATTTCCATTGCTCTTATAATAGCATTAAGAACCTCCGCTTCAACTCTCGTGCAATTTGGAGATCATTTGGCAATTTCCAACATTTCTTGTTTTCCCAATAATTCTGAGAATGCCAATTATATTTAGACCTTCGAATCAAAATCGGATTCCGCCATTAGACTCATCCCCCCCAAATTAGCTAGTGGTGGTATTTTGGAAGTGTTTGGAAGTCATCAAATTTTCTCGATTATTTTATTATTATTTGATTACTCAAAAAATTAGGATAATTAATTTGACCTCTGATCAAAATTTTGATTATATTTTTCAGTTCCTCACCCCTCATTTAGGTAAGGGTGAAATTTTGGGATTTTTTAGAATCCATTTGATTTTTTAAATTTGAGTAATTAAATTAGTAAACTTAATTAATAAAATAATATAACTTAAATTATTAATTAATTTTAAATGTAACGGTTGTTTTTGCAAATCAAGGGGATTCGCTGTGCAACTTATTGCACGAGACAGCAACCCTAGCTGATCGCATCCATCGTGCTTCTCCTTCAGTCGATTAAACGGCTGAGAATCCATCTGCTTAAATCATATCGACCTGGCCATAGGATCGCGATGATGGATTAATGCTTGAATTGTTTGATTTGGGATTGGATCACCATTTGATCACGCTGATCAAATGATTGATCGAGTGGGCAATGTACGCCCCTGATCAAACGGCTGATCGAGGCAAAGCATAGGCTCCTGTACTCTATGGAGCTTCTGCCGGCCTCCTTTAAGCCCTATCATCTAGGGGATCCTTCCTTTCATTTCTTTTCCACTCTTTCTAGCATTTAGAAGCTCTTGGTGAAGTCGAGGAGCTTCTACTGTCTAAGCTAAAGTTTTTCCCTAACCTTAACCGGCGAGAGGACGAATTAGGTATATCCCTATCAATTTTATTACTTTTGTAATTGCTAAATTATTGATACATGAATCTATTTCAATGCCTGAATCCTTATTTTAAAACTAAACCCAGCTAAATCGACCTAAGTTTTAAGCTAATTTAACATCTCGTCCATAGTAGTACACAGTGTTTTGTCTTCATCACAGTTTACGCCGTAAGCTGGGACCTAGGGCTGACTTTTGCTGGTGACTGGGGTGGCCTCTGGTGCTACCAAGGATGTCATTTGAAAGGTCTTGTCAAGACCTTTCCAACGACATGCAGGTTAAGGCATGGGGTGGCCGAAGTCGGCGGGGAAGCATTGCCCTAATTTTTGGCCCGTCGGGGTTTGAGCTCTGGCTTGAGTTTGGGTCAGGTCTTTTTGACCCGACCCCTTTAATTTGAACCGTGGTCTTTGTACCCGTGGGTTGCAAGCTGGGTTCACGGATCAGCCTGCGAGCGGTCTGCTGCCTAAACCCAGTGCATATACTCATATAGCGGGCCCCCCTTTGTCAGCATGGATTTTCATACTAACAGTCGCCGTGCAACTTTCCATATCCCTGCTTTGTGCGCCCTTTAATTTCCATGCCAGCGATGGAATGGCAGATGGTTATAATTAAATGGAATTTAATTAATTTAAATGAATATTTTATTTTACTCACAACTTAAAAAAATATAATGATATTATATATCATTTCGACCAGAAAAATGAGACGAACAAAATGGCATAATTAAATTTAGGATTTGAACCCTAATTTTCATAATCATGTTTTAACCCTGAATTAAGTGTCCTGAAAACCCTAAAATCTCAACATTATTCTATTTCGACCAAGTTAGTGTCATTTTACTACTTATAATATAATGATTTCATATTAATGTGTATTATTTAATTTGGACAATGTTTAGTAATTTTAGGTTTTTGACTCATAAATTAGGGTAATTTTGATTATTTTCTAGTATTATAGATTGCGTGTTTAGGTGTTTGAACCTTAGGATAGCAAACATGTCACATTATTTACTCCCCTTATCAATTTTAATTGCATGAATGGAACTTAGCTTTTTTTAAATTAAATGCATGTGTTCATAGTAATTATTTATTTCAAAATGCAACCCTAGGTGAGATACTTTAGGCTTGATTTTATAACCTAACTTTTTCTAATCTTAGAAGTCGTTTGTGCACCCAACTAGGTGTAGCTAACCTTAAAACTTATGTTATGTACATTGTGATTGAATTATGAATAGTCTTAAGTAATTAGATTGGATGCTAGCTCACTTCACCTTTAATTCCTGAATCCTCATTTAAGTCCTTTAGGGATTTGAATTAGGAGTCCTTATTCTTTAGCATAGGTTAGAAACCCTATAAATTTTATTAACCTAAAAACCTATAATGACGTGTAAAGTTTGTAGCTTTCAAATCCTTTATTTTCTATTCCTTTAAACCTTTCATATTACCTTAACCTATCTATATTTGTGCTTATGTTGATTAAATTCTTTCAACTACAATCTAACTAGAGGAGTTTAGTGTATAGGACCTTAACTTTCATTTCAATCAATTATGATAATTCCATAATTTCAACATTTCCTAACTAGATTCCTAAGCCTCAATATAATTAACCTATATCAATATTATGGTTTAGGATAAGAACATGATTAGTTTCATTTAGTGTTGTTATTCTTATAAATTATTTTTTTCATCTCATAGAATGAAAGTAAACTACTATTTTCCAAAATCCCAACTACTTATATTACTTTCAATTGATATGAGATCAATATCTCTAAATCAATTAAGAGCTCAATTAACTCCAATCATTAAGTAGATTGTTAAAATTAGATAACTTGGAATATCACATAGTTTGCAATTATTGAATTTCCTTGAATGCTTGCTTAGCTTTGAGCCTATTTCATTTTGACACATTCATATAAGATATTGTGCATGAAAAAAACTTTCGTATTAAGACTATAGGGGTTTACTATTGTTGGACAAGCCTAGGACAGGATAATTAGAAGTAATAAAGAGACCTCACATTCTCATAGGGTGAATGTGAGTGTAATTTGTTATGAACCTTGCTTTATTTTACTTGTTAGGCAGACGTGCTCAACTCCTTGCTTCATTCTGTATTTGCCCGCATAATAAATACTTTCATAAAATAACTTTAATTTAATAAAATATGAGTTCTTTTACATTCTTATAGATTGTGAGATCTCATTGTAGCTTTCAAGGTATATTTACTTTTCATAGTCCTAGGCTATGTACCTCTTAGACTTACAGTCTAAGATTTTCATTAATTTACTATACTTTGCACTTTCCATGTTTTAGTACTGTACTTTACTTGTTTACAGTTCATTTAGATTATAGTAAATTTTGCTATAATTTAATATAAATGCTTTATTGCCTTCTTTTCTTTACTTAGCAGAAGTTCATTGAATATATACATGCATAATTCTATTTATTTTCATATTCACTTTAGTACATTTCTAGCCTATCTAGAATGCTTTTACCCTTTGTTTTAATTGTAGGCTAGAATATCTAAACTTTTGAGTAATCTCACTAATTTATTTAAATTGTTCTTCTTTACAATTGTTTCTTTCCCTTCCACATTTGTATGCTTTCATTTGCTCCACTGCTTATTTTTATATTGTAAACTAGTTTGTGATATCCAACTAAATTATTAAAATAATTTAGCCCAATCTTAAAATGTTCTTAGACTATTTAATCTAATTATGCTTTTCTTTTTATTTGGCTTTGCCCTATCACATTTAAAAGCCAAAATGTGATAGATTAGGTGCATTTGGATGCTAGTGGAGCTGGACCAAGTGCTAAAAGCTTTATAATTGCTTTCGCTAAAAATGTTATTTAATTGCTTTTACTTTTGAAAGAGATTGTCTTTTATTTGCTCTTTAAATCAATTGGCATGTAATAACTTAATTTAATTGTTTGTCTTTACTTATTTTATGGTGGAACTAGACCTTTTCTTACTTAAACTGCTTGGTTTGGATAAATGGATAAATGAATGAGTTGCATAGTTATTTCATGTTCATAAATCAAATTGTCATATGTGGTTAATTTCATCTATCCCTACTTGTAGCATATTTGTACATGCATCTCATAATTGTAAGCTCATAGTATTATTTGTGAATGTTTATTTTACTACTTGTGGCACCTCAGCCCCACTATGATCCTATTAACTCTTAAGTTAATATGATTCCTGTGAAGTGGCCACCAAATGACAAGTTCCTCACTTATAACTAGATTAGACATTCCTTCTAATCCAATATAATTAAGGAAATTGTCATTTACAAGAGAACCTCACTAAATGATAAATACAAGAAATCAGAGTGCGGAAGTAAAAGATAACATCCACTCTATCACAATACAAAAGAAATATACAACTCAGAATAAGTGTAGTAAAAGAAAATACAAAGTAAACTTATATTATTACAATATATTTAAAGATAAAAGTTGAAATGAATAAACACTCATCCTCACAAGCAACAGAAGTAAAAAAACTAAGGATCAAAGGTTCTTTAGCAACTCGATCCTCCTCCTAAATCTGGTCTTCAGAAGGCTCCATAATTTCAAATAGTTGAGAATCTATCATTATCGGTTTCATAATGATAGAGACCCAGCCAACAAAAGAAAAATCTTATTAGACAAATTTCTAAGTATATTTTAGGCTGCATATTATTCAATTTATTTTTATGATATCACAATTAAAACTTAACATCTAAACAAGCAAGTATAAGAGCAAAACACATATAAAAAAAAGTAAGTTATAAACAATAAGTTTATAACTCAAGTAATAGAGGAAGTAAGCACATACCACCAATTATAGCTGCAATTGCTATTCTATCAATCTTGCACCTTCCAATAATTTGAGAAATTGATAAAGAGGCAAGATACAAGGTGTTCCTAAATTGAGTCTTCTAAACCTTTGAGGTAACGACTAAATCTAGCTTCTTCAGTCCTCACCAATTTAGGAGAAAAACTTGATTGCATCCTCACTTATAATCATCGATTAAGACTCACTTAACACCTTGAGTCGATTGAATCTACTCTACAATCCATTCCTAAAATTATATTGGGGTTTGTAATTGACATAATGATATGTTTGGATCTAGGCAATTGATAAGAGTTTATCAGCACACAGCTTAGCACCATACGGCATCTACCCACTCAAGGCATTGCCTAAATTGAATTGTTTGAGGTTAAGAGAAGGAGCACAACTCTCGAACATAAAAGAGTGACTAGCACCTATGTCAAAGAGTATGACACAAGATTGATTATTAATAACCAGAGTTCTTATAACAAGGAAAATAAACTCTAATTACAATTAATGGAAATTAAAATAGAAATGCTGAAAATAAAATGCATAAGAAAATGAAAGATAAGAAATTGAATAATTTAACATTAAACATACCAGAAACAACGATGTTCTCTTCTTGAGCTTTTGAAGAATACAAGGCATATTCTCTAAGTACCATTGGAAATTAGGAAACGGCTTTGCCTTTGTCCCTTCTGTTGGTTGACCATGCTGAGAGGAAGACAAAGGTACACCTTTCTGAGAATGTTTACTTCCACTAGCACCTTGACCCGATAGTTCCAATATTTGTGATTGGTTCTGCCGCTGGTGTAACACCGACCGCCGGTATGATAACACATCTTGATCTAGGTCTTTCTTATCTAATTGATTTGGATTTGGGAAAGAAGCTTGGGAAGGAGTTGGTAATAATCGAGATACGGTAAGAGAAGGTTGAGAAGGGGGTATAGAAAAATGCCATATAATTTGCAGCACGAGTTTGTGCATCTATCATCACTTGCATCAACTCTAAAAGGTTCTGCATTTGATCGATCTGGGAAGTTATGGTGGAAGTGGGCTCTTCCACTACAGGTTGAATAGGGTTGTTTGAATTGGGATTCATTATAAAGAAAGAAAATAAAGCACAATTCAGAAGCTAAAGAAGATAAGAAAAGGAATTTCTCTTTAAACTCAAAGTATTTAAGAGATACTAATTGGAATAAATAAGAGAAGACTAATGAAGATGGAAACTACATATGAAAAGCTACTAATGAGAAAGCACTTAGTACATAAGAAAACTAGCACAATCATGAGTCAAATCAAACTTATGAGCATCCTTCCACTTGTCTTTACTATACTATGTCGTTTGCTTTGGATGAATGGATATATTTATATTAACTTTAAATTCTCAACTTGGCTCTTATACCAACTGTGACGACCCCAATATTGAGAAATTGTTAAACTCAATATTGTTACGTCACCACAATATCTAATACTAGATTAGAAGGAAGCTAATCCAAATCATTAAATACTATGTTTGGCCACAGATTTAGAAGAGGGTTTTATGTTAAGATGAAAGGAATTTTATGAAAACAATACATGAAAAACATGTAAAAATATAAATTTAATAACATGATTTGAGTACTTACCAATTTAGATATGAGAATACACATGATTAACATATGAGGTATGAATGTACATTATGCAATATATGTATAAATCAATTTAATCTTATGATTCTCTTCTAAGCAATCTTAAAATTTTTGGCATGACTTCTACTATATTTAGTCAAAAATACACCTACCTTATCAATATATAAGTCTTCCATTCCAATGGAAGATTAATTTAAAAAGATAACAACCTAGCACTAGTATGAAGTCAATCCGTTACACAGGATTGCTTGGTTTCAATTCTAATATAAAATCAATCTGTTACATGGATTGCTTATTTCCAATTATAATATAAAGTCAATCCGTTACATGGGATTTCTTATTTCCAATTCTAATAATTTGAAGTGAGAAAATACATATGTAGTAATTATCTATCCTAGGGTATACAGATTCCATATAATTTACTACATACAAGAGAAATAAGGAATTAATAATAATTCTCAATTCTACTATGCAACTACTTTCCAATTTAATATACAAACTAGTATATAACTAATCTCCAGATTAATATGCAAAGTAAATATGCAGCTAAGGAGTTATTTAACATTCATTCACATATATTCATTCATCCCAAACCAAGCATTTAAGTATGAGAATTAAACTCCAACATAAGCATAATAAATGCAAAGTAAATGACTTTAATTATTATAAGCCAACAGTAAATTAAAGTAAGTAAAGAAGGTAAAGCTCATACTTGCAGAAATATTAAGCTAAAATTTATAATTTTATAAGCAAAAGCAGCAAAAGCTTATGCACTTTGTCCAATCCACTAGCTTCCAAATGCATCTGATCTATCACATTTTGGCATTTAATGTGATAGGGGAAAGCTAAGAAAGAGAAAATATGGTTAGACTAAATAGTCTAAGTACATTTTTATGATTAGGATAAATAATTTTAACATTTAAAATTAGATGTCACAACTAATTACAATGAAAGCATAAGCTAGGGTGCACAACTAAGCATGTAAATAAGAGAAGGAAAAGTAAGAAAGAAAAGAAAAAAGGAGTAAGATCACTCACTTAAAATACATTCTAGCCTACAAATAAAATAAGGGTAAAAGCATCCTAGATAGGATAGAAAAGAACTAATGTGTATATGAAAGTAAATAAAACATAGCATGTATATGTTCAATAAATTTATGCTGAGTAATTAAAAGAAATAGTGAAGTATTTAAAATGACATTATAATAATATTCACTGTAATTCTAAAAGAACTGTAAACAAGTATAATACAGTACTAAATATGAAAATGCAAAGTATAAAAATTGAAGCAATCTTAGCCTCTTAGTCTAAGATACACATAACCTAGGACTATGCAGATTGACATGGCTAAAAAGCTATGATGAGCCTTCACAATCGATAAGATTGTAAGAGAAGTCATAATATATTTAATTGAAGTTACTTTAGGAAACTATTCATTTTGTAGGGACTTATAAAATGAAGCGAGGAGTTAAACACATATGTTTAACTAGTATGGAAAAATGGGGTTTCAAATACAACAAACACTCATATTCACCCTCTGAAAATATGAGGTCTCATTATCTCTCCAATTTAGCCTACCCTTGGCTACAACAGTTGTCAACCCCTAAATAATTTAATGTGAAAGTTTTATTCATGCTCAATGTCTAATATGAATAATTCAAATGAATAAGGCTCAAAGCTAAGCAAGCATTCAAGGAAAAATTCAATAATTACAATTAAGTGTATCCAAAGTTATCTAATTTTAATGATCTACTTAATGATTGGAGCTAATTGAGCTCCTAATTGACTTTGAGATATTAATCTAAGTTGAAAATAATAGTAGTAATTGGGGTTTTGAAAATAATAGTTTCATTTCTTTTTTATGATATGACAAAATAGTTTATAAATATAATAATACAAAAAGAAACCAATTGCACTAATCCATAAGATTCAAGTAGGTTAACTAAATCATGGCTTAGGTGACTAGTAGGAAAAGATTATGATTAAAAAATTATCAAACTTAAAGGAAATAGAAGTTAAGGTTCAATTCACTAAGTTCTCTAGCTAGGTTATTACTTAAAGGATCTATCTAAATCAAATACTAATCTAGCCAGGTTAAAGTAAAATAAAAGGTTTAAAGTAAAGAAATAAAGAAATTCATACACTACAAGTTCTATATTTTCTAAAAGTTAAGGGTTAAGGAAAATCAATAGGATTCCTAAGCTAATCTGAAAGGATTTAGGACTCCTATTACAAGTTATAAAGAACTTAAGTGAGGACTCAAGGACTATGGTATAATGAACTTAGCTCTAGTCTAGTCACTTAAAGTTAATCCTAGTTGATTCATAATCTACAACTATATTAAACATTAAGGTTAATTACACTTAAAAGGTGCGATAATTAGCTCTAGGATCATCTACAATTCAATTCAGAATCGATCCTATAGTTTCTATCTTAAGTTAAAAAGGTGAATCAAGCATTTTTCAATTGATTCAAGTATCTAAATTAATGAGAACTGAACTCAAACATAAGTGATATAAATTGACATGGGGAGTAATAAATATTACTTATTAGCTATCCTAAGGTTTTAAATACCTATAACATGCAACTAAGGAAAAATAAAATTCATCGCAATAACACTAATTAAGAGTCAACAACCTAGACTCACTAATTGATGTCCAATAGAAATAATATACATATATTTGGAATCCTTATAACATAAAGAGAAAAATGACACTAAGTAGGTCAAATTTGGACAACATTAGAAAATTAGAGTTTTCGGGACTCCTAATTAGGGTTAAGAAGTGATTAAGAAATTTACTATTCAAATGTTAAATCTGATTTCATATTTATATTTCTCACATTGAGGTCACATGAAATAATGAAATTAATTTATAATTAATCTAATAATCTAAAATAATAACTAACTAAAACATTCATCATAATATAAATTAAATTACATATTGTTAATCTACGCTTTTTGTGAACAAAATGGTATATTAGTTTTTATTAATTGACTAAATATTTTGCAAGATATGGAAAATTGAAAGTTTACATTATTTAATCAATATTAATTAACTTCTAATAAAATCAAAAAATACAACACAGCAAAAGACATGCCCATGGCTGAAATCAAGGTAGGCACGGAAGACGGTGCAGTAGATGACTCAGGATTCAGCGCAACTGGCAGATGCTGAATTCCAGAGATCGGGAATCGATCGGCGGCTAGCCCACGTAGAAGGCACATGGGCTGCTTGCGGGTCGATGCGCTAGCATAGCCCAAAATTCCTTCTTCAAAGGAAACGTGGCCCGGGGACTGGAGCTCGGGTCGACTCTGACTCGACCCAAAGTCAGGGTTCTTCTTCGATAGAGAAGCTAGGTCGAGCTAGGGCACGAGCATCCCGACGATTCCATCCACTCCATGTCACAGCCCATAAGCCATTAGAAAGGCCTCGACGAGGCCTTTCTATCAGCACCTGAACCGTCACCTGAGGTCGCCCCAGACTCCGACAAAAATCTAGCCTTAGGTCTATACCTGCGAGCAAGGGACGGGGACAGAGAAGAACTATAATATAATATTGCAGGCTGATTATGAAAATAAATCAAAGGCAAGTTTGATTTAGCTAGATTTTGGTTTGAAATGAAAGATTTAGAAATCGAAATCGCTTTAAGAATTAACAATTTTGCATATTTTGGAACTATAGCAATCGATAAGAGCAAACCTTTTTTTCCTTCTTGCCGGTTAGGGTTAGGGATTGCGTAGCAGATTCTCCTTCAAACGACAGCTGACGATCAAATCCTTAGCACCTAAATATAGAAAATGAGGTAAAGGATTTAGTCTAGGTGGGTAATAGTGGCTGAGAGGGCAGCTGGAGGAGGTACGACCATCCTTTCCCCTGCCTCTGCCATGCCACAATCAGGCATAGAGAAGGCACACAGGGAGTGAATGAGAGCCATCCGATTGGTAGCGCGATCAGACAATTCACGGCGCAGATCTCTCGGATCGAATCTAGGCCGCAGGATCTATGCAACGCAATCAAACAGTTGAAAGAAAAGGTGTGCAAGGAACAGATCTTGGTCATTCATTCGATCGGTTGATCAAACAACCAGATCTGCTACTAAGCGCATATCAGATAAAGACTGTCTGATTGGATTTAAAATGGTGCAATGGCCACGATCCGTGCGGACTGATGTCCCGTGTGCTGGCCTCACTCATGGGATCTGCATGGTTCAAATAGAAAAAAATTAGCCATTGCAAAATAAATATATTAATATGTATATATATATATATATATATATATATATATATATATAATTATTTAATTTATTTCCTTTATTTAATTAATTATACACATTTTATTTATTACTCAAATTTAAATAACCAAACGCTCCAAAAAATCCTAAAAATTCACCCTTATCTAATTGAGGCTTGGAGAACTCAAAATTGCAATTGGATTTTTGATCGAAGATTAATTTATATATCTTAAATATTTGAGTATTTAATATATTATTAAAATATTCGAAGAAAATTTGATGACTTTCAAATACTTCTAAAATACTACCCTTAGCTAATTTAGGTGTGGAGAGTCTAATAGTGGACTCCTTTTTTGATTTTGTGGTCTAAATAAATTAGACATTCTTAGAGTTATCATAAACCAGAAAATATTGGAAATTACCAAATGATCTCCAAATCATATGAAAATTGAAATTGAAGCTCTTAACACTATTATAAGACTAATAGAAAAAGATTAGAGTCAGTTATGTCACTAATTGACGCGTAACAACACTAGGGTAGTTATAATACATGTTAAACTTTCTATACAGTGGCCCTATTTTGGCGCATTTTTGTTATGACAGCACTATATTAGGCATACTTCTACTTTTGAATTCAGTGGCTTATTTGGCCATATATTTTACTTGCATTTTTATTGTTTTCTGTATGCTTTTATAGTTCATTTAAGTTTAGTATTCTTAGTTTAGTACTTTCAGATTAATATTTTGGTCCAGTACTTGCATATTTAGGATGCTAGTCTTATTTTGAGTTCTCTTATATTTCGGTTCAGATTCCTTTTATGTAAATCAGCACATATTCATATGATCAAAAGCATGTTAGGATGAGTTTGCTTTCAGTATTCTTTTTAGTTATTTATATATTTACTTCCTAACCTTATTGCAGCTTCTGGTTGAGGTATGTTAATTTACATACTTTACTTTATTTAGTTGTAAATGTTAGTTTATAACTATCCTTTTTTTTGTGGTTTATTGCTCCCCTTGATTGCTTAAATATTCTTTAATTGTGATATCTTAAATGTTCAATTTCATTTAAATTAGCTTAAAATGAGCTTTAACAATTTGTATAATGGTAAGTTTTTATTTTCTTGGTAGGGGTCATGGTATTGTGATACCGATAATATCATATTTGTAGCTATTGGTTGTGGTTGTTTCTAGAAAAGAACTTGGTCAGGAGGATGACCTTTCTGATGCTTTAGCTTAGTTAGATTTATTTTCAGCTGTGTGGACGCGTGTTCCTTCTTGTTTTTAAGATTCAGTCTGAAATAATTTCATATTCTGGATGTATTTATATTCTACATTTTTTATATTGAGATGAGTTATTATTTTTACTTTCTTTACTATGCTGTAATGTGGATGATATACTCTTTTCTGCTTCCGCTACTTTGAAATTTTGATGCATGATCTTTAGTTTCAGATGACAAGTCTTCTAATTAAGGTGGGTTAGGTTTATACCTAACTCAATTATTACTGGGAGGGTTGCCATAATTGGAGACCATATTCACCGTAATTATGTTAATCTCAGTATTAGCATGACCACGGAGTGTATGGAGCCTCATAGTTGGTATCAGTGAACACCATTAGGTGTCATATTGGGATTTGTATTCCTTTTGACCTAATGAACTATTCTTCTAAAATTATAGTCATAAAAATAAAACATCCATAGCACAATACTCTCAGTAACTCTATGAAAGTGTAGATTGAAATTATCCATTTAAGATAATTAAGTCACCCTTCAAATAACTACGGAAACTTATAAATTCTTTAGATAGAACAAATTGGAGTGTGAAAGATCATAGTTGAACTACAATGTCATCACATTCAACCTTGTCTGGGACCTCATTTACAAATGGGGGCAAATAAGTGAGAGATCTATTGCCGGAGTATTTGCTCAAGGATTCTTAGTTTTGGACAAACTTTTTCAATAACCTGTATTCTAAGGACTTGACTTTCCGATTCTAGCAAAGGAATGGTTAAGCCATGTGGAGTCAGTTCTAAACCATGTTGAATGTCCTGGTTCCATCCACGTCGATCTCATGACCTATCAACTTCTAGAATTTGCGGGAGATTGGTGGGACGTCACTAGTAGGAAGATCGAGAAGAAGTGCAAGAGGAAGCGTCCTGCTGTAACGTTTGAGGACTTTCATCTTACATTTTGTACTGAGTTTATTAAAAAATACTAGTGCTAGTATAGTTAGAGTGATTGTTATCCTTTGCATTTTATAATTTCAGTGATTTTATGGATTCCCATTTTTTTTCATCATATGTAAATCTTCATTCTTAAGTAATGAAATTTTGTGGCTGTCAATGGAATGTCAAAATTGATCCTGTTTCCTTAATCTAGTTCTGAAATCAAGATTTGTCTTGTTAAATCAGGATGAATCCCGAATCACCTCCAACAACTACGCATATTAAGTTTACCATAACTTATAGTAGCTCTACTAATGAAGTAGCTCATCTTTGAGGAATGGTAACAACAATGCTGGAAAACCAAATTGAACAGGCTTTAGCTATCTAAAAGCTAATTGACATTCACCCCTCACTAACAATAACTAACAGTCTTGTCCCAGCTATTCTTGCCCAACATACTTCTGCCTCTTCCCATCATTCTGCTGATGGTCTTCTCCATAGTTTTTTGCTGAGGCTGAGACCTTCTACTTTTAGTGGAAATCTATCCCCTATGGATACAACCAGTTGACTGAAGATGGTTGAAAAGAACTTGATTAGTCTGAAGTGCCCAAACTCAGAAGTGATCTGTCTCACTGCACATTTGTTCCATAAGGAAGCCGAGTACTGGTGGGACAACATTCAGAACACACGATTCATTGACTACAACATTGAGGATTTTCCATGGGGCAAGTTTGTGGATGCATTTAAATTTGAGTTTATTCCTCCGTCTGCATAGAATATTATTGAAGATATAATTTTAAGGTTGAAATAAGGAAGTTGTTCTGTCTTAGACTATGAAATGAAGTTTTGAAGGCTGACTAATTTTGCCCCAAAACTTGTTCGATCTGAATCTGCAAGATGCCATCAGTTCCAAAGTTGATTGCGTGATACACTCAAAGATCATATTGTTCCACTTCGCCTTTCTAGTTTCTCTGAGCTTGTGGAAATGACAAGAGTTGTGCAGTAGAACTAATCAAAAAGGGATCTTAAGCATAAGATTGATGCAGTTCCAAATAGTCATGAATCCTTCAAGAGGCACATACCTCAAATTTCTGAAGTTTATCAACATGAAGCTGCACCTCTTGCTGAACCTATTCAAAGCTGTAATCGGCCTCATCCATATGGCAAGTGTTACCACTTTGGCCATAAATGCTACACTTGTGGTAATCCAGGACATCTGTTCTATCACAGCGCGCACACAGAAACTGTGGATGGTGTCCATATAAACCATTCGCATAGGAACCAAGTCTTCAGAGCAACACCTCTGGGCAAGAGAGATCTAGGATTGGCAATAATGCAAGCCACTGCTTCTGAAGCAGCATGAGAGCAACCTACCACTCCAAAATTCTAGAACAATTTCAAAAAGCTGGTGAATAATCATCCAGCTGGTCTTGCAAGGGTATATGCTTTAACACCGCTTAAGGCTATAGAGGATAATAATGTGGTTTTAGGTACATATTTCTGAACCTCTCTGAATTAAATTTCTTGCACTTTAAATATTGCAATTAGTTAAGGCAATTCATACAAATAATATTTAGGCACACTTTATTTTAATGACTGACCCTGCTAGGTGTTATTTGACACTAAGGCTAGTCATTCGTGCATCTCTGAGCATTTTGTCAATCTTCTTAATCTGCCTACCTATAAACTGGCTAAGTCGCTAAATGTTGAACTTCCATCTGGAGCACAACTCAGTGTTCATAAGTTTTGCGACATCAAGATTCCGTTGAATAATCAGATGTTTAATTCTAAATTAATCATCCTGCCATTAACCAATTTCGATATCATTATCGGAATGTATTGGCTTAATAGTCATAATGATGTGCAAATTGCCTTAAGAAGGTCACTCTTCATTCCCAAGGCAAGCATGCAACTTTAATATGAAAGATTAGTACTCAACTATCATTAATAAATGCTATCAAAGCTGAAAAATTAATAAGAAAAGAATGTGATGCTTTTATTATCACTATGATGGGTGAAGTGAAAGAAAGCATTTCTCTCTCCGATTGTAAGGTGGTGAAATATTTTGCCGATGTATTTCCTGACGATCTGCTAGGAGTATCTCTACCTAGAGAAGTAGAATTCTCTATTGAACTAATTCTCGGTACTCAACCCATATAAAAAGCTCCTTATAGAATGAAACCTAAGGAACTGCAAGAGCTTAATGAATAGTTAAAAGAGCTCTTGAGTAAAGGATTCATTAGGCATAACCTGTATCCTTGGGGAGCGCCAGTTTTATTCATAAAAAAGAAAGACGAATATAATTCGAATGTGTATAGATTATCATGAGTTGAATAAAGTCAATATCAAAAATAAATATCCTTTCCTGCGAATCGATGATTTGTTTGACCAGCTATCTGGAGCTATTATATTTTCAAAAATCAATATAAGGCCTGGTTACCATCAGCTCTGAATAAGGGAAGCTGATGTTGAGAAGGCAACTTTCTGTGCCTATAATGGTCATTTTGAATTACTTGTGAGGTCTTTTGGACTCACTAATGATCCATTGATATTCATGGACTTGATGCAGCGAGTCCTTAAGCCGTATTTGGACAAATTCAATATCTTCATCATCTACGATATTCTTATTTACTCTCGAACACTAAAGGATCACGAGGATCATTTAAGGATAGTATTAGAATCATTGCGTGATCATAAGTTATATGCCAAGTTTTTCAAATGTGTATTTTGGCTAAAATATATTGCATTCTTTGTAGATCAAAAGAAAGTAAGTGCTATCCAAGATTGGATACAGCCCAAGTTAGTTACAGATAACAGAAGCTTTTTGGGATTGACTGGAATCTACAGTAAGTTTGTCAAATGCTTCTCTTAGATCACCTCACCTTTAACTAAATTGACTCAAAAAGCCATACCTTTTGTTTGGAGTCTTGAAAGAATTCCAAACCTTAAAAGATGTATTCACTACTGCTGCAGTGCTTGTTCTGCTTAAAGAAGGTTTGAACTATCAGGTGTACATTGATGCCCCTCTGGAATTGGTTTAGGTTGTGTATTGATGCAAGAGGGTAAGGTGATTACTTATGCCTCTCATCAATTAAAACCTCAAGAAATGAATTAGCTCGTTCATGAACTGGTACTTGTTACTGTAATTTTTGCCTTAAAGATTTGACGTCATTACTTATATGGAGTTCAATGCTCTATTTTCACTGATCATCAGAGTCTGAAGTATATCTTCACTCAATATGAATTGAATTACCAATAGAGAAGGTTGATGGAGCTCATCAATGATTATGATCAGAGTATTCAATATCACCCAGGTAAGGCAAATGTGGTAGCTGATGCTCTTAGTCATCGTGCTAGCCTATTTTATATATTTGCTTCAAGTTCATTAGAGGGAGAGTTCCGTAAACTGAAAATATCTCCAGCATGTGGCGACATGATAAGTTTGCTTCTAGTTAATATCAATGTGGAACCCACTTTTTAGAGATGTCTCCATCTCGTAAACTAAAGATGAAGACTATATGAAGTTCAAAGTCAACATTAAAGAAGGTCACCGTCAGGATCTGCAAATATGTAGTAATGTAATCTATCAAGGGAATTGTTTATGGATTTCTAAATCCATGCATCACAAAATTTGAGTAGAAGGCCATAATTCTGGATATTATATTCATCCAAACAGTACTAAAATGTACCAGGATTTAAGGCAATCTTTTTGGTGGCCCAGTATGAAGTAGAGCACAACCAATTTTATGTCTAGGTGCCATGCTTGCTATCTGGTGAAGGCTGAGCACCAAAGGCCAGGTGGTCTTCTGCACCCTCTAAGAATTCCTGAATGGAAATGGTTTGACATCTTAATGGATTTGGTCATGGGATTGTGTGGCGCCCCACACCTTGATCCACAAGATTAAGCTAAGGGGTGATGTGTCACTCTGACTAACCGTTCACTTATTATTGGATTAGGATGAAATCCACAATCCACCTTATAAGGGGAGGACTGAGCACAGAATCAAATGATCGGTCACTATGTAAGGATTTATACAGAGTGCAGAAGCAATTTAATTTGGAAACATCCAAGCATCACAATATGAATAACATGAAATACAACTCATAATAAATAGTATTGTAATCTAGAATGCACAATCATGAATACTTGTATTATTATATCACAATTAAAGTTTAGATAATTAAAAGCAATATTCCCTCTTTCTCACATTAAATAAAATTAAGCAGCAGCTTCCTCCAAAGGCTCCACCTCTGGCACCTGATATTCTTGATATGTATCTACCATTGTCAATTTCACAATGTAGGGCCCCAGCCAAAAAAAAGAAAAATGTTATTAGATAAATTATCTAAGTATATTTTAGGCTGGTAAATTTTATGTGTTTTTTACTATCACCATTTATCTTATTCTAAGCAATAATTAAAGCAAGTAAGGGAACAACTAGCATAATAGAATAGAGGAAAAAGCTATAAACAATATTTAGAACTTTAAGTAAAAAGGAGGTTAAGGCATGCCTCAAATGTAAGCTAAATAAGGCAGAGCATATAAGTATAAGTAACTGAACAAGTACTGAAAGAAAATACTACATCCTAAATATGCTGATGATCATAAGCTTATGCAGATTTAAAATATAATAAACTCAACAATGATACATATAAATAGTAGCAATAAATCTAACATCTTAAAATTAATATAAGCAAAATAAGGAAATGACTAACTGAATGAAAAATACTGAAGCATATGCAAAACATCAATACTATATAAGAATATCTGTGTATTAACTGCCATACAAAAAAAGGCTAATCTAGCCTACTGAATATCAAAAGGATCTTAGCATCAACAAGGAGGCTAAGGTGAAAAACTATATTCTCCTAGCATCAACAAGGAGGCATAAGCGGAAATATAGGGTTTTCTCCTAGTGTTATCAAAGAGGCATAGGTAGAAAACATATAACAAATTTTCTCCTAGCGTCAACAAGGAGGCACAAGCAGAAAATATAAGCAGAGTCTTCTCATATCGCCAAAAAGGAGGCATAGGCAGAGGTCATAACTGAGAGGCAGCTCTAACACATGCAATTTTATCTCTTTTAATCATTTACCTTAATGTTTTGATAAGGAATTTAAGGAGTCTCCAAAATTTCCTAAAATTATATTTATGCATCAAAGCCTTATATGATATGTCCAAGGAAATATGGCATAAACATCAAGGTAAGCATAGCAATAAATATCAAAGTGAGCAAGGGACTCAATTACATATGGTGATATCATTTGTTATTCAATTATCCATTCTAACTATTCTAAGTCATACAGCTTAGAAACACATCCTTATAAGTTGGAAAACAATCAAAACTGATTAGGCTCTGATTTGATTAAATTATTGATGGCTATAAGTTAAATAATCAAATATGATATCCTAATGATGGATTTAGATGTTCTAGTGCAAGATCTAATCAAGATCTCCCATCCTAGGATTATGGATTAAACACTATAAATAAGAGCTAATCACATAATCCAATAGGTGAGTACTAAGGATCTAGGGTTCCCAATTTTAAAGTGAACTAATGATTGGGGTAAATCCTATTAAGTTAAATCAGACTTAATAAAATGATTCTCCTAACTTAAATCTAAAGTTGAAAGATAAAACAATCAGAATAAGCTGTAAGAGTCTAAAAACAAATAAACCTAAGATTTCACTTATTGGATAACCCATTTACCCAGTGAATAAACTCTAACCTATGATCTAGTCCTAATCTTAGGAAGGATCCTGAAGGTGTAGTGTAAAAGATAAGAAAAACCTAGAGAAATTATGGGATCTGACCTAACTTGGGTGAAATTTCTAATTTCATTCACTTAAATAATTCAAAACTAGGTTTAACAATGATTTTAAGGATCTAATTAATAAATCTAAGGTTTTATGGAACTTAACAAAAATTTGGGCAAAATGACCATTTTGCCCTTACTTAAGGGTCTAAGAGTCAACTTTTGATTTTAGGGTCCAAATTTAAGTTTCTTAGTACCAAATGATTCCTTACTATCTAACATGAAGATAAACAATAACTACACTCAAATAGGATAAGAAATGGATCCTACATATCCAAACTTAGTTTTCTAACCTAAGGGGAATTTTAGTAATTTCACCCTTATGAAACCTAAATTTTTATGCAGTTTATTGTAGATGACTGTTCAAGAATTCTATAGAGTCCAAGAATACTAAATTCTGAGTTTAAATGGCTAAGTTATGAAGGTTCTAAGTTATAAGGGTATTTGGGTCATTTTTCTTAAAGTCAATTATGGGTTAAAGAGTTGACTTTTCATCCTGATATCCAAATGAAAAAGCTAATACTAGTACAGTGATGAGGCTATTCTCTGAGTATTTGAAGACCCATATTGCATATGTTTGGACAACTAGGTTACAAGTTATGAGGGTTTAATTAGGTCATAAAATGTCACTACATTATACATACCCCAAAACTAATTTTTTCATTACACTATTTAATTTATTTTATTTTTTTGAGTAAAATAAGACCTATATTGATTATGTTTGGATCATCCTACAAAAAGTTATTATACTTTTAAGAATTTTGAATTAAATAATTTAAATTAAATAAATTTTAATATTCATTTATTCAAATTATATTAATTTACTCTTACTTCCTAAAGTTGAATATGAATTTTCTATATTATTAATTAATTAATTAATTATTCTTAATTTGTATTTAATTATCAATTATTAATTGATTATTAACGAATTATCTGTTAAATTAATTAATTAATCAAATAAAATTATAATTTATATATTTTAATATTAATTTACTGTTTAATTAGGATTAGCATTAATTAAATTAATTAATCTACTATTTTATGCTTAATTAATTATGTTAATTAACCTCATTAATTAATCCTTAATTACTATTAATTGAATTAGTTTACAATTATTAGTTAACTAAATAATTCAACTGTTTATTTAATTTTCATTAATTAATCATTAAATTCACTAATTACTGTCTACTATTAATTAATCATTTAATTAACTAACTATTACCTAATTAATTTAACATAATCTACTTCTTTAATTAACCTAATGTATTATTAATTATTCTATTAAATATTAGGTATTTAATTAACTAATTAACTTAATTTAGTTAGTCTACTATTAATCATTATATTAAACAGAATTTTATACACACACCCATAGTAGTAATTATATTCTTCTATGCTTAAATATACTTAATTTGATTTAATGGAACTAATACTAATTTTAGAGATATATATATATATATATATAATCTAATTTTGTATAATTCTAATTAATTATTTATCAGCAGGGAAATCATTTCGGTGGGACCTAGTGCCACGTGGGGCGCTCTCGTTTGTTGTGAGTTTGTAGGCGGCCCCACAGACAGGTTGCAGCTGCTGTTTGGCTGCGGGTGGCTGTGGTGGGACCCGCGGCCGCTGTCACGCTAGGACAGCGGGCCCCAGCTGATGCTGGCTTGCATAGGCTCGGGCCCCACCCAGGGCCACGACAATGCTAGTGCGAACGCGGGTCGGGCTCGAGTCTACCCGGCCTGACCCGAGGCCTTCATCCCTTTCACATGCCACCAGCAAGCACCTGCCTAGGGCACGACATTGCCGACAGTCCTGACAACGTTTGGTGCTGCCCCGTATGGATCCCCGTAGGTCTCGCCGTAACCGGGCGAGATGGTGTGCAAGGGGTACTAGGGCGCTAGCTAGACCTAACCCTAGGCCCACGATCGCGAATGGAGGACGGGTAACAATTTTGACTATTTGCAAAACTCTGAATTCACTCTATCCAGATCGATTGAGGCCAATCCATTCTGATTAAACACTAATCTAATGCACATAATAAGTATGCAAAACTAAATACATGGAAATAATTGACGAGACGGAGCGATCAAAGGTACCTGATTTCAACGGTTATGGATCTAGTGCTTGACGGAGGTAGCTTCAAATGCCCTGGATCAGCTTCCGATCACACGTAATGGTGAAATCAAGAGTGGGTTGGATTAAATGATGGCAGAGGCGGAGTGGACGAAGCTTCGAACGGCTGGCCGCGTGGAGGGTGACAGGCTGAACGAGGGAGGAAACAACAGAAAACCGTCCGATCTGATCCTTTGATCAGGCAGCTCATGTGGATTCTGCGGATCCCATCCAGGTCAAACCTGATATGGCAGCGAGGATCCGACCTTATAAGGGAAATAGGGTGGGTCCCATCCGCCAAATAATTATATAATTAAAATTAATAATAAATTACTAAATTCACAATTAATAATTAATTCTATTTAAATAATCAACTTCCCAAAAATTCCCAAATACTCACCCTAGCTAATTGATGGGTGAGGAACACAACGGTAAGGTCAGATTTTCGATCCAACGAGTATTTTAATTTTCCAATTTTTGGGGTATTTAAATATTATTAAAATATTCGTCTAAATTTTGACGACTTCCGATTGACTTGAAAACATCACCCCTAGCTAAATTGGGGGCAATGAGTGCAATGGTGAAGTCTATTTTTCAATTTGAGGTCTATTTTATTAGGACAAATTTTAGGGTTTCTTAATTTTCCAAAAATCAGGATTGAATCCCTTTGACTCCTGATTTGGACTGAGTCTTAGAATTTGACTCCTAATGACTTGATTAATACTTAAGATCAAGATTAAGACTAAGATTAGTCCTAATTGACTAAGGTAACAACTTGGGTTATTACAGATTGCCTCGCACAAAATCTGGTGTCGATGCAATCTGGGTTATCATCAATCGATTAACTGAATCAATGCATTTCATTCCTATCCGTCAGACTAACTATGTCAAAAAGCTCATATAGGTTTATGTTAAAGAGATTGTCAGGCTGTATGGTATCCCTTAGCCAATAATATCAGACAGAGATAACAAGTTTATTTCTAAGTTTTAGGAAGCAGTGCACCAAGATCTGGGGACAAACTTAGCTATGAGTATAGCTTTTCATCCTCAAGCAGATGGTTAGACTGAAAGAGTAAATCAAGTTCTTGAAGATTTGCTTAGGCTCTGCATTATCAATTTCATCAGTTCTTGGGAAGATCATATTCTGTTAGTGGAGTTTGCATATAACAACAATTTTTAAGTCACTATTAAAATGGCTACCTATGAGGCCTTATATGGTAGAAAGTGCAGTACTTCTTTGGTATGGTCAAAAACAATAAGCATTTAGCTTTATGAACTTGAATTGTTTAAAGAAATAATAAGAAGATTCATCTGATTTAGTAAAGAATCTGCTCTACTCAAGATTGTCAGAGCAAATATCATGATGCTCATCATCGTCTCTTAGAATTTAGTATTAGAGATTCTGTTTATCTAAAAGTAAGTCCGATGAAGGGTGTCTAAAGATTTGACATAGCAGTGATATCAGACCTTTTGAGGTATTAGCAAGGGTAGGATCATCAGCCTATAGGTTGAATCTTCTTGATGACTTGGCAGCAATTCACAACATGTTCCATGTGTCATCATTAATAAGATGCCTCAGAGAACCTTCTCATCTCATTCAACTTGCAGCCTTGGAAATTCAGCCTGATCTTTCTTATGCCAAAGAACCAGTTAAAATCTTAGCTCATGATCAAAAGTAGCTATGGAATCATTCAATTACAATGGTTAAAGTTCATTGGAAGAATCTATCATTAGAAGAATCTACATGGGAAAATGAAGTAGATATGCACCATAAATATTTGCAACTCTTTCTAAACTCATGTACTTTTCCTATTTCTTTCCTTTTAGTTGCTATCAATAATTCATTTTTATAGTACTTTCTTCACTTGAGTGATGTTGAGGATGATCATTCTTAAGCCCGTCTATAACTGCCCTATATGTTACCCTAGCTAATCTAAGTGAATTTAAGATAAACTAAACTTTGATTTTCATTCAATTAGACTCAGTGGGTCATTTCAACCTGACCTTAGAAGTTTAGAATTCATCGAAGCTTTGGCTATTTTGCCTATTTTTGGATCCTAAATATTAGCAAAAATAATCTGATCTCCAAATTAAAATTTGATTTCATTTTCGAATTTTCTCATGCCCTAATTAGCTAAGGGTGAATGTTTGAGAATTTTTGGAGTAGATTAAGTCCTAAATTGGATTTAAAATTTAATAGGACTTTTATTTAATTAATTAAATAAATTATATTATTTAAATTAAATATATTTTAATTTTATATATATATGGGATTTGCTGTCGGGATTGCGGCAGATCTGCTACGGGTCCCGACAGCGGCACATCAATCCTTTCCATTGGATGCGCTAGCACATATCCTAGCGTGTTAATCCAGCGGTAGATTCACCCGGTGCTGAGAACTGATCCCAATAGATGGATTGTCCCTTTGCATCCGACGGTGGATCTTTATTTCTCATAAGTAAATATCCCAAGGCACATCAGAACTGTCCAGAACCAATGGTCGATCCTTCAGATGGCCAAGAGCACCCCGAGCCATATTCAACTTCATCCCTAATTTTCTTGCACGCGCGACTGATCCCCCCCAATAGCGCAACCCTCCGCAGGCCTAGTGGTAGTATGGAAACACCTTAGTCTTCCTCTTCTGCCCTCCAGCCCAACAGCTTGCCAGCTGTAATCACCATAAACTGCCCCTGATCGCTTCATCCTTACCTCTCCCTTAGGCCGAGCCTAAACCATGGTTTCCAGCAATGGCAACCAACCCAGAACTTTTTTGCTGCCTATAAATGCCCCTAGTATATCATAGTGAGTCCCTTTGCTCACTGAGATCCCTCCATTTCCCCAATTAAATTCCCTGGAAGTCTCAGCACTCTCAATAATCCCTACTGCTACGAATTGCTGATAGAAGGATAAGTCTGGTGCTCATACTCTATATGAACATTAATGAATCCATAAATTATATCTCAAATAAAAGAAAATTCATTCATTTCTGATCCTAAAAACTGCTCCTTAATGAAATTTTGTCTATCTTTACAGGAAAATGCCTATCCAAAGAATTCTAAGCCATCGGTGCAATTTCCCATTTTTTGTTAAAGGAGATCGCTGCCGCGTGCACTGCAGTGGGTCATTTTGCAAAATTAGGCACTAACTCGGGCTGTAGCAGGTCTGTTACAAACCACGGGCGCTATCGTGCGCTGCAGCGGTTCAAGTTGCGAACCGTGGGCGCTATCGCGCGCTGCAGCGGTTCAAGTTACGAACCACAGGTGCAACCGCGCGCTGCAGCGGGTATGTTTGAAAATACTGGCGCTATCGCACGCTGCAGTGGAGCATTTTGTGAAATGCTGTCACCACAGCACGCTGCAGCGGTGCTATTTGCAAAACGCGAATGCAGTAGCGCGCGGCAGCTGGACACTTAGCAAAATTAGCTTGCGCCATTGCACGCTGCATCGCGCTGCAGCGGCCTGCCACAATTTTCTCTGGCAGAAGCATTTAATGCGGCTGAGACAAGACCCCTAGCCAACATATTGTCTCCAGCCATCATTCCCTCTACAGCTGCTATATTTTTAATTGGAAAAATGGATTTTGATGTGATGAGAAGGATAAGAGAATGGAAGATATTGGTCACCTCACCTTCAACTTGCATTTGCCATCATTACTAAGAATTTTTATTGGCATTGCTGGTTATTGAACTCAAGTATGAGGATGCATCCCCTCTCCTATAAATATCACTCCTCTTGACTAGTGGAGTGTTCCAATTTTTGCTCAAATCACTTAAGTAAGGAGAAGAGTTGCGTAGTGGAAGAGAGGAACTCGCCAAGGGTGGAAGAGCCAATTTACTAAGGAGAAGAAGAAGGAAGGCAGTACTAGTGACCTAAGAGTGGAACTTCAAGAAGGAGAAGAAGGATCTAGAGAACTTCTAAAGAACATTCCTAGTATGTTCTAAACTTTTCTTTTGTGATTTCTTTTCTTAGTTGATCATGAAAGGGTCTTTATCCATGTATGTGTTCTTTTTCATCTCTTTTGTAATGGATAGCTAAATCTCCCTTGGGGAGGGTTGAGGTAATCCCATGTGTTTGATAGTTACATTTTAATTGTATGAAGTTTTCCTCAAGTATTAATAAAATGTATGAACTCAGTACCTTGCTTAAGAAATGCTTATTATTACTATAGTCTTGATTGTGAATTAAAGGAAAATGAGCTTATAAACTCAAGAACTAAAGTGTCTTGTTCTCTATAGCTCATGTTTGGTTAGATACTAGATCTATGAGTGCATGAGAGCTTAGAACTATGTGAGAAAAGTTCCTAAGCTTAGTGCACCTTAATCTAAGCTCAACTAAATTGTTGATGCGTGTGATGTTAAGACCCACTAAGTGAGCTCCTTAGCTCAAAATAATTGAGGGAGGGAAAGAAATAGTTGTGTGCTCATGAACGAGGTGATAGTCATTGAGCTCAACATATTATTCACTCATTTCAACTATGTGCGATGCGAGTGACGCTTTTAGTGGAATCAAAGCTTATAAGATCTAGAAAACTCAATAATCTTTATCTCCTTGATCAATAGATAAGATAAAAAAACTGAAATCCTAAAATCTTATAAGGATCTTTGTGCCAAAATAGAACCGACTGTGTGTTTATTTTGTGCACAAGATTTAAATTTGTGAAACCTTGAGATAAAACTCAAGGAAGAATAATGTGCACTTGATTTAATTTAAAGTAAATGAAAGACAACGCTTGAGGAATCATCATGCATTAGTAACCTGTCATGACATACGGGATGAACCCCACTCTCCCCTTTTTTTTATCTGACTTAATTTCTACTTAGTGATTATTGTGCTTAGTTTAGAACCAACTCAAACCAATTACTCATAGCTTAAATATTAGTGAGAATAGATAAACCTTAGTAACAAAACAACTAATTCCTTATGATTCGATAAATCCCAGAAACTAACACTTTCCACTTATTACTTTAGACCACGTACACTTGCGTGTAAGCACAAACGTATATTTACAGTCTGTCAAGTGTTTGGCGCCATTGTCGGGGAATTGGAAACTATTTCATATTAAGAATAATCTATAAGCAGCTAGTGATTTAAGTATTTCTTTAAATGTACTTTTAGTTTTTGATTTTTGTAATTATAAGCACTAAGAACTTACTTTTTTGTTTCTTTTCTGTTTCTTTTTTTTTTGTTAAATTTCTGAACATTATTGCTAAATTTGTTCTTGATAGCCTAATTATTGTAGTGTATGAGTAGAAAAGTTTGCACGAATTATCTGTTTGACCAAGAAATTGAAAGAACCTACTTATAGGTTAGGAGAGAAAAAAATCTTTCTAACCAATAGGCCATTATGGATAATGATAATGAAAATCTTGTAAAGCCATTAGGAGAGCCATTAGGAGTGGCTAGGAGAAGAGCACTAAGAGATTATGCACTATCTATTGTTAGGGGAATCCCCCATTTATTTGTTAGGCCTAATATTGAAGCCAATAACTTTGAGATCAAACCCATCACACTGAGTATGGTGCAAAATAATCAGTTTGGAGGATTAGCCACTGAAGATCAAAATTCACATATCTCAACTTTTCTTGAAATATTTGACACCATCAGGTTTAACGGCGTCTCTGAAGACGTAGTTAAATTATGGCTTTTCCCATTTCTCTACAAGATAGAGCCAAGAGTTGGCTCATCTCTCTTCCAAGCGATTCCATCCGGACGTGGGATGATTTGGTTAAGAAATTCTTAGCCAATTATTTTCCTTCCTCTGGTGAAAACTGCTCAGTTGAGAATTTAGATGAAAAACTTCACTCAGTGGGAAGGGGAGACACTCTATGATGGATGGGACCGATTTAAAGAATACCTAAGGCGTTCCCCTTATCATGGGTTTCCCTTGTGCATGCAAGTTCAAACATTTTACCATGGATTGAACGCCCCTACAAGGACACTCATTGATGCAGCTGTCGACGACTTTATTAGCGGTAAAACCCAAGAGGAAGCTTATGACCTCTTGGAAGAAATGGCTAATAATGCATATCAATGGCCTTTTGAATGGCTAAAAAAGGAAACTATAAAGGCAAACGAGTCCAACCAAATAATGGCATTACAGCAAGAGATACACGCCTTGAATGATAAAATCGAAAGAATGAATGTTAATCTTGTTTCGGAGGTACATGGTGAGTTGTGCGGGGGTAGGCATAACAGTGAAAGCTGTAACTTAAATAACCACTTTGTACAAATAAATACTGAAGAAGTTAATTATGAAAGAAATAACAACTCAATGAACAACCCTTACTCCAATACCTACAATCCAGGGTGGAAAAACCACCCTAATTTCTCTTGGAGTAACAATAATAATAATGGAAATCAATATGGGGGAAGTTCATCAAATCAACAAGGTATAGATAATAGAAATAATAATAATAATCATCACCCAAACTTACAAGGAGCTGTCAACTCCTTCACGGTTGAAACGATCCAATTTATGCGCCGCACCGAAGCCACTATCATGCGCCACGATGCCTCTATCCAAGGGATAGAAGCTTCCCTTAAGAATATAGAAACCCAACTGGGGCAAATCTCCAAGCAGCGGAATACTCGGCAGTAAGGGTGTAACGACCACAATAATTGGATAGAAGATTAATCTAATGATTGGGATGTTACCTTAGCACCCAACACTTGATTAGAAGAAAATAAATGAAGTGTAGATGCTAAGTGGCCAAGTCACTTTATGAGTAGTTGTTAAGTTAAAATGAATGTAAAGGAAAATACATATAAATGCAATAATGCAAGCATTTACAATACAAGCAATTAGATTAATCCACTTATTCATCCTAAGCAATTTTAAGCATAGAAGATACAACACAGATCAATAAATGTAGGCAAAAGTAACTTAGATAGTTTATAATCTAATTATTACAAACCTTAAAAGTAAGAGAAAAAGGTAGTAAGAAAATCACTCTCTCTCACTTATACAAGTAAACTATTTAAAATTTAGTGGAAGCAGAATTCCTTATAAGCCCTTCAAGTACTTGGACATGCATCACCTGAATAAAAGGGCTCTTGATCTATCATATTTTGGTATTTAAATATGATAGGGCAAAGCCAAAGAAAAGAAAAAGTGTATTTAGACTAAACAATTTAAGCACATTTTAAGATTGGCTATGTTCTTAAATTAACAAGATATCACAATTATAATTTATAATTTTAAAGTAAGCAGTGGAGCTACAAAAGCTGTAAAGTATGGAAAAAGGAACTAAGTATAACTGTAAAGAAAACAATATGAAATAAGTTGAGTAAAAATACTCACTTTTATAAAAGTCCTAGCCTATAACCAAAATTGGTAAGGGAAAGCATCCTAAATGCTAGAAACTACTATGTGCATGAAATGGAAGTAGTATATGTTCAATGAAATTTATGCTAAGTAAGCAAATGAAATACAGCAAACCATTAATTGAAATTAAGCAACATACACTGTATTCAAATTGAACTGAAGTAAGCAATGCACAATACTGGAGATAAAGAGTGTAAAGCAAAGGAAGTAAAGAAGTATCTTAGATTCTTGATCTAAGATAAACATAGCCTAGGACTATGAATAATATGCATAACTTAATAGTTATGCAGAGATCTTATAATCAATAAGATTGTAAAAGAACAATTGTATCTTTAGTTAAAGTTACATTTAGAAATTACCTCATTCTGCAAGAGTACACAACAGAATGGGCGAGGAGTTAAGCACGTTTGCCTAACTAGATACAGTGGGGAGGTCGAACATTCACATTTACCCTCTCTAAAATGTGAACTCCTATTATAAGCACTTTCTTTTGTACTCAATTTTTGCCATAAGGCATTCCCCTTTAAAGTTTTATGAAAATCTTTATTTATGCACAATGATCTTGAATGAATGTTCAAGGAAAAGGGCTCAAAGCTAGGCAAGTATTCAATAAATTTCAATAATTATAAAATATGTGATATCTTTTTATTATCCAAACTTTAATAATCTTACTTAATAATTGGAGCTAATTAAGTTCCAAATTGACTTATAGATATTGATCTTTAAGTCAATTCTTAATAAAAGTAGAATGAATGTAAGTTTGGAAATTAATATTTTTATATAACTGAAGTTAAGAAAAGAGATAGATTATAACCTACTTGAAACAATTGAACTTATAATTGTAGGGAACTAGAAATCTTAAAGCTTATCTAAAGCTTAATAAGAAGCTATTAATCTCAATCAAATTGATTGAGAGCTAATGTTCTAAAATGAATAATTGGAATGAATACTTACAATCTTAGATATGAAACTCTAGATATTTTATAAGTATTCATTATGTGAAAATATCTAACGTTTCCTTAATAATTTATAAGTCTTAAAATTCTTAGAAATTTTGGCAGAGTCTCCTTTGTATTCGTTCAAATAAACAATTTACCAAAATCAATATATAAGTTAATCCATTGACTATCTCCAGCTCTAAAATAGAGTTCAATCCATTTTGTTTTATAGAATTGCTCATTTCCAATTATTATAGTTTTGACAATTCTAAAAAACAACAATTTATAAGTCAATCCGTTGACTATTTCGAATTCTACAAATTATAAGTGGGAAAATTAAACGAAGCCATTTGCTATCATATGGTTCTTAAATCAAACACTTTTAAAATTAATAAGAGATGCAGAATTAATTAGCAATTTATAAGGGCATCATTATTTGACTTATTACAAAAAACATTTAATTCAAAATTTCATTTGTATTAATTTACAACTCAACCTGCAAAGAAAAAAACAGCATTAAAGTTAGCATTTATGTAAAAGAATCAATAATCATTTAATTTGAACATTAATACGATGTTTGGTTCTTTCAATGCATTTAATCGTAGGAGTTAATTTAAATGATGTAAAGACAATACGAGATCTCACATGATTCAATCAGTTTTTCATTTATATAATTAATCACATATGATCACATTTGATCCCATAGTATAAAAGATGACAGCATTTACTTACTTTTGATCTTACTTTAGAATTAAATGCACATATGAAAGGAATGGCAGCACTTGATTTCATTTAAGATGGTAGCATTTGACTTTATTAACAGCATGTTAATTAAACAAAATGACCATAATGATTCTCCTATAATAGGCAGCACTTGTTATTTTTATTCGATGATTTTATAAGAGAATGACAACATTGATGCTCAGATAATCTATTGGCAACATTTGTATCTCACAATATAAATGTGGCAGCATTTGACTCATAAACTAGATGGCATCATTAAATTTTATAGAACATATAGCAGCAATTGGATCTCATAATTATATGGCAACTTATAATTCTAATGAAAGAAGATGATAGCATTCATTCTCTAAAAAAAAAGAAATGACAATATTTAATTAACCTTATTCGAATAATAGCACTTGTTTAACCTTAACTAAATGACATCATTGATTATTTAAATTCAACTAACAACATATAATTTCTTTTACAAGATATAGCAACATTTAATATTAAAGAATAAATGGCAGCATTTAACTCCCAATACAAATGGCAGCATTTGATTATTTGACTCCATATACAATATGACAGCGTATAATCTTACACATAATAAGTGATGGCATTTGATCTTATAATTAAAGGACAACATTTAATCACAATTGAACTAAATGGAAGCATTTCATCTCATATGATCTCTTTTAGAAAATGGCAGCATTTGATTCATGATATCCTTAATTCACATTGAAATAAATGGCAACACATATCTCCCATTTCTTTTGATAACAACATTGAATGACTTAAGAACAATTTGATCTTCTTTTAGACAGCATTTGAATTTATTTAAATGATACATGGCATTACTTAAACCTCATGGCAGTTTGATTCACTTCTACAACTGATGGCAAAAATTGACTCTATTCATAATTTATGGCAGCAAGCAACCAATTACTCAACTAATAATAGTAATTGATCCCACACATAATTAATACACCTCCGATTGGATTTATTGAAGTTAAATGACAGCAATTTAGATCTCATTAAAAATAATCATAGCATTAAACATTTGATCTCATATTAGAATGAAAGGCAGCCTATGATTCTACTAATGATAGATAGTAGCATTTAATCACATAAACTAACTATCAACATTTGATCATTTTAATTTAACTAACAGTACTTAATTCACATCAATCAATTGACAACAGTTGTATTTATTGAAATAAATGGCAGCAAAGATAATATATTGAAATTGATGATAGCTAGTGTTCTTCCATTACTTTAGATGACAACATTTGGATCTCAAATAATACATGGCAGTAATTGATATTTTACAAAGTTGATGGCACTAATTATTTTATAAGAGTCGGATATCCATACACTTAAACTTGCAGCATATGCGTTAGTATCTAGTATTAGACATATAAGGAATTCTCCACCTTTGTCCAATACCCAAATTACAAAAATCAATATTAATATCTAAAACTTAGACATAGTGTTTGTATCCAACATTTGCAGGATACTAATATGAATTATGTAATCACAAAATACTATCTTATTGATTTAGCATCTAAGATACAACAATATGTATTGAATAAAACACATCATTTTATATGAAACTGCAGCATAAAATTGTGTAACATTAATCTCACTTTCATCTAATGGCAACATGTAATTCAATTGAAAGAAATGATAGTCTTCATTCTTATGGCAGTATTAATCTCATTAAACAAATGGACAGCATTTACTCTCAAATTACATTAATTGTAATATCTGATCGTACACATGATAGATGGCAACAATTGATCTTATGCTGAAGTAAATGACAACACTTATCCTTAATGACAGTAACTATAAAAATGGCAGCGATATCCTACTATACACTTAAAGTATAGCATCATTCAATTTCAGAATTTAACTTTAATATGTAAGATTGAAGCATATCATTTGTATTCAGTATTTAATGAATACCAAATTAATTTCTGCAATTCACTAATTACAACCTTAATAATTCAACAATTCTAAATATGACAATATGGATTCGACATTTGAATTCACCTTGAAATAAAGAATAGGATTTAAATTTCATAAACTAAATGGCAACAATATGACAACAATTATTTTTCCATTTCATTAGATCCTAAAATATATATAAACACATAAACATAAAGATTTTGCACACTTTATGAAACACAATTAATTGATCTTGAGTTGATAGATAGTGCATTCGGATGAAAAATTAGAACTCAAATGGAAGCAGACTTTGATCTGCATAAATATGTATTTTACGAGCACACCAATTGGAGTTCAAAGGGGATGTAGATGATGATTTTAAAACTCACCAACTTACTACATCATTTATTATTAAATTTCAAATTCATTTGAAGTCATTTCAAAGATTACAAGTAACATTAATCAAATATTGTCTGACAATTTATTTATGAAATCACAAAATTTCTTTTGGAATAATTTGGCATACTTTTGTACACTTAGTTTAATTTAAAAATAGAAATTTACAATCAAGACTTAAAAATAAGTTTAACAAGTGTTAAACTTAAACATCAAATAGTCTTGATGTCTCCGATCACCATAGTAAGGTGAAGAAGTATGGAAAGCATCTGTCGTGATTCAGTATTTCATACTTAAACTTATGTAGCTATTTGATATTATTAATTTCTCCTTGTTCAAAATCATGAACGATTATTAAAGCAAAGAAAAGAAATATGAATATTAATGGAAGACTTCAATCAATATCATTTAGAGTTATATCGACTCTCAACTGAAGTACTTCCCTTCTCTCTTATCGCATTTTTAAGGTTCATATGATTAGATCGAATCAAAACAATTAGTCTAAAAATTTAACATTAAGATTGTTTGATACCAAAGATATTATGTAAAGGAAATTATATACATAAGGTAAGAATCAAAATGAAAGTAACTTTGACCCTTAAGTCTCGGCGAGATGGAGAGGGTTCGGCCGAACTAGGGTTTGAAGGAGATCTCGTTCCTTTATCTTGAGTCGCCTAAGGAAGAAGAAAGGTCGATTGTGCTCTCAGTCGGATCCTCCTTCATGTTGGCAATGGCTTGCTAAGGTATCGCTCCTTTCTAGCCGTCCCTCCTCGTGATGTCGCCTCCCTAATAAAGAGTACCGACCGAAGGATATGGATGGAGCAGGAGCTTATCGCCTCAGCTCTACAGCTGGAGGGATGGAACGAAGGAAAGATAAGGTGAAAGGGAAGCAACCGTCGTGCGAGAGAGGGGGCTGGTGTCGTGCGTTCTATCGTGAATGCAGGGCACAATTTCCTTTAGTAGAGGCATGCTAGGGTTATATGAGGGTCGTTGGATCAAATTCCAATCCAACGGACTAGTCCTAATCTAACTGCCCTCTGTTGGATCTCACTTATAATAGGATGGATGGTTTGGATATTGATGGTAGGATGTATGGTACTTTGCACTTTGTAGCGGATTTCCACCTTCTTTAATTTAGCCGTTCATATTTATGTCTATAATTAAATTTTAAATCATATTATTAATTAATCCTTTTAAACTCAATAAATATTTAAATGTACTATGAAAATTATCAAAATATTCACCCTTACTTATTTGTGGGGTGAGGAACTCAAAAATATGATCGGATTTTTGATCGGAGGTTTATTTAATTATTCTTATTTTCTGGTATTAAAATATTATCAAAATATTTGCGAAAAATTTGACGACTCCCAAACACTTCCAAAATGCCACCCTTAGCTAATTTGGGTGTGGTGAGTCTAATGGCGGACTCTATTTTTTATTCTAAAGTCTAAATAAATTAGGTATCTTCAGAATTATCAGAAAATCAGGGAATGTTGGAAATTGCCAAACAGTCTTCAAATTGCACAAAATTCGAGGTAGAAATTTTTAACTTGATTATAAGAGTAATGAAAGAGATTTGGAGTCAATTAGATCACTAATTGACAGGTAATAACATCTGGGTTATTATAGACTCCCCCCTAAAAAAGTGTCGCCCATGACACACTACTTTTAAAATAAAGGAAATTGAAAAATTATAAGGAAGTCTATTGAAACATAGATGAAAGAGTATGAAAGAGCTCAAGTTGTTTGATTAATGAAAGAATTTTATGAAATTCCTTAACTGATTAAGATCTCTTTCCATAAACAATATATGAAACTAATACAGAATAATAAGACTTCTTTCTGGGCTTAGATTATCTTGATCTTAGAAATGACTCGGACTGAATAGCAGGAAATTGCACAAATCAGCAGATCTGATCATCTCTAAATTAAATCTCTCAAAGTTCTTGATCAAAGAATCATTACAATAGAGTGAAGTTAAAACTACTTTACAACTTAAGGCATCTATTAGCAATTAACTTTACCCAAATGGAATATAAACTCTAAGTTCACATACTGAATCCAGACTCTTATACTGACGACAGTTAAGTTCTTACTGAGTGAAGATGTACTTCAGATTTTGATGAGTAATAAACATCTCACATTTAACTCCTACATATAGTGTCTCTAGATTCATAGAATGAAAGCTATTCTTGTAAATCCTAGATCATAAGCAAGATAGTTTCTCTCATATTATTGCAAAAATTTAGTCTTCACTTTTATTTTAAATCAGGACAAGTTTTTGTGATTATAATATTATTCACTTGAATAAACCAAGTAACATTACCACGTGGATTACAAATGCAACTTATTGGCAATACTTATGTCTGTAATTCCTTGCATGCTTTTCAATATAAAAAGTATTTTAGATAGCAAACCCTTTTTATTATAGTGTTACTTATTATAAAAGTATGGTAAAAGAACAAACAAAAATCAATTTTCATTATTCAAGATGGTCATGCACAAACAAAAACTATTTATGGAAGCCAAATATTTATAAGAAACATATTGACCTAATAATGTGAAATGAAGGCTACATTTACACCTTAAAAGTTTCAGTCATCAAGTATCATGGCTACTTTCATATAGTTTATTCCGAAGATACATTGACTTGATTCTCATTTTAAGATGAAAGAAAGCAAACAAATATTCCTATGAAACATAACATGTTGCCAAAATTAGTGAAAACAACTGTCATTTCTTCCACATAGAAAACTTTACTTGATTCTCATTTAAGCCATCTCATCATTTAATGTGGTGAGTTGGGGATTGCCCAAGATTGGCTCCGTTGCACATTGAAATCTGCTAACCATTTGTTTTATCAAGCTGAGCTTGGATCTTGATAACATAGTTAACTTTTTAAATGTTAATTAATTTAAAAGCTTCTTTGTTGAGTAGTTTACGAGGCTTTATTGTTGATTGAAAACCGGGATGTCTTTAGTATTTTGTAAGTATGGTAGTTTTCATTAAATATCCTTTCCAAGCTGTTCACTATAAAGAATTGTTTGTTATTGTGCATTGAAGTATTTTTTTAACAGTTTTGCAAAATAATGAAACTTTTTGATACAGCTAACATGCCCTCACTATCTATTGCAAGCAAAGCAAAGCCCATTATGAATCATGCTATTAATAACTTTGGTGGATATATTATAAAGTGTTTATGACACGTTTGATAGCATGTTGGTACAACTAAGAAGGCCAATAGAACTTGTCTACCTCTGGCTAGATGAGACATTAATGCTGCGAACGAGCTTTTATATAAAATTTTGATATGTGCTAGTTTTGTATGTTTCTCAACGCTTTAAGCCACATATAGATTGGATAGCTCTAATGGTTTACCATGCAATTAAAGCTTAGCCCTTGATAAGAAAAATTAGGCAATACACCTTACTAATGCAAACCAGGCTAGTGAGATGTTACTGGCTAAAAATATAGTCTTTATAAACTAAAGCCATACCAAAATATAGCCTTAAGCCTGAAACTGCCCAAATTGACATCAATTCAGTCTATTGTAGCTCTTATTTGCACTATGTTAATATGATATTACTCTTGCTGACACCGACATGATAGGCAACTCAGGAATCTTATTACAGTTGAGTGTATGTCAACATGCTAATTGGCTATGTCATAGAGCCTTCCCGAAGTTGGAGAAACATTCATGATGGTCACTAGTATTCTTTGGATGACATCCAAGCCCATGTGAGAATATGCAAAAAAAACAACATTAAATGAGCTTACGCATGCATCAACACAAGTGAAGTTTGGGGTAACCCTGACGATTCTAGCAATATTGAAACAAAACAGCGATCCCTCTACTACTTTGACAATGTAATTATATGCAATGCGTTCACCAGGGCATAGACTAGAACATCATGTTAGCAAAGTTGAGCTCTCATGATTTTATAACACTTCTAGCAACTTCTAATAATTTTGCATCTTGTTATATATGATCGCAATCAGAGCTTATACCCATGCAAATGTCAGCAAGTGTATACACAAAAAAATTAACTATGAGAGTATACAAATTATTATAACTTGCCTTGAAATGAAAGCCACAATTTGTTGCCACTTTGAGAAAGTTACAATCCATATATCGATAGTTTCAAGTGCAGGAATCATGAGAAAAGAAAATTTGTATTCACTGGCTCTCATTTGCAGCACCACCTTTCTCAATGGCAGAGTCCAGATTGACACTTTGCTTCTTTTCATCATCAGTATCAATGCTCTTTAGCTAGATGTCATATCCAATTTTTATATTTTTAAAGTATTATAAAAATAGAGTCAAACATCTTTGTGGCTTGGTTCTGCTTTTTCTCTTGCATCATCTTAATTGACTGTTACTTCCATTTTCAGATATGGTTTTTTTTGTTTTTTTTTTTTTTTTTTTTTTTTGCGTCCTCTTGAAGCTCTCCCGATGTAATTTGATGTAAGAGTTCACTGCTTTTAACTTCTATGAATTTTCTTATTTTGCCACTAAAAATGAATTACAACATGTTCTCATCTTCTCTTCCGTGGCAAACAGTGGTATACTCTTCTCTTCTGCTTTACTTTCTAACTCAGCATCCTTTGGACTAAAGCCTCTATTGTAAGCTTCAAAATGCTATTGATTATGCCACAAGAAGTAGCACGTGTGTAAATAGCCAGTGGAGTTCAACAATTCACTAATAAGCAACTTTCCTTCAAATTCTTCATCTTATCTATTTGAGATATAGTGGTAGAAGTAGGTTCCTTTACCACATACGAAATTGGAGTAGAAACTTACGGTGGAGTTGGATAGGAGGGACGTGGAATTCGAGATTATTAAAATGGATTGGAAGATGATAGTGTAGGGGTTGGAGATGAGTTAGAGGGAGTACTTGAGGAAACCATCCTCACAACTACCCTAATTCAGGCTTATGATATAATTTTAATCAACTGTAATAACTCCCTTAACTCCCTTATAGGAGATGGAATAGAACATTCAACTGCTTTACTTGATGAAGGAATAGTTTAATCTGATCAAGATCCATTCTAAGAAGATTAAGAATAGGAAAATCAGAAACATGTTAAAGAAAAGATTCTCATAGAATTCATTAAAAGTTTTAGTACTTTGGGAAAGTAGAAAGAATGGAAAGGAAATAGGAACTACAAGTCATAAGTGATTTTGAAAGGAATTAAAAATATATTCTAGTTCAGACTCTAGATTATTTTATCTTAGAGTCATTTACTTAATTCAAATAAAATTTTTTATCAATTATTGAATTTGAATTTCGTTCACTTTCTTAGGGTGACACTTTTCAAGTACTTATACCTTTCTATGTTGTTGACTTGGATGAGTGGATATCTCCTTTTAACTTAACGTTCTCAACCTTGGCTCTGATACCAACTGTAATGACCCCAATAATTGGATAGAAGATTAATCCAAGGATTGGGATGTTATCTTAGCACCCAACACTTGATTAAAAGAAAACAAATCAAGTGTAGATGCTAAGTGGCCAAGTCACTTTATGAGTAGTTGTTAAGTTAAAATGAATGTAAAGGAAGATACATATAAATACAATAATGCAAATATTTACAATACAAGCAATTAGATTAATCCACTTATTCATCCCAAGTAGTTTTAAGCAGAGAAGATACAACACAGATTAATAAATGTAGGCAAAAGTAACTTAGATAGTTTATAATCTAATTTTTACAAACCTTAAAAGTAAGAGAAAAGGGCAGTAAGAAAATCACTCTCTCTCACTTATACAAGTAAACTATTTAAAATTTAGTGGAAGCAGAATTCCTTATAAGCCCTTCAAGTACTTGGACCTGCATCACCTGAATAGAAGGGCTCTTGATCTATCATATTTTGGTATTTAAATATGATAGGGCAAAGCCAAAGAAAAGAAAAAGTGTAGTTAGACTAAACAGTCTAAGCACATTTTAAGATTGGCTATATTTTTAAATTAACAGGATATCACAATTATAATTTATAATTTTAAAGTAAGCAGCGGAGCTACAAAAGCTGTAAAGTATGGAAAAATGAACTAAGTATAACTATAAAGAAAACAGTATGAAATAAGTTGAGTAAAAATACTCACTTTTATAAAAGTCCTAGCCTATAACCAAAATTGGTAAGGGAAAGCATCCTAAAGGCTAGAAACTACTATATGTATGAAATGGAAGTAGTATATGTTCAATGAAATTTATGCTAAGTAAGTAAATGAAATACAACAAATTATTAATTGAAATTAAGTAACATACACTGCATTCAAATTGAACTGAAGTAAGCAATACACAATACTAGAGATATAGAGTGTAAAGCAAAGGAAGTAAAGAAGTATCTTAGATTCTTGATCTAAGACAAATATAACCTAGAACTATGAATAATATGCATAACTTAATAGTTATGAAGTGATCTTATAATCAACAAGATTGTAAAAGAACTCTTATATCTTTAGTTAAAGTTACATTTAGAAATTACCTCATTTTGCAGGAGTACACAACAGAATGGGCGAAGAGTTAAGCACGTTTGCCTAACTAGATACAATGGGGAGGTCGAACATTCACATTTACCCTCTCTAAAATATGAAGTCCTATTATAAGCGCTTTCTTTTGTACTCAATTTTTTCCATAAGGCATTCCCCTTTAATGTTTTATGAAAATCTTTATTTATGCACAATGATCTTGAATGAATGTTCAAGGAAAGAGGCTCAAAGCTAGGCAAGCATTCAATAAATTTCAATAATTATAAAGTATGTGATATCCTTTTATTATCCAAACTTTAATAATCTTACTTAATAATTGGAGCTAATTAAGCTCCAAATTGACTTATAGATATTGATCTTTAAGTCAATTCTTAATAAAAGTAGAATGAATGTAAGTTTGGAAATTAATATTTTCATGTAACTGAAGTTAAGAAAAGAGATAAATTATACCCTACTTGAAATAATTCAACTTATAATTGTAGGGAACTATAAATTTAAAAGCTTATCTAAAGCTTAATAAGAAGCTATTAGTCTCAATTAAATTGATTGAGAGCTAATGTTCTAAAATGACAATTGGAATGAATACTTACAATCCTAGATATGAAACTCTAGATATTTTATAAGTATTCATTATGTAAAAATATATAACATTTCTTTAAAAATTCTAAGTCTTAAAATTCATAGAAATTTTGGTAGAGTCTCCTTTGTATTCATTCAAATAAACATTTTTCCAAAATCAATATATAAGTCAATCCATTGACTATTTCCAGTTCTAAAATAGAATTCAATCCATTTTTTTTATAGGATTCCTCATTTCCAATTCTAATAGTTTTGATAATTATAAAGAATAGCAATTTATAAGTCAATCCATTGACTATTTCCAGTTCTACAAATTGTAAGTGAGAAAATTAAATGAAACTATTTGCTATCCTATGGTTCTTAAATCAAACACTTATAAAATTAATAAGAGATGCAGAATTAATTAGCAATTTATAAGGGCAGCATTATTTGACTTATTACACATAGCATTTAATTTAGCATTTCATTTTGTATTTATTTACAACTCAACCTGCAAAGAAAAAAATAGCATTAAAGTTAGCATTTAGATAAAAGAATCAATAATCATTTAATTTGAACTTTAATACGACATTTGGTTCTTTCAATGCATTTAATCGTAGGAGTTAATTTAAATGATGTAAAGACAATAAGAGATCTCAATGATTCAATGAGTCTTTCATTTATATAATTAATCACATACGATCACATTTGATCCCATAGTATAAGAGATGGTAGCATTTACTTACTTTTGATCTTACTTTAGAATAAAATGCACATATGAATGGAATGGCAGCACTTCATTCCATTTAAGATGGCAGCATTTGACTTTATAGGTAATTAACAGCATGTTAATTAAAGAAATTACCACATTGATTCACCTATAATAAGGCAGCACTTATTATTTTTATTCGAGATGTAGCAACACATGATTTTATAAGAGAATGACAACATTGATGCTCATTTAATCTATTGGCAACTTTTGTATCTCACAATATAAATGATGGCAGCATTTGACTCATAAATTAGATGGCATCATTAAATTTTATAGGACATATAGCAGCAATTGGATCTCATAATTATATGGCAACTTATGATTCTAATGAAAGAAGATGATAGCATTCATTCTCTAAAAAAAAAGAAATGACAATATTTAATTTACCTTATCTGAATAATAGCACTTGTTTAACCTTAACTAAATGACAGCCTTGATTATTTAAATTCAACTAACAACATATAATTTCTTTTACAAGATATAACAACATTTAATCTTAAAGAATAAATGGCAGCATTTAACTCTCAGTATAATGGCAGCATTTGATTATTTGACTCCATATACAATATGACAGCATATAATCTTACACATGATAAGTGATGGCACTTGATCTTATAATTAAAAGACCACATTTAATCACATTTGAACTAAATGGAGGCATTTGATCTCATAAGATCTCTTTTAGAAAATGGCAGCATTTGATTCATGATATCTTTAATTCACATTGAAATAAATGGCAAGACATATCTCCCATTTCTTTTGATAATGACATTGAATCACTTAAGCTCAATTTAATCTTCTTTTAGACAACATTTGAATTTATTTAAATGATACACGACATTACTTAAACCTCATGGCAGTTTGATTCACTTATACAATTGATGGCAACAATTGACTCTATTCATAATTTATGGCAGCAAGCAACCTATTACTCAACTAATAATAGTAATTGATCCCACACATAATTAATACACCTCCGATTAGATTTATTGAAGTTAGATGACAGCAATTTGGATCTCATTAAAAATAATCGCAGCATTAAACATTTGTTCTCATATTAGAATGAAAGGCAGCCTATGATTCTACTCTTGATAGATAGTAGCATTTAATCACTTAAACTAACTAACAACATTTGATCATTTTGATTTAACTAACAGTACTTAATTCACATGAATCAATTGATAGCATTTGTATTTATTAAAATAAATGACAGCAAAGATAATATATTGAAATTCATGATAAATAGTGTTCTTCCATTACTTTAGATGACAATATTTGGATCTCAAATAATACATAGCAGTAATTGTTATTTTACAAAGTTGATGGCAGTAATTATTTTATAAGATTCATCCATACAATTAAACTTGCAGCATATGCGTTAATATCTAGTATTAGACATATAAGGAATTCTCCACCTTTGTCCAATACCCAAATTACAACAATCAATATTAATATCTAAAACTTAGACATAGCGTTTGTATCCAATATTTGCAGGATACTAATATGAATTATGTAATCACAAAAAACTATCTTAATTATTTAGCATTTAAGATACAACAACATGTATCGAATAAAACCCATCATTTCATATGAAACTGCAGCATAGAATTTTGTAATATTAATCTCACTTTCATCTAATGGCAACAGGTAATTCAATTGAAAGAATGATAGTCTTCATTCTTATGGCAGTATTTAATCTCATTAAGCAAATGGACATCATTTACTCTCATATTACATTAATTGTAATATGTGATCTTACACATGATAGATGGCAACAATTGATCTTATGCTGAAGTAAATGACGACACTTATCCTTAATGACAGCAACTATAAAAATGGCAGCGTTATCCTACTATACACTTAAAGTATAGCATCATTCAATTTCAGAATTCAACTTTAATATCTAAGATCAAAGCATATCATTTGTATTCAGTATTTAATGAACACCAAATTAATTTCTGCAATTTACTAATTATAACCTTAATAATTCAACAATTCTAAATATGACAATATGGATTCGGCATTTGAATTCACCTTGAAATAAGGAATAGGATTTAAATTTCATAAACTAAATGGCAACAATAAGTCAATAATTAATGTTCCATTTCATTAGATCCTGAAATATATATAAACACATAAATATAAAGATTTTGCAGACTTTATGAAACATAATTAATTGATCTTGTATTGATAGATAGTGCATTCGGGTGAGAAGTTAGAACTCAAATGGAAGCAGACTTTGATCTGCATAAATATGTATTTTATGAGCATACCAATTGGAGTTCAAAGGGGATGTAGATGATGATTTTAAAACTCACCAACTTACTACATCATTTATTATTAAATTTCAAATTCATTTGAAGTCATTTCAAAGATTACAAGTAACAATAATCAAATATTGTCTGACAATTTATTTATGAAATCACAAAATTTCTTTTGGAATTATTTGGCATATTATGGTACACTTAGTTTAATTTAAAAATAGAAATTTACAATCAAGACTTAAAAATAATTTTAACAAGTGTTAAACTTAAACATCAAATAGTCTTGATGTCTCCGATCACCATAGTACGGTGAAGAAGTATTGAAAGCATTTGTCGTGATTCAGTATTTCATACTTAAACTTATGTCGTTGTTTGATATTATCAATTTCTCCTTATTCAAAATCACTAATGATTATTAGAGCAAAGAAAAGAAATATGAATATTAATGGAAGACTTCGATCAATATCATTTAGAGTTCTATCGACTCTCAACCGAAGTACTTCCCTTCTCTCATATTGCATTTTTATGGTTCATATGATTAGATCAAATCAAAACAATTAGTCTAACATTTTAACATTAAGATTGTTTGATACCGAAGATATTATGTAAAGGAAATTATATACATAGGGTAAGAATCAAAACGAAAGTACATTTGACCCTTAAGACTCGGCGAGATGGAGAGGGTTCGGCCGAACTAGGGTTTGAAGTAGGTCTCGTTCCTTTAACTCGATTCGCCTAAGGAAGAAGAAAGGTCGATCGTGCTCTCAGCCGGATCCTCCTTCCTGTTGGCTATGGCTTGCTAAGGTATCGCTCCTTTCCAGTCGTCCCTCTTCATGATGTCGCCTCCCTAATAAAGAGTAGTGGTCGACAGCTGGAGGGATGGAACGAAGGGAGGATAAGGTGAAAGGGAAGCAACTGTCGTGCGAGAGAGGGGGCAGGTGTTGTGCATTCTGTCATGATTACAAGGCACGATTTCCTTTAATTGAGGCTTAATAGGGTTGTATGAGGGCCGTTGGATCAAATTCCAATCCGACGGTCTAGTCCTAATCTAACTGCCCTCCGTTGGGTCTCACTTATAATAGGATGGATGGTTTGGATATTGATGGTAGGATGTATGGTACTTTTCACTTTGCAGCGGATTTCCACCTTCTTTAATTTAGCCGTTCATATTTATGTATATAATTAAAATTTAAATCCTATTATTAATTAATCTTTTTAAACTCAATAAAATATTTAAATATACTATGAAAATTATCAAAATATTCAGCCTTACTTATTTGTGGGTTGAGGAACTCAAAAATGTGGTCGGATTTTTGATCGGAGGCGTCTTTAATTATCCTTATTTTCTGGTATTAAAATATTATCAAAATATTTGTGAAAAATTTGAGGACTCCCAAACACTTTCAAAATACCACCCTTAGCTAATTTGGGTGTGGTGAGTCCAATGGCGGACTCCGTTTTCGATTCTGAAGTTTAAATAAATTAGGTATCTTCAGAATTATCAGAAAATCAGGAAATGTTGGAAATTGCCAAACGGTCTTCAAATTGCATGAAATTTGAGGTAGAATTTTTTAACTTGATTATAAGAGTAATGAAAGAGATTTGGAGTCAATTAGATCACTAATTGACAGGTAACAACATCTGGGTTGTTACAAATGGGCTCTACCCAATTCCACCGAAGTAACCCTAGGGAGTTGGTTAGTGTAATTCATTCGGAAGAGATGTTTGGGGGAACTAATACTGAAAAAACAAGTGCAAAGATTATGAGCTAGAGGCATGGGAAGGAAAAAGGGGCAATGAATGTGAGAAGCTCACTGCTCCAAAATGTGAAGACCCTAGGAGGTTGAGCATTCCATGAATAATTAGAAACAAAGTATTTTTAGATCCTTTATGTGATCTTGGTGCTTCGATCAATGTTATGCCCTACCATATTTACGAACAATTGAAGGTAAGAGGAATGGAATACACTTCCAAGATTTTAGAGTTTGCCAATCTTGAATCCCTTACCCCTCTCGGTATGGTAAGGAATGTTGCAGTCGAATTAGGAAGTTTTATTATTCCTACCAATTTTGTGGTGTGTGAGTGGGATCAATGGAATAAGAATTCCACGATCATTTTTGTGCGACCCTTCCTGATGAGTGTAATAGTTTTTATTGACATAGGCCATGGGGTTATGAGTGTAAACGTCAAGCGGAAAATTGAATTAATTGACCTCAAACCTACCATCTTTAAATGAAGAGAAATGGAAAAAGAAGTAAGGAAGAAATTAAGAGAAGAAAGATTATGGGTAGATGATGTTCTTGAAGATCTAATGTTAGAAGAGAAGAATTCTGATAATAGCTCAACTCCTTCCTCGAAAAAGGGGATCAAGGAAGGAGTAAGAAAAGAAAAACAAGAAGAGGAAAAATAAAAAAGAAGACTCCCCCTAAGCTTGAAGTCAAAGGAGTAGAACCGCTGAGAGAAGTAAGAGATGGCGAGGGTTCGAGCCACCCTGTGGGTTGTGCTCACTCTAGCATCTTTAGCTTATGGAAGAAGAAACCTCTGGATCCGATTAGTTGATCATTAACGAGTCTAGCTAAAGACGTTATATTAAGCGCTTATTGGGAGGCAACCCAATTAAATATATATATATATATATATTTTATAGTGCTACAGTGCACTACAGCAAAAATTCTGCAACAGCGCGCTGTAGCAGGTAAACTGTGCCACAACATAAATCCCATGACAGAGCGCTGTTGCTGAAATTCCGTTACAGCGCGCTGCAGCGGTTTGCTCCACCTGCAGAAAATTTTTCTCTTTATTGGGAACTATGCAGTCGAGAAGTCATGACATTTGGGTTCCCCATGTAGTCAAAAGGTGGGCTAAAAAAGCTACCCCCCCCACCTTCACATGGATCACCACATTTATGGCATGGGGAAGACCCATTGACCATACTCTCTTGCCTTAGATTTTCTTGGCTATATAAGGGAGGCAATGGGGGGGGGGGGGGGTTATCTTTGCACCTTCTAAGTTTTCTCACTTCCTAACCAAACTCTTGCTCTCATCCAAATTCATCATAATGTCTTCCGGCAAGAAGGCGATTCCTAGAAAGGAGCCCAAGCTTCTTCTTCTGGGGGAACCTTTAACAAAAAAAATTTCTCTTTAGCTGAAGCTGAGCACCAACTCTATTCCGTAACCTCTCAGCAAAAATTAATTCCAGAGAAGAGCTTTAGCGGTTACTAACCCGTTTCGGTGGAGCAAGTTGACCCTCGAGGATGGAGGGAGATGGTAACTAAGAGATCTCCCACGTACCTGTCTATAATTCAGGAGATATATGCAAATGCTATTGATGTGGCCGGCCAGCGGATCTTTTGCAGAGGTAGGGGTGTCACAATTAGGATTGCTCAAATTGAACAATTCTATAGGCTTGAGGAGGTAAAATCTTGTTCTTACCTTGAACTCTTGGAGTCTCGCCAAGACCCCCTTGATCTTGTTACGGAACTCGTCCATAAAAACAATGACTATGAAGGAGGATTAATCAACATTCCTCATTCCAAATTAACGGATACGAGTAGTGCATGGCTGGTTTTCATTTCCAGCTATGTTATGCCTATGAGTCACTTGACTGAAGTGACCCGTGCCAGAGCACTCCTCATGTGCTCCTTGGTTAGGCCAGGTGAGATCCGTATATCGAATATTATTTTTGAGCAGCTTTGGAAAGCTCTCAAGGGACACTACGCTGTATTGGTCTTCGGGTCTTTGATATCATGGATTTGTGAGGCCCAAGTGGTCAAAATCCTCTCCTCCAACCATCGTTTCCCCCAGCTCCACCCTTAATCCATTAAATCTAAATGTCCGGGCAAGTGAACAGAAGTTGCCCAAGAAAAGGAGGGGTGAGCAAGGGGAAACGTCTGCCTCATCTGACCAAACCCTCACCAATAAGCTGCTTCTGCATCACCACAACCAGCAGGCTGATGTTAGCAAGGGCTTGGCCACCGACATGCGATTCTTTAAACAAGTACTCGTTCAGCAGCATTAGTTTCAGTCCGAGTTTCATGAAGCCCTCGGGCTGATGTTTAAAGATTGGAGCTTGCAAGGTGGACTGGACCCTTTCGTGTTGCCAAGATCACCCGTTGGTGCCCCCATTCCGGACTCACGCTACCCTTGCAAAATCGCGTATGTGGAAGAAGTGGAGGAAGAGGAGGAAATTGAAAATTAAATAGGTTGTGTTTTCTTTTTCTTTTTTGTATTCGTTGTTTTTCTTTGCATTTTTCATTTTGTGTGTTTTATTTTTGAGATCTTAATTTATGAATTCTCATCTTCCCTAATTTTTCTAGTATCCAAAAAAAAATGACAAATTTTTTTGAGTTTTTAACAAAATAAAAGTCACAAAATTTTGATAAAGACAAGGATATGAAGTAAAAGGGTGCTTAACAAAAAAGTGATCAAATGCATTGATAGCATTTAAACCTTTTAACCAAGGAATGAATCAAGGTTAATCTAATCTTCAAAATTTTAAATCATGCTATGAACTAAGTGTGGGGGAAAGCTTGGACTAAGACTAGAGATTTTGGTGAGTATTCTAAAAATATGTGCTAGACTCCTATAGGACTTCATGATCACAAAGAGGTGAATTGGGGATGAAGAAAAGTCTCTCCCTAAACTTAAAAAAAGAGAAAACATAAAAAAGGGATGATGAAAAATATCTCTCCTAATTGAAAGAAATGAAAAAGGATGATGAAATCAACTTTGTAATTCATAAGAAGGGGCACATATGGCACAATATTCTTGAATAATTCACTACCTCTCTAATCTAGGTTTTCCATGGAATCTTCTTCATTACCTAGTATCAAGCATAAAAATCAAATACTTGGAGATTAATTGATTAACCTTACTTCATATCCAAGTTAGAACATCTAAATGCCAAATGTCTTAAATCACTTTAGTTAAGCACATGTCTTGACTTACATATCAAAAATTAAAATTGATATATTTTGTTCACTATTATACCTAAAAAATAGAAAAATACTATTTTAAGTAGACTCGAGGACGAGCAAGAATTTAAGTGTGCGGGTGTGATGAATCCATAAATTATATCTCAAATAAAAGAAAATTTCATTCATTTCTGATCCTAAAAACTGCTCCTTAATCAAATTTTGTCTATCTTTTCAGGAAAAATGACTATCCAAAGAATTTTGAGCCATTGGTGCAATTTCCCATTTTTTGTTAAAGGAGACCACTGTTGTGTGCTGCAGCGCGCTACAGCGCGCTGCAGTGGGTTATTTTGCAAAATCAGACGCTAACACGCATTGCATCAGGTTTGTTGCGAACTGCGGGCACTATCGCGCGCTGCAGTGGTTCAAGTTGTGAACTGCGGGAGCTATTGCGCGCTGTTGCGGTTCAAGTTGCGAACCGTGGGCGCTACCGTGCACTGCAGCGGGTGTGTTTGCAAATGCTGGCGCTATCACACGCTGCAGCGGAGCATTTTGCGAAATGCTGCCGCCATAGTGCGCAGCAGTGGTGCTATTTACAAAACACGAACGCAGTAGCGCACGGCAGCGGGACACTTAGCGGAATTAGCTTGCGCCATTACACGTCGCAGGGCGCCGTAGCGCGCTACAGCGTGCTGCAGCGGCCCGCCGCATTTTTCTCTGGCAGAAGCATTTAATGTGGCTGGACAAGACCCCTAGCCAACATCTTGTCTCCAGCTATCATTCCCTCTGCAGTTGCTACATTTTTAATTGGAACAATGGATTTTGATGTGATGAAAAGGATAAAATAATGGAAGATATTGGTCACCTCACCTTCAACTTGCATTTGCCATCATTACTCAGAATTTTTATTGGCATTGTTGGTTATTGAACTCAAGTATGAGGATGTAGCTCCTCTCCTATAAATTCTCCTTCTTTTGACTAGAGGAGGGTTCTAATTTTTGCTCAAATCACTTAAGTAAGGAGGAGGGTTGCATAGTGGAAGAGAGGAACTCCCCAAGGGTGGAAGAGCTAATTTACCAAGGAGAAGAAGAAGTAAGGCAGCACTAGCGACCTAAGAGAGGAACTTCAAGAAGGAGAAGAAGCATCCGGAGAACTTCTAAGGAACATTCCTAGTATCTTCTAAACTCTTCTTTTGTAATTTCTTTTCTTAGTTGAGCATGATAGGGTCTTTATCCATGTATGTGTTCTTTTTCATCTCTATTATAATGGATAGCTAAATCTCCCTTGGGGAGGGTTGGGGTAATCCCATATGTTTGATAGTTACATTTTAATTATATGAAGTTTTCCTCAGGTATTAAAAAAATATATGAACTCAATGCCTTGCTCAAGAAATACTTATTATTATTATAGTCTTGATTGTGAATTAAAGGAAAATGAACTTATGAACTCAATAACTAAAGTGTCTTGTGCTCCATAGCTCATCTTTAGTTAGATGCTAGATCTATTAGTGCATGAGAGCTTAGAACTATGTGAGAAAAGTTCTTGAGATTAGTGCACCTTAATCTAAGCTCAACGAAAGTGCTGATGCGTGTGATGCTAAGACCCACTAAGTGAGCTCCTTAGCTCAACATAATTGAGGGAGGGAAAAAAATAGTTGTGTGCTCATGAACGAGGTGACATAGTCATTGAGCCCAACATATTATTCCCTCATTTCAACTATGTGCGATGCGAGTGACACTTTTAGTGGAATCAAAGCTTATAAGATCTAGAAAACTTAATAATCTTTATCTCCTTGATCAAGAGATAAGATAAAAAAACTACAAACATAAAATCTTATAAGAATCTTTGTGCCAAAATAGAACCGATTGTGTGTTCATTTTGTGCACAAGATTTGAACTTGTGAAATCTTGAGATAAAACTCAAGGAAGAACAATGTGCACTTGATTTAATTTAAAGTAAATGAAAGACAACGCTTGAGGAATCATCATGCAATAGTAACGTATCATGAGATACGGGATGAACCCAACTCTCCTCTTCCTTTTATCTGACTTAATTTCTACTTAGTAATTATTGTGCGTAGTTTAGAGCCAACTCAAATCAATTACTCATAGCTTAAATATTAGTGAGAATAGATAAACCTTAGTAACAAAACAACCAATTCTCTGTGGTTGGATAAATCTCGAAAACTAACACTTTCCACTTGTTACTTCAGACCACTTACACTTGCGTGTAAGCGCAGACATGTATTTATAATATGTCAAACATCCCTCGAGTTGCCTTAGAAGCTTCAGCTTGCTTAAATCTTTTCTGCCTCCTAATTCCTGAGTACCAGCATTTCCCGTTGAGCCGTGTGAGCTTGACGTCAAATTAAATGCTCAAGGATAGTTCTATGATTCTAGTTCTCCTTGGCATCCTAGGGAGATTGTGCGTGTGTTTGGAATTGAATGAGCTCAATCTAGATAGCAGTTGTTCACTATCTAGGCAGCATTAGGGCTTAGTGAGGTCGGAGTTACCCCACTGAGTTCAAGAACTCAATCAAATTCAATTCAACCTCAATCATTCTCCTCATGACTAATCGAACCTTCCCCGATGGTCTCCAGGGTCTGAGCTAGCTCTGATCCATTGTATTAGTCGATCAAGCTAGCGGCCAAACCAAGAGCTGAGTCCAAGTAAGGACCTAGCCATTGGCTGCACTCAAGGTTGCATAACCTTGGGGGTTTGACTTGCCTCACCTAACTGAGGGTGATGGGATTGAACCACATCCATTTGGTGGTCTCTATGAGGAGAATTGACCCCACACAATAAACCTCAAGAGTCTGCTCTTATGTCGTTTCAGTGGAGTAGCCATCCAGCATTCCAATGCATCCTAGTTAGGGCTTCTAGATCCAAACGATGCTTCTTGACTCCATGATCGTATTGCGATCAAGATAAGGCATTGGCATGGTCTTGGTGTCGAGAACTTGGCTCGAGAGTGTCACCCCTCTTCAGCCTATCGAAGAATGGAGCGGGGGCGAAGACACTATTGCATCGGGTTGGGCTAGCCCAGGCCCATGCGGTGCGACAGTGCCAACCTAGTCGGGCCCCGATCCGACCCGCGCGGTTTGGTAAATGGGTCGGGTTAATTAAATTGATTTAGAAATTATTTTCCTTCTGTTTAATAAATGATAAATAGAATATATTAATTTGCCTATGATTTAATTAATTGAAAACATTCAAACTAAATTAGTTGAATGACTTAATCAATTCTTATCCAATTGGTATCATCCAATATATCATTTTGAACAGCAAATCATAAGTAACAATAATCTACAATAAAATTTTAGATTTAATGGATAGATTTTTTGATTTAGCCTAATCTCTCTCTAATTTTAATTAGTGAATAAGCAATTCATTAAATGTCCAAAATTCATGATTACGGTCATTGATTGTTCATAAGAAAGAGGAGACCTTAATTATGCCTTTAAAAATAATTTAAGAGTTCTAAATTTGTTAATCACCACTTAATCACCCTAAATCTTGATTAGTGATTAATGTCCTAACTAACCCTCTAATTTTGGTGATCCAAGTTCTTATTACCTTCTTAAGTGTATTAGAAGTCACCTATATGTTTAGATTCCCATATTAAACCCTAATTTCATTAATTACTTTTCTTAGTCTTAAAAAGTGATTAGTCCTAATAAATCTAATCTTAAGTTCAAACTTAAATTTAATTGCCTCATTTCTCTTATTAGTCAATATTAATCCTATTATACCCAATTAGAGTCAAAATGGATGATTTAATCTTAAAATCCCAATTTTAGCCTTAAGAAGGGTATTTTAGTTATTTTGACCAAATGTTTGTTTAAAAACCCTTAAACCCTAGAAATATCATTAATATGATTTTAATCAGTAATGTAATGTATTAAGATTATTTATTTAGCTTTTAGACCTAGTTAATTAATTTAAATGGCGTAAGCTAAATCATTCTTAAGTTTTCTCTTAAGTAAATCATAAGCTCTAAAAGTTATCTTAATCTTGAATAATGAAATTTAATCTTATGAAACCAGTATTAAGTGCCTTATCAAAATTGATCATAATGATTATTCTTAAGAGAATGTCGTAATGAAAACCTTAATTCAAAATCCAATATGAAGTCTTAAGTGATTAAACTTAAGATTTAGATCTTAGATCCTTAGTGATTATCTATAGTAATCCATTTGAATTGTACTATATTATTCCTGAATTTCTTATTTGATTCAATCTTTTTGAATCCTCCTTGTCAGTTTAGGTTGATTCAACCTATAGAATAATATGATTATTCTATATATTGAGATTAGAACTTTTGATTCTTAAGCTCTTAATTGATTATTTTTGTCTTATAATTATATATTTAGCCTTTCTTTAAGATCATAGTTTCTTAATCTTTCAGTTTCTAAGATTCTCTACCTTTAGAATAAGGGTTGGTGTGAACCCTTAGATCCTTAGAATATTAGTACCTTGGATTCAGGATTCATCCCCAAATTGAAGTTTAAGCCCAAAATTCTTAATCTTGATTCGCATAATCAAGATTGGGTTCGAGTTATTAAATTACATTAATTATATTGTTGATTTTTCTATTTAACCTTTCTCTTCTGATTATGAATTAGAATTATTAAGTTCTAATGTTAAATTTAAGGTCATAAAATCTGTGATTTTATAGAATAGTTGGATATTAGAGATCCTAAGCCTTTACTAGCTCACAATAGATAGAATACATTAAATTAGACAACAACAGATATCACATATGTCTAGTTGAGTCTCTTGCTTACTTTGACTATTGTTACTTCGCACACCTTATGTTTGAGCCTTTTTTTCTTTGGACATATTAGTTGAACACATGATATTTAATGAGTATCCTATGTTAGAATTAAAATTGCATAAACATGATTTAACTTCATTCGGTTCATTCAGGTCTAAGTACAGTAGAGTGTGTTCTAACTTAGTCTGCCTCTTTAGTTCAATTCTTTATATAAAGATTAGTCTTGGGCCTAGCTCTGTACTTAGCTTGGGGGATACATATCTAATTCTATAAGTTAAACTTGGACCTAGCTCTGAGGATGCCTAGGGGGATACATGTTGAACTTTCTATACTGTGGCCCTATTTTGGCCCATTTCTATTATGATAGTACTACTTTAAGCATGCTTCTACTTTTCAGTTCAGTTCCAGTTTAGTGGATTGTTTTGCCATATGTTCTACTTGCATTTTTACTATTTTTTGTATGCTTTTATAGTTCATTTTAATTCAATATTTAACTGAGGCCCTGACATTATGATACCAATGTCAGATTAAGAGTTATTCATTGAGGTTGCTTTTGGAGAGGAGCTTAGCCGGGAGGAGAACCTTTCTGCTGCCTTAGCTTAGTTAGATTTATTTTCAGCTTTGAAGAAGAGTGTTCCTTCTTTCATTTAAATATTAGTCTATAATAATTTCATATTCTAGATGTATTTATTTTTTGCATTTTTCATATTGACTTGAGTTATTTTTTCTACTTTTTTTACTATTCTATGATGTGGATGATATACTCTTTTCTACTTTTACTACTTTGATATTTTGATGCATGATCTTCAGTTTCATATGACAAGTCTTTTAATTAAGGTGGGTTGGGTTTATACCTGACTCGACTATAGTTGGAAGATTTGCCATAGTTTGAGACCGTATTCACCGTAATTATGCTAATCTTAGTATTTGCATGACCACGGAGGATACAGGGCCCCACATAATGACTTATTAAGAGTGGTAGAATCAAAATGAGGACCTAGTTTAGTCTTAATTGATTAGGGTAAGCACCTTGGGTTATTACATAGTCGATCCAATGGAGTAAGGTCCCGACCTTCCCGGTGCTTCCACGAAGGGCTTTTAGGTTCAATCAAAGCATCTAGATCCATGAAAGGTGTAGCAATATCTAACAACCAAGGTTATCACCCTAGTCAATTAGTACTAAACTAAGTCCTGATTTTAGTTTTAACACTCTAAATAAGTCACCAGGACCCCACCCTGAAGTTTTGGTCCAAATCAGGTGTCAAATGGATCAAACCCTGATTTTGGGAATTTCAGGAACCCTGGAAAATGACTTATCTAAATTGATCTCAAATCAAAAATCAGACTTCACCATTGTGTTTATCACCCCCAAATTAGTTTGGGGTGATGTTTTGGAAGCATTTGGAAGTCGTTGGATATTCAGCGAATATTTTAATATATTTAAAATGCCTCAAAATTTTGAATAAATAAATACTCGTCGAAATCGAAATTTGACTTCGTCATTGGATTCCTCACCCTTTAACTAGCCAGGGGTGATTTGTTAGAAATATTTTTGAAGCTGATTAATCAGTTAGTTTTAATTAAGAAATAAATTATAATTAATTTAATAATATTATTTAATTAAATGAGTTAATAGACCTGTCATGTGCTATTTGCCAAATTGCCATTTCAGCTTGATCAGATGGCACTTCATCTGCGCCTTCTGATCAGATGCTGACTCGGGGTCAAATGGTCCCGGGGTCATCATCTCCGAAGTCCTCGCAAGTCGCGCTGAGGCGATCCTTAGATATCCTAGTAACACATGAGGCCTCATTGCTGCATGTAGCCAGTCTCATCCACCACTTAAACTATGGATTTATCTCCCTCTCGATCCCAATTTCCTTAATGTTCTTTGCAAAGTAATCGAATGCCTAGAACCTGAGCTGTAGTGCATGAGTACTCCTCAGCCGTCAATTTCCAAATACCGCCGGTTCCTCCTCCATCCTTTATGCTTTCATTATCATTTAATTTTGAATTGCTATTTCAATTCATGGATTGATGATCCATCATCTTTAATCATGTTCGATCGAACCTGATCGTAGCAATTTGAAGATTAATCCACAATGTTCTTCAGTCTGTTCGCTCTGGCTCTATCTTGTCCCGTTTAGGTACTCTTAGGGTTTTATTTTCCTGATGTTTCCGGCCACCTTTACCCCTGGTCCGCCCTCGGTTTGGCAATTCTCGTCGAGCACACCCCTATGCCGTGCAGGCTGGGCTTCGTCAACACCTGGAAGGCTAGCTAAATTCTTGCCCTAGGAGGATTGTTCTCGGGTTGTTTGCAGGAAGAAGCCGGTCTGGGCCGAGCCGGGTCGACCCGGGCCCGGCCCGCATGTTGCGTAGTGCTAGGTGGCTGGTAGCATGGATGGTGGGCCCCACATTTGCACAAATTGAGTTAGCTGGTGAGATCCGTATCAGTTCTGACATCGCTCTACTACTAGGGCCCGTCTCTGCTGTCGCGAGAGCGTCACACGTAGGCGCGACAGGGACGAAACCCACGAGGCGTATGGGCTACTCAGATCACACAGGCCTGTCTCTGACTGATCTAAGGACTTCAGCTTGATGAGGTAGACAGGACCCGACCCGATTGTGAAGGTGGTTCCATTGGGTTTTCAAACGGCAGAAAGATTAAGTAGTGGTCCCCAATTTTAAGAATGTTAAATATTAGTTTAACTAATATTATATTTTAATTCCTAATTAATTTAAATTATTAAACACATTTAGAAAAGTTCCAAAAATCACCCCTAACAAATTGAAGGTGTGAGGAATGCAACGTTGCAGTCGAATTTTGATTTCGATGACTATTTATTTTTCCTATTCTTCGGGGCATTTTAATTATATTAAAATATTCGACAAAAATCCAATGACTTCCAAATGCTTTCAAAACATCACCCCTAGCTGATTTAAGGGTGATGAGTGCATTGGCGAAGTTAAATTTTTGATTTGAGGTCAATTTAGATAGGTCAAATTACAAGGTTACTGAAATTCCCAGAATCAGAGTTTGATCTATTTAACACTTAATCTGGACTAAAACTTCAGGGTGGGGTCCTAATGACTTATTAAGAGTGGTGGAATCAAAATAAAGACCTAGTTTAGTCCTAATTCACTAGGATAATCACCTTAGGTTGTTACAGAGCCAATCCAAATGAGTAAGATCCCAGCTTTCCTGTTGCTTCAAAGAAGGGCTTTTAGGTTCAACTGAAATGTCTTAATCCATGGATGGTGTAACAACCCAAGATTATTACCCTAGTCAATTAGGACTAAACCAAGTCGTAAATTTTCTTTAAGCACTCTTAATAAGTCATTAGGACCCCACCCTGAAATTTTGGTCAAATCTAGTGTCAAATGGATCAAACACTAATTTTGGAATTTCAGGAACTCTGGAAAATGATCTATTTAAATTAACCTTAAATCAAAAATTAGACTTCGTCATTGCGCTCATCACCCCCAATTAGTTAGGGGTGATGTTTTGGAAGCATTTGCAAGCCATTGGATTTTTGGCGAATATTTTAATATATTTAAAATGTCCTGAAAATTTGCATAATTAAAGACTCATCAAAATCAAAATTCAACTTCGCCATTGCATTCCTCACCCTTCAATTAACCTGGGTGAATTATTGTAACATTTATTAATGCCGATTAATCAGTCAATTTTAATTAAGAAATCAATTATAATTAATTTGATAATATTATTTAATTAAATGAGTTAACGGCCCTGTCTTGCGCTGTCTGCCAAATTACCATTTGTGCTTGATCAGGCGATGCTTCATCTACACAGTTTGATCAGGCTGACCTAGGGTCTAACGGTCCTGGGTCCTTCATCTTTGAAGTCCTCAGGTGTCGCGTTGAGGTGAGCACCAGATACTCTAGTAACCCAAGTGGCCTCGCTGCTGCATGTAGTCATTGTCATTCGCCACTTAACCTGTGGATTTATCTCCCTCTTGATCCCAATTTTCCTTGTTGCTGTCTATAATGGAATCGAAAGCCTAGAACCTGAGCCGTAGTGCACGAGTCCTCCTCACCTATTGATTGTTAGGTACCCATTCCACCTCCATCTGTTATGCTTTCATTACCATTTATTTTGCATTGCTATTTCAACTATTGGTTGTATGATCAATTGGCTTTGATCGAGTTTGATTGAACTTAATCATGGCAATTTGAAGATTGTTCCCCAATATTCTTCAGTCCATTCGCTCGGGCTCCATCTCATCCCGTCTAGGTAGTCTTAGGGTTTCATTTTCCTGACGTATTCGGCCACCTCTTCCACTGGTCTACCCACAATTGGGTAGATCTTGTTGAACTCAGTCTAACGTCAGGTGGGCTGGGCTCCATCGCCGCCTGGAAGGCTAACTAAATTCATGCCCTAGGTGGAATGTTCTTGGGTTATCTGTGGGAAGAAGGCGAGTCTGGGCTGGGCCGGGTCAACCAAGACCTATCTCGCATGCTATGTAGTGCTATGTGGCCGCTAACATGGCTAATGGTGCCCGCATCTGCACAAACTGGATCAGTTGGTGGGTCCCATGTCCCTTCTGATGTCGGTCTGCTGCTGGGGCCCGCCTCTGCTGCCTCGAGAGTGCCTCGCATAGGCGGAAAATGGACAAAACCCACGGGTCATATGGGTCTTGCAGATACACGGGCCATAGACGCAGGCCCAGCTTAACCGGTTTATGGATTTTGGCCTGATGAGGTAGACATGACCCGGCCTGATTATGAAGGAGGTTCCACTAGGATTTCAAATGGTGGAAAGATAAAGTAATGGTCCCCATTTTTAAGAATGTTAACTATTAATTATATTAATATTAGATTTTAATTCCTAATTAATTTTAAATTGTTAAACACTTTTAAAAAATTTCAAAAAATTCACCCCTAACAAATTGAGCGTGTGTGGAATGAAACAGTGGAGTCAGATTTTGATTTCAATGAGTATTTAATTTTCTTATTTTTTGGAGTATTTCCAAATATTTCCAAAACATCACCCCTAGCTAATTTGCGGGTGATGAGCACACTAGTGAAGTTATATTTTTTATTTGAGGTCAATTTAGATAGGTCAAATTCTAGGGTTATTGAAATTCATAGAATCAGAGTTTAATTCATTTGACACCTCATCTGGACCAAAACTTCAAGGTGGGGTCCTGATAACCTATTAATAGTGGTAGATTCAAAATTAGAACCTCATTAAGTCCTAATTGAATTGGGTATTAACCTTGGGTTGCTACAAAGCCAATCCAATGGAGTAAAGTCCTGGCCTTCCTATTGCTTTCACGAAGGGCTTTTAGGTTCAATCGAAGCGTCATGATCCATGGATGGTGTAGCAATATGTAACAGCCCAAGATTGTTACCCTAGTCGATTAAGACTAAACCAAGTCCTGATTTTAGTTTTAACACTCTTAGAAAGTCATTAGGAACCCACCCTGAAGTTTGGGTCCAAATTAGTTGTCTTATGGATCAAACCCTATTTTTGGGAATTTTAGGATTCTTGGAAAATGACCTATCGAAATTGACCTCATATTAAAAATTGAACTTTGCTATTGTGCTCATTACCCCCAAATTAGTTAGGGGTGATATTTTGGAAGCATTTCGAAGTCATTGGATTTTTGACGAATATTTAAATATATTTAAAATGGCTTGAAAATTTGAATAATTAAATACTCATCGAAATCAAAATTCGACTTTTGTATTCCTCACCCTTTAATTAGCCAGGGGTGAATTATTGGAATCTTTTTTAAAGCCGATTAATCAGTTAATTTTAATTAAAAAATCAATTATAGTTAAATTAATAATATTATTTTATTAAATGAGTTAACAACCTTATATTACGTCATCTTCCAAATTTCCAATTGTGCTTGATTAGACGACACTTCATCTACTCCATCTGAAAAGTTGCTAACCTGGGATTGAACAGTCCTATGGTCATCATCTCCAATGTCCCCACATGTCGCGCTGAGGCAATCGATGAATACCCTAGTAACCCACGTGTCCTCGTTGCTGCATGTAGCCAGTCTCATCAGCTACCTAAGCCATGGATTTATCTCCCTCTAAATCCCAATTTCTCTTGCTGCTATTTGTAAAGTAATTGAAAGCCTAGAACCTGAGCCATAGCGCATGAGTCCTCCTCAACAGTCGATTGCCAGGTATCGTCGGTTCCTCCATCCCTTATGCTTTCGTTACCATTTCATTTTGAATTGCTAATTCAACTCTTTGATTGATGATCCATCATCTTCGAACGGGTTTGATCGAACCCGATTGTGGCAATTTGAAGATTGATCCTCAATATTCTTCATTCATGTTCGCTCGGGCTCCGTCTTGTCCCGTCTATGTAGTCTTAGGGTTTCATTTTTCTGATGTCTCTGGCCACCTTCTCCTTTGGTCCATCCACGGTTGGGCAGATCTCATCGATCTTAGTCCAACGCCAAGCGAGCTAGGTTCCGTCTCTGCCTGGAAGGCTAGCTAAATTATTGCCATAGCAGGATTGTTCTCAGGTTATCTACAGGAAGAAGGCGGGTCTAGGCCAAATCGGGTTGACCCGGGCCTGGCACGCGTGCTGTGTAGCACTATGTGGCCACTAGCATGGCTAGTAGGGCCCACATTTGCACAAACTGGGCTGGCTGGTGGGACCCATGTCCCTTTCGACTTCGCTCTGCTGCCGGAGCTCGCCTTTGCTGTTGCGAGAGCATCACACACAGGCACCACAGGGACGAAAACCTACTGGTCGTATGGGCCACACAGATCACATAGGCTGCAAATTTGGGCCTAGCTCAGACTGATCTGAGGACTTCGACTCGTTGAGGTAGATGGGACACAGCCAGATTGCAAAGGTGCTTCCCCTGGGTTTTCGATTGGAGGAAAGATTAAGTAGCGATCCCCATTTTTAGGAATGTTAAATATCAATTTAATTAATATTAGATTATAATTCCTAATTAATTTTAAACTATTAAACACTTTTATAAAAGCTCCAAAAATTCACCCCTAACAAATTGAAGGTGTGACGAATGCAACGCTGAAGTCAAATTTTGATTTCACCGAGTATTTAATTTTCCTATTTTTGGGGTGTTTTAATTATATTAAAATATTTGCCAAAAATCAAATGACTTCCAAATGCTTCCAAAACATCACCCATAGCTAATTTGGGTGTGATGAGCGCATTGGCAAAGTTATATTTTTGATTTGAGATTAATTTGATAGGTCAAATTACAGAGTTACTGAAATTCCCAGAATCAGGGTTTGATCTATTTAGCACCTAATTTGGACCAAAACTTTAGGGTACATCCTAATGACTTATTAAGAGTGGTAGAATCAAAATCAAGACCTGGTTTAATCCTAAATGACTAGGGTAACCACCTTAGGTTATTACAAATCCAATTTGATGTAGTATGGTTTCAGCCTTCCCATTGCTTCCACAAAGGGCTTTTAGGTTCAATCAAAGCTATTGATCCATGGATGGTGTAGAAATATATAACATACAAAGATTATTACCCTAGTCAATTAATACTAAACCAAGTCTTGATTTTAGTTTTAGCACTCTTAATAAATCATTAGGACCCCACCCTGAAGTTTTAGTCCAAATCAAGTGTTAAATGGATCAAACCATGATTTTAGGAATTTCAGGAACCCTGAAAATTGACCTATCTTAATTGACCTTAAATAAAAAATTGGACTTCATTATTGGGCTCATCAACCCCTAATTAGTTATGGGTGATATTTTGAAAGTATTTGGAAGTCATTGAATTTTTGACAAATATTTTAATATATTTAAAATGCCCCAAAAATTTGAAAAATTAAATACTCGTCAAAATCAAAATTTGACCTTGCCATTGTATTCCAAATCCTTCAATTAGCTATGGGTGAATTGTTGGAAATTTTTTTGAAGCTATTAATCAGTTAATTATAATTAAGAAATCAATTATAATTAATTTAGTAATATTATTTAATTAAATGAGTTAACGACCCTATCTTGGACCGTCTGCCTAATTGCCATTAGTGCTTGATCAGATGACGCTTCATCTGGGCCGTCTGATCAGATGCTGACCCGAGATTGAATGACCCCAAGGTCATCATCTCAGATGTCCCCGCGTGTCGCGCTGAGGCTAGCGCTGGATACCATAGTAACCCAAGTGGCCTCACTGCTGCATTTAGCTATTCTCATCCATCACCTAAGTCATGTATTTATCTCCATCTCGATCCCGTTTTCCCTAGCCACTGTTTGTAAATGAATTGAAAGCCTAGAACCTGAGCCATAGCGCACGAGTCCTCCTCAACCGTCGATTGCCAGGTATTGGTTCCTCCTTCATCTGTTATGCTTTCATTACCATTTTATTTTGAATTGCTATTTCAACTCTTGTAATGATGATCCATTGACTTCGATCAAGTTTGATCAAACTTGATTGAGGCAATTGGAAGATTGATCCACAATATTCTTCAGTCCATTTGCTCGGGCACCTTCTAGTCCCGTCTAGGTAGTCTTTGGGTTTCATTTTCCTGACATCTCTGGCCACCTCCACCTCTGGTCCACCCACGGTTGGGTAGATCTCATAGGCTGGGCTCCGTCTCTATCTAGAAGGCTGGCTAAATTTGTGCCCTAGGAGGAATGTTCTTGGGTTGTCTACGAGAAGAAGGTGAGTCTGGGCCGGGCTGGTTCTACCCGAACCCGTCGCGCATGCTGCATAGCGCTACATGGCTGTTACCATTGTTGATGGGGCCCATATATGCACAAAATGGGTTAGCTGGAGGGAATCGTGTCCCTTGCAACATTGCTCTACTACTGGGTCCCGCCTTTGCTACTATGAGAGCGCCATGTGCAGGCATGATAGGGATGGAAGCCACGAGCTGTATGGGTCGCGCAGATCACATGGGCCGTAGACGTGGGCCCGGCTCAGACTAGTCCGAGGACTTTGGCCAGATGAGGTAGACGGGACCCGGCCCGATTGTGAAGGAGGTTCCACTGGGTTTTCAAATGGTGGATAGATTAAGTCAAGGTCCCCATTTTTAAGAATGTTAAATATTAATTTAATTAATATTATATTTTAATTCCTAATTCATTTTAAATTATTAAATACTTCTAGAAAAGTTCCAAAAATTCACCCTTAACATATTAAGGGTGTGAGGAACGTAACGGTGAAGTTGGATTTTGATTTTGACAAGTATTTAATTTTCCTATATTTCAGGGTATTTTGATTATATTAAAATATTTGTCGAAACTCCAATAACTTCCAAATACTTCCAAAACATCACCCTTAGCTATTTTTGGGGTGATGAGCACATTGGCAAAGTTATATTTTTTATTTGAATTCAAATTAGTTAGGTCAAATTCTAAGGTTACTGAAATTCCAAGAATTAGGGTTTGATCCATTTGACACTAGATTTGAACCAAAACTTCAGGTGAGGTCATAATGACTTATTAAGAGTGGTAGAAACAAAATTAGGACCTGGTTTAGTCCTAATTGACTAAGGTAACAACCTTAGGTTGTTATAGAGCAAATTTGATGGTGTAAGGTCCTGACCTTCCTGTTGCTTCCATGAAGGGCTTTTAGGTTCAATCGAAGTGTCTTGATCCATGGAAGGTGTAGCAATATGTATCAACCCAAGATTGTTACCCTAGTCAATTTGGACTAAATTAAGTTTGTATTTTGGTTTTAACACTCTCAATAAGTCATTAGGACTCCACCATGAAGTTTTGGTCCAAATCAAGTGTCAAATGGATCAAACCCTGATTTTGGGAATTTCATGAACCTTAGAAAATGACCTATCTAATTGACCTTAAAAAAAAGTTGGACTTCGCCATTGCGCTCATCGCCCCCAAATTAGTTAGGAGCGATGTGTTGGAAGTATTTGGAAGTCATTGGATTTTTGGCTAATATTTTAATATATTTAAAATGCCTCGAAAATTTGAATAATTAAATACTCATCGTAATTGATATTCGACTCTGTCATTGCATTCCTCACCCTTTAGTTAGCCAGGATGAATTATTGGAAATTATTTTGAAGCTGATTAATCAATTAATTTTAATTATGAAATGAATTATAAGTAATTTAATAATATTATTTAATTAAATGAGTTAACGGCGTTGTCTTGTCCAGTCTGCCTACTTGCCATTAGTGCTTGATCAGACGACGCTTCATCTACGCCATCTGATCAGATGCTAACCTGGGATCGAACAGTCCCGGGGTTATCATCTCCTCTGTCTCCACATGCCGCACTGAGGCGAGCACTGGATACCCTAGTAACCCAAGTGGCCTCACTACTGCATGTATCCATTCTCATCTACTGCCTAAGATGTCAATTTATCTCCCTCTCGATCCCAATTTCCCTTTCTGCTATATGTAAAGAAATCAAAAGCCTTGAACCTGGGTCGTAGTGCACGAGTCCTCCTCAACCATCTATTGCCAGGTACCGGTTCCTCCTCCATCCTTTATGATTTTATTACCATTTCATTTCAAATTTCTATTTCAACTCTTGGATTGATGATCCATCAGGTTCGATCTAAGTGGATCGAGGCAATTTGAAGATTGATCCCCAATATTCTTCAGTCAGTCGCTCGGGCTCCGTCTCATCCGATAAAGATAGTCTTAGGGTTTTATTTTTCTGACGTCTCCGGCCACCTCCGCCTCTGGTCCACTTACGGTTGGGTAGATCTTATCAAGCTTAGTCCAACGCCGTGCAGGCTGGGCTCCATCACCGCCTGGAAGGCCGGCTAAATTCTTGCCCTAGGAGGTTTCTTCTCAGGTTGTCTGGGAGAGGAAGGTGGGTCTAGGCTGAGCCGGGTCAGCTTAGGATCATCCGGCGTGTTGCGTAGTGCTCCATAGCCGTGAGTGTGGTTGGTGGGGCCTGTATTTGCGCAAATTGGAACAGCTAGTTGGACCCGTGTCCCTTTCTGATGCCGCTCTACTGCTGGTGCCTACCTCTACTGCCATGGGATCTTCTGGGCCTTGGCTTCTGGTGTAATATATTAATTGCAGATTTGATTTAATTATATAAATAGAAATAGATACTTAAATCAAATTTAATTGAAGACCTTTAATTGCTCACATCTTGCAATCCAATAATCCAAATACTTTGATGTTATATCTTATTTTAATTTAAAAATGAAAGGAATATTATGGTAGTATTAACTTTCAATTTGGATGCGTATTTCTGTTAGTGACATTTAGGTTCCTTAACTAATGACCTATTTAACCCTAAACCTTCTAATGCTCATAAATTTGTACTACTAGCTCCAAACATAACAACCAATATATATCTCATTTTGCTTAAGAGAATGCCAAGGTTATTTCAGTATTTTCTATAATATTATCCAGATTTATTTAAATGTTAAATTCTATAAATTGTATAAGAAAATGTTGTAGAACTTTGTTGGTGTTAAACTTATTGTCTAACATGTGGTACTTTGCTAGATCTAGAGCTGTTTGGTGAGCCAACATTGAAGGTTATTCGAGAGTTCTAGGAGGACCCAGTGGATCAGTAGAAGACCATGTCTTACTCTTTTAGTTACTTTTAGTTATGAGATCGAGAGACTCTTATTTTTGCTCTTTTTATGCTACATTAATGGTTTATAATAGTTATTTGGATATATGTTCTTTTATTTCCTTTCCAAGATGATTGTTTCATGCATTTAGTTCTGTGGTGAATGTTTGGATGAATGCTTTTAGCTTTTGCACTTTGATAATTCCTACTTATTCTTAGTATTGTGATGTGATTTATAGCACATTCTCATATTCATTACTCATATACATTGGAAATATCTTTCTTGCCTTCACAAGTCCATTGTATATAAGTATACTAACTAATACTTAAGATAAGGATACTACTTGTCTTAAGGAATAGCCTTTAGTTTTACCTTACGTAGAATCTCAGTTTTTGCATGTGGGTAGGTTTTGAAACCCTTCCCAAGCATTAAGACATTCTCTAGCCAACTATTTATGGTACTTGCTCCTTAAACATCCTTGTTGCATGCGGTGATGGGGCACGTGGGGTGCCCGACCCCCTAATTCACAAGATTAGACTTAAGGGGTGGTGTGCCACTTTGGAAAATCTCTCACTTATCATTAGATTAGGTATTATCCACAATCCACTAATTAGGGAGAGATATACCAGAGTGGCACACCACCCCTTAAGTCTAATCTTGTGGATTAGGGGGTGGGGCACCACAGTTGGTATCAGTGAACTCTATAAGATGTCAGATTGGAATTTGCATTCCTCTCTACCTAATGGATTATTCTTCTTCCATTTAGTAACTAAATAGATACTTGTGTTACATCAAAGGTACCATAGTCTTATGCTCAGAATAAAAAGTATAGAATGAAAAACACCTATATAACTATATAACACACTCGATTACAAAACTCAAACCTTAGTAAACAGATTAACTTAACAAAAGGGAACTTGATTGAACCTATAATACGTGCTTTGTTGAAATGATTAATGAAGAAATAAACTAGTTCATTTCCAAAAAAAATTTAGACCCTAAGAGGGCATTGTTTAAATTCAGATTTAAAGAATGAATCCTGGTCAGAGCCCTTCACCCGCCACATCCAGTAGTTCCTCCAACGAGGTAAATGCCTTGCTGGAAGAAGTCAAAATCATGATAGACTCCGATAACAAGCAAACCAAAAGGGCGGCAAAGGTTCAGGCATGACAAGCAGAGAGGATGGAGTGGCTATTAACATCTCAAATCAGCCAGAGTTGCTCGAACATTGAAACCACCATGGCCTCGCAATACTCATCCCAACACCATGTTCAGTCTGCTGATGGACTGTTGCATAGCTTCTTGCACCTCAAACCTCCTACATTTAATGAAACCTCTCTGCCATCGACACCACCAACTAGATAATGATGGTAGTGAAGAGGCTTACTAGCATCAAATGCACAGACTCTGAGGTGATCCACTTAATAACTCATCTCCTATAAGATGAAGCTGAGTATTGGTGGGATAACACCCGCAACACTCAGTTTGCCAACATCGTGCTTGAAGATATTACATGGGACGATTTCATTGAAGAGTTCTAGGCAGAGTCCATCCCCTTGTCTACAAACACAGCTTAGGAGATATGTTCTTAAGGCTGCAACAAGGGAATCATTTTGTATCTGCATATGAATCTTAGTTCCAACATCTTGCAAGATTTGCCACCAACTTGGTTCCCACAAAAGCAGATCGCTGTCATCGATTCTAGAGTGGGCTGCGAACTTCTATCAAAATCCAAATTGTGCAGTGCCCCACCATCTGACAAACTTCATGGAGCTCCTTGAAATGGTAAAGGTAGTCAAACATTATCATGCCAAAGAAGAGCCTAAGAGAAGCATTGGGTCAACTTCTTACCACAACAATAACCCTAAGAAAGCAAGAGTCTACCAAATTAAAGCAGCAATTCTACCTAATGATCCATTCAATGGATGTACAAAGGCCCATCCTAATGGGAAGTGTTATCATGGCAAGGGATGCTGCTATACTTGTGACCAACATGATTACAACTTCCATCATTATGCATACAATGAAACTATGGACGGTACTCACATTGATCGTTCCAAGCACCCTCAAGCTGTGACTCCGGGTAAAAAGAAAAAAGTGTTTATCACACCTCGGCCCATTGTTGCTAGATCTCCTCAAAAGCAGACATGCAGCGACATTCCTGTTGGGCCTGCAAGAGCTTGCACCCTCACACCACTAAGAGTGGCCAAGGGAAACAATGTTGTTTTAAGTACCATATTCAATCGCCTAATTATTTTAAGCATTTAAGTTTTATCATCACTCCATTATTAATTCTTATTCTTAATCATCCTTTAATCTTACTTGTGAATCTAATACTGCGTTAGGATGTCATATTTTTGATTGGACAATTACTTATTCCCTGTTTAGTTAATCAATCCTTAGATTCTAAGTCATGCTCTTCTGACTTATAATAATAGTTCCCCTGCTGAGTAGTGACTTATACCATTTGGGTAAACAACTTCTCACTCTTTAAGTTGATGAAATTATTGAATCCCTGAATCAATTATTGGGAAAGTCACGATTGTGACTTAAAATGCTAGCTTAGCAATTCCTTAAGATTTCCCACACACCATTCCATTGGGATGAGTGTATCCATATCTTTTTGGAGTGGAAAATAGTCACCATAGAACCTTAGTTGATCAAGTCATAGTATGTGACTTGGCAGTAGCCTTATGATTTGTATCCTAGTATATCATCTTAATTTAGATGAGGAATCCATTGGCTTGATTTATTTGTGAATCCTCTCAACCCATCAACATTGAGTCATGATTGGTGGCTTGATGCCTTAAAGTCCCCTTTCCCTTAAGGTTAATTATCAAAGCTGGATGATCACCCTCTCTATCTTAATATTATTCTCAAGGCAAGGTTGAGCACCTTGCTGATGGTAGAAGCCTTATAATGAATTAACCCCATGGTTAGCTTCCTCTAGTCCTTCCTAGTGTGGGGATACATCATGGTTAGATTATTCTAACCTATGTTTGTAAGCTCACAAGTATAGATTGTAGTAAAGCCTGCCTCATTAGACTTGGTCTTATGATGGTGTATTAGCTAGCTTTAGCTATATAATCCTTTCTAAGTCAAAGAATATTTGTTCTTTGAAAAACCTAACCTCCCTTTAAGTCATCGAGCGCTTGAATTCTAATTTTGGGATTAGAATTCTTAGATGCCCTTAAGAACCCTTCTTAATTGAGTCACTGATGGTGGCTTAATGAGATAGCCTTGTAACTTTCTTTGTCCATCTCAATGGGATGGTAATTCTTGTTTCTTTAATCTTCTATAAGTGATAAGTGTCACTTAATTGTAGTATTTAGGTTGTGGAAGATCTTATTCCCATAGAATGAGGAATTCTCATTCCCAAGTAGCTTAAGTTCAACCCTTAAATATGTGCCTAGGCCATGATGTAACTTAAGTAGTATTATTCATTCCCTTAGAATGAGCTCTTCTTCAGACTAGGTTAATTTTAACCTGTAAGTCCTTAATGATCTGAGCCACATATATGACTTAGATATTAGCATTTGTTCTAAAGCCTTAAACCTAAGTCATAGATTATGACTTATGATTGTAACATAGGTCCCTGCTAGGCTTCCTATTCTTATGGATGAGTGAGCTCCTTGCCTTAGCCAAGCCATGGTTTATGACTTATGTTAAAGGCCTTCTGGTAAACTCTTGAATCTTTGGTACTAAGTCATCATGTGTGACTTAATGTCATAAATTCTCCTTAACCGTAAGGCTATGTATCTTAATTGGATATGAAACCTTTGTCTTAGTAAAACCTTTAACAAGTGATGAATGTATCTTGCTAGTTCAAAACCCAGCATGAGAAAATGCATATGATTAGTTCATCCCAATCTTATCCTCTAGGTGAGATTTAAAAGTAAATCCCTTGGCTTTATTATTAGACTTATGTTTAATATATCCTTTAGCTAGCTTATAAGCTTAGATCTTAATAGAGTAAGTAGTCAAATAACTCTAAGCTTTTGTTTCCTAGCCTTTGAATTCTTATTCATCTAATGAGAATTCTTTATTCTTTTCTAAGTCTTATAGCGACTTAGCTATTTTGTCTAGGCTCTTTAGTGATGAATGTCTCTTAAGTATGAGATCTTAAGGATCATTGATCCTTAATCCATTAGTTCTTAGCATGTGACATCACTTGCTGAGTAGTAGTCATATCTCAAAGTGCTATGTCATGTGTTATAACCTAGTATTTAATTCGTAATTCCTGAAAGTTACATCCAACCTGATTGGATGTTAGCTTTTCTTTACTAAGTGATGATTTTAACTTATTTAGTTAACATTCTCTAGCCTTGACTGTGAAGTAGGACTAGGAAGGTCCAACCTTAAAACTTATATTGTGGGTTCTAAATGGTGAACCTTGGCACTTTCTCATCTTTCTCGTTTCTGCTTTGTTCATACACTTGAGTGATGTGGAGGACGACATCATTTTTAAGTGGGAGAGTCTGTAATAACCTAAGTTGTTACCCTAGTCAATTAGGACTAACTTTAGTCTAAACTCTGATCTTAGCGCTCTAATGAAGTTATTAGGAATTCATCACCAAGATCTAGTCCAAATCAGGAGTCAAATGGATCAAATCCTGATCTTATGAATTTCAGGAATCCTGGAAGTTTGACCTATTTATTTTGACCTCATATCAAAAATTGGACTTCGCCATTGCACTCATTACCCCCAAAATAGTAGGGGATGATGTTTTTGCTTCAATCGGAAGTCGTTAAATTTTCATCAATTATTTTAATAATATTTAAATATTCTGAATGAGAAAATTAAATACTCGTCGGAATCGAAGTCCGACTCTGCCATTATGTTCTTTACCCCTGAATTAGCTAGGGGTGATTTTTTGAGAATTTTTGGAAAATATTAAACTATGTATTTTTAATTAGGAAAATTAGGATTTATATTTATTAAATATAAATAAATATATTTATCTATTATTACTTTTATTCTTTTTTTTTCCTTCTTCTTTCTTTCTTATTTACTTTCATCTAAAACACAAGCAAGCCCTAAATGCACGCAAGCGATCGCCCCCCCCCCCCCCCTTTCGAGCGAGTGATCGCTCAACCACGCTGCTTCGCCTCTCCACGCGCGACACGCTTCGCTTTGCCCTCGCAATCTCTACCTCCCGGCCCTCAAAGCCTACGCGCTAGCTCTGTCCCCCTTATCTTTCTTTGGAAGCCTCAGCCGACGCTCTTGTCGCTCCTCCTTGTCGAGTGCCATCAAGCAGGGCCTGCGACTCCTCTCCACTCGGTCTGCATCCTCTCTACCTCCTTGTCCGAGATGATTCCAGGATGGCTTGCGGCCGAGCCTCCCTCTCCTCCATTCGCCGACTCTAGGTACCCCCGCACCTTACTACACTCGGAACTTTCATTTAGATTCCTTAGTACTCCCTGTGCCCGTATCTCCCTTCCTAATGATTGGATGAATTACCCCTTCGATCTCCACTTCGGCTTTGCATTTTTTTTTTTATTTCTTGTCAATATGATCGAATCTTCTATAAAAGTTTGGCATAACATGTCAAGGTAGATCCAAGGGTTTATTTTATTCTTGATAAAGAAATGACACAACTGGATAAATACCCTCCTATGGTTAATGTTGATAAGGTATTTGGGCTTGCTAATGCTACGCTTCTTTTTCTATTTTGTATACAACTTTAAATATGTATACTTATATATATTATTTGATGTTAAGAACATAAAGCTTTGATTTAGTTGTTTAAGCTCTCTATTTTGAAAGCCTTGAAGTTTTTAGCTCTAAGCTCAAGTGAAGCATTGGTATGTTGAAAGCACATAAATTCTAGCCGTTTAGGTGCAATCTTGTGGATGCATCAACTATAAAATAAAGAAATCATTGTACATTTTAAATAGGCATGCCTTAAAAAGGAGAGAATAAATGATTGACATTAAATGATTGCAAGGAGTACAACAGATACTTATGTGTATAATGTTTGCATGTGCGTATACAGTTATAGCTATAGTTGTATTATATAAATCTGAATGTGAGTTTCATTTTTTTTTATATATTGTCAGAGTCCATATAAATGTCTAGCTAAAACTCAACAATGCAAATAGCATCTATTTGATAAGAATTCATAAAGTTCTATGGTAGGGAAAAATAATTTTACATGTCAATAACATCTGTTTGGCAATAATTTTATAAGTTAAAACTAAATTAAATTTTTGGTGTTTTGAGTGCATCGTTCTATCATTATGTTCTTAAGCAAAAGAATTGTTTATGCCTTCTTTTTTTTTTGATAGCTCAATAATGCTTTAATCTTATAATAAAAAGAGACTTTTATTACGCTTTTGCCATACCAATGACGTAGCATTAGATTGTTTGCTGGCACTAAAATATTCTAAGATTGCATTCTTATTAGCATAACTTAATATATTGTAGTTGTCTAGAAAAATTCTTCTGAATAATGAATGATGAAGCACAAAAGTATCCCTTATTAATAGAAATTTGTTCATTCATCATTCACTATTCTTCATGACCTGTACTTGGCATGAAGAATAGTCTTAATAAACTATATTCTCTTATGTATTTTTAATGCAATGAAAAGCTAAATTTGTAGGCCTTCTTACTAGAAATTTAATTTGATCTGTACTTTGAAGTTAATATTGACACTTCTGAATCCGAAGGTTGCTGAATTCCTTTGTTCCATTATTCTTTAGAGTCATGAACCTTTTATGTGGTTGTGCATGTTATATTATGAGACTGGCAAATAATTTTAATCATCTATTCATTTAAGCTTCAATTAGTTATCAATAGTGTACCGGACTATCTCATGCCATGCAAGAAAAAAAAATTGTTTATTTTCTAATTGCAATAGCTGAGTGAGAAGCCTCTCCAGGTCATTTCACGATGCTTTGTATTATAGTGCAAAGAGTTTTGTTATATTGCCATATATATATATAAATATATATATATATATTCAGTGTTAAAGATGGCTTCAGTTCAACTACATAAAGCTCATCGTGAACTTGTCATAGAGAAGAATCTTCAGTTCACATACAATACAATGGGTAATTCAACATCATTTTCATTGGTATATTATAAGGACTTTAGAACGATGTAAGAAAAAGTTTCAGCAAAAGGAAAACTTTGTAATAAATTTTGGGCCGACTAATGAATGATGAAGCGCAAAAGTATCCCAACAACAGCTGACTCTGTCTCTAATAAACATTGGCCAGTTGCAAGCCATCCTATAGCCATTAGGCAGTATTTAAATTGTAGGGTATAATTCTCCAAAACTCATGTTTTGCTTTAATCATTCTATTGATGATCTTATGAATGCGAACATCTTTGTAAGCAACAAGAACCATCGCACATCTTCTTGAATGTGTTCTTAAACTCAAGTTTTTGTAATGTATGTATAAATCCCTTATTTATTGTGGTGGCATCCAAGATGGCTTGATATCCTCAAGCAATCGATGCCACCATTCTTTGCATGGAGGGAGGCGTTAAACAAGCTTTCATTATGAGATAGTAATGCTTTAATTCAATCACTAAATTAATCACACTACCTTAAAATTGTTACGCGTAACTTTTCCATTAAGAGTTTGCTAGCCTTGAAATTAGCATTAATAAACTGATTTGTTGAAATACAACTTGTTTTTTGTTTTATATATATTTAGTTTAACTTTGTATTATGAACCCATTGCCAATATCATAGTTGTTTTTTCTTCTTTTTTTTTTCTTTTATTCGTTCTTACATGTGGGCTCACATTCAATCCATTGTGACTATTAATCAATATCCCATTTTGTAGATTAATCTCAATGATGAGATTCAATCTATAATTGTTGATGAATTTCAATGGTGCTCAATAAATTAGTGTGATAGACTTTGACTATGATTATAATGCTACAATGGATACTAGGTTATATCTATAGTATTGTTTTATTTGTAATGACTAATTTAAATGACCAAGAAGAGTGAAAATACTATATGAAATACTTGAATCCTAAAATACTAACAATGTTTAAACATAAATAAACCAAATTATAAGCAAGCTAATGAACTTAAAGATGTTCAAAGCATACAAGTAAACAAAGAATCATTTAAGCACTAAAGTTTGAGACTTGTGTGCTAACTAAAGAATCAGCATCGTCAAACCACGAAATGAATAGTAACAGAATTGCGGTTGAATATACCTTTTTTTATAGCAAAATAAATAAGTATTAAGCTTCATGATCTGAGAGTCATCTCACCTCATGCCTTCTTTAAATCTTCTAATCTTACAATTAAGATTTCAAACAAGATTAGTTAAGATTAGTATTTGAGAGTACATCTTAGTTTCATTAGAATTTATCCCTTAAGATTAAAGCTAGAAAATTATGTTAGACTTCACTCATTAGGTAAATGGGTTATCCAATGAGTGAAACCTTGATTTTTGTTAGTTTCTAGATTTGCCCTTTTAGAAAGGTTAGTTTGCATTTAACTTCTAGTTTAAATCGTCCGAATTCATTAATTGGGACGATTGATTATCTATTTAATCTAAGTAGGTGTCACTGATTTAAATTAATTTACCTTATAGGACCATAGTGCTGAGATCATACTGGATAGTAGGATGTTGGAGATCCTGAGCTTATATAATTTCAAATAGTTAGAATGAATTAAATTAGAAAATAAATGAAATCACAAAGTCTGTATAGTATTATTCATATTATATTTTGCATACTTTACTTTCCTAATTGCTGAATTTTACTTACTATGCCATTAGATAATTTAGAATAACATTACTTTGCCACATTAGATGATTTAGAATAACATTACTTTGCCACATTAGATGATTTAGAATAACATTACTTTACCACATTAGATGATTTAGAATAATATTACTTTACCACATTAGATGATTTAGGATAACATTACTTATTTTGCCACATTTGGTGATCTATAATAAACTTACTTACATTGTCACACTTGATAATGTAGAATAACTTTATTTACTCTACCTCATTTTATGATGTGTCTCACTTATTCTGCCATCACAATGTCACTGCTTATATTCTGTGTTGCTGATAATATGGGGAATGTCACCCAGATGATTATATCCTATATAACTAGGGAATGTACCCTTGATGATTTCTATTCGATATTCTTGTTGATCTAGGAAATGTCTCCTAGATGCAGGAAGTATGTAATTATTATACTCTGGGAAATGTCTCCTAGTAGTATCCTTCTGGTATTCCTGTTAATCTAAGAAATGTATCCTAGATGCAGGAAGTCTGTAATTATTATACTCTGGGAAATGTCTCCTAGTAGTTGCCTTTCGATATTCCTGTTAATCTAGGAAATGTCTCATAGATGCAGGACGTCCATATTTATTATACTCTACAAAATGTCTCCTAGTAGTATCATTCTGGTATTTCGGTAGCTTTGGGAAATGTCTCCTAGATGCTTTTGTACTTGATTTTGGACTTTACCTTCAGTATTATCTCAGTATTTCACACAATATTTTCTTTGAAATTATTTATTTCAGCCTTTTTCCTTACGTGTTTTAGCAGTACTTTTATACTATTAGTTTTTATTTTGCAACATTTACTTACCTTTCATGTTTCTATAGAATCTAGATTTTTCATATGTATATGAGCATGTTAGGATGCTAGATTTACTTCAGCTCTGTTCTTTCATATTTTATTTCATAAAAACTTGCATGAGTAAACTTGATTAGATTTGCTAAAAGTGTCGTGATATTATTAAATACACGAGCTTAATCAGCCTAAAATGTACTTAGACAATTATCTAACTAGATTTTTCTTTTTTGGCTGGGGCCTTGGGACTGTAAAACTGATAATGTTAGTCCTTGAGCATCTGTCCAGAGTTGAAGAGCTTTAGTATAAATTGCCTTTTATGTAGTAAGGATGAGTGATGTTCTCTTTCATTTAACATTATGTAAAATTGATGTAATAATTCAAATATTATATGTATTTTCTCTTACTGTACTATTTTATTCTGGGTTGTATATCATATTATGATAGAACTAGATGTGCTATGTTATCTTTCTTACTTCCACACTCTGAAATGTTATGTATTTAGAGATTGATTTTATTACATATATTCTTGGTATATCTCTCCCCTTATTAGTAGATTGTGGATTATACATAATCCAATGATAAGTGAGGGATTTGCTAGAGTGGCACACCACCCCTTAAGTCTTATCTTGTGGATTAGGGGGGGGGGGCACCACAACAAAGCACTATATATAAGCATGATCAGTATGTCCTAGGAAGGGTGATTCTAAGCACTTAGTTTATTTAACTGTACTTATTAATGTGTAGAAGTATAAGGGACATAATCATATTATAATTTATTCTCTCAAACTAAGTTATTAGATTCTCAACTTATAACACACCTTGGATTTGGGATATTTATCCTGAACTGAACTGTACTTATCTAATTACCTAAAATAAGACTAAAACTCTACAGTTCCATTCAGGATAAGTCAACCAATTCCATATTCTACTAAATAAATCAGTTCTATGGATATGCACAACAATCTTAATATGATAATACTTTGATTCTCATTCTAATAATATATTTAATGATCAAGGGCTTACAAGCTAAAGAATTCTTTCTCTATTGTGGTAAGTCCTACATAAATGGCTCCAAGGAAGTGACTTAAAAGCCACTCAACTTAGGATATTGCGATAAGGGATAATCTCAATCTAGTCTCTTTAGGTTATTCAACCACAAGGTTTAGAGACAATCATCTATTGTTATTATGGTTCATATAAGGTCCTACCTCAAAATAAGACAAACAAGGTACTTTACTACCTCAAAGTAACATTAATAAAAGTATAATATTTGCTTACTTAGAACTATCTTTAGACATAAGGATCAAAGTTTCTAATTATCATACTTAAGTCATAAGTTATTGTAATAACCCAAATTCTTAAGCACCAAGATATTTTTCTCTTTGGCTTGAAAAGCCTCATGGTTTTGCCCTCAAAAGATAACTTCTCAGCAAGTCACCCATCCTAGGTGTGCTCCCACCTAAGCATGCTTAACTTTGGATCTCTTATCAGGAACTCCACTATTATCTGAGAAGGTAGCTCGATGCTTAAGAGTTTCACTTATTATTACTTAAGTGGGTCCTTACAATCTCCTTAAATTAATTGACATCCTTGTCAGTATACACACACAGATCTAAGAACCATACATAATATAGATAAAACTAAAGATGACCCCTACAGAATCAAGAGGTACCCACAACCATGTAGCACCTTAACCATCATGGGTTCAAGTGGTTGCTCACATGAAGTGGTACTTTGCCTTATATGGTACTTTGCTCCTATCTAACACCCTATGGTCTACTCTAATACCATTTGTAATAGCCCAAATTCTTAAGAACCAAGGTATTGTTTGCTTTGGCCTGAAAGACCTCACAATTTTTCCTTCAGAAGATAACTTTCTAGTAGATCACCAATCCTAGGAGTGCTCCTACCTGAGCACGCTCAACTTTAGAGTTCTTATCAGAAACTCCACCATTATCTGAAAAGGCGCCTAGATGTTATAATGCTTCACTTATTACTACTTAAGTGGGTCTTTATAGTTATAATCTAATAATTTAAGGTGATAAAATCCTATATTAGTTTATAAGTTCAATCATATAATTTAAGTGCTAGTAATTATAGCTTAATCATAAGCACATAAATGGTGGGATAAAATCATATAAATTTATGAGAGTTGATTGTTTGGCAAATCAATCTTGTTTTAAATATTAATTTATGCTAATTCTCTTACTTTAGAGAAAATTAATTATCTTAAGATTAAATCAAAATGTTTAATCACATAGGCAATTATTAGATGTAACCCTTATAGTTTACTAGTCTAGAGTCAAGTATCAAAATAGCTAATGATAACTAAGTTTATGCAAAATCAGAAGGAGCTATGCAAAATTCGTAAATGCAAATTGCAAGCTTATGTTATTTTGAGTACTTAATTAGAGTTACAAGGAAAATTAAGTCTAATTAGACATGATTGAAGATTTATCATATTAATTTGAATTGCACAACTATTATTAATTTACTTACCCATTATTTAAGCTAGAGGCACTAACAGTTCTTGCTTTTATTAATTCAAACACTTAAATAAACTAATTAAGGTTTCATCCTAATTAGGAGAGATTTAATTAAGAGGTTACAAATGAAACAAATCAGTTTATTCCATATGGTCATTTAACATTCAAAAGGGTAGAAATAAACTATTCAATTGAAGTAAGAATAATGCATTAAGTTAATTAAGCATAGCTAGGGTTTTACCATAATTAAGACAAATTAAGAAATCTAAATGTCCAAATCAGAGTGTAGATTCTCTAAAGTACATACTAATGTTTAAAAAGTACACATAAATCTAATTAGCCAATTCAGAGAACAACAAGTGCTAATGAATCATTAATCAAGTTCTAAGGGCTTAGCACATTTTAGCAAAAATAGAAAGAAAAAGAAATCAGAATTTATTTAGTACTTGGCAATCAAGTTCTAACTAACATGTGTTTAATTAGAGGCTAAGACTTGCAAGTTTGGAATTACACAAACCCTAATATTCACTAATCATGCAAAATATAATTAATCCTTAATTAGTGAAATATTAATCAGAAACTTTTCCTACTTAACACCTACATTCTATAAGACATAAGTGACTAAATGAAACCATAATCACAAATTTTGGATATGTACATATGCTAATCTTCACCAATTAGGATACTAAAGTAATTAAGCAATTTAAGACAATATACTCACAAAAAGTGCAGTATTATTTTATATTGTTTTTCCTCATATTTTTCTGAACAAAATAATATATAATTTCATGTATTTTGGATAAGTATTTAGAAAGTTATTTAGATAATACATTTTGAATGTTCTTAATTAAAGTTTGATTTTCTGATTTATTTTTCTTAAGGAAAATAAATAAGAAAATTCTTTTATTATTTAAACCACGAGAGCCCGAAATCGAAACCGTGCGGGTTAGGGTCTGACCGGACCTATCACTGTGCAGCCCTTCCGCAGTGCCTTCCCCAACCCAGGCGAATAGGGGTTAACCCTAATCGCCTAGTTACTGAGATCTAGGCCATGCCAATAGCTCCAACTGATCCCTACACTATCTACAAGGTGAGGTACATCGATTGCCCATGAAAAGCCCTAAGCTATTATGGCTAGATAGCAGTAGCATTACTACCCTTAATTGATTGCCTATGGGGACATAGGGTTTACTGTGGGGAGTCAATACTCCCTACAAAGGTAATGCCAAGCTAAAGCCTCATTATCTACACCTTTTGAAAGATTAGGCATGTCTAAGCCCTATATTTGCATGGCCCAGGAGTGGCTGAGACCTTGGGAGGATACTCAGGTTCAGCACTCCACTTCTCTGTACAGGCCCGAGTCAACCACCCATTGATCAGGTCTGAACAAACCCGAATGATGAAGACTAACAATTGGGGACTCATTGCAGTAGATAATTGACAATCAATAGAGGCTGAGGAAAATTTGAGTTCTCAACATTTTAAGATGAAATGGTGGGTACCTGGTTTGGCTTTTGGGAGGGCTTGCTAATGCTACTGGAGGTGACTCTATGGACTGACTGAACTGTAAGAAGGAGCTAAGGGCCCTGAAGATGAGGACTCACCCTCTGATTAATGTTAGCAATAATAGGGGATGCTGGGAGAGCTCGGGCTTATAGAGATGGCTGTGAGAGAAGGATTTGGGGAAATGGAAATTCCAAATGCAATTCAGTGAGTAAACAACTGATTGATGCCAAGCTTAGGCTTTTCTCTGTATAGGCCTGAGTAAACAAACCTTCTATTCAATTTGCTATGCCAGTAAGCTCCTAGATGATGCTCAAAGAAATTATGCTACCATGAAAAAGGAAATCCTAGTTGTCATCTTTGCCTTCACTAAATTTAGGTCTTATCTCATTGGGTCTAAGACTATTATTTATACTGATCATGCAGCTATTAAGTATCTCATTCAAAATAAAGAAGAAAAACCATGCTTGATATGTTGGGTGTTTCTCTTGCAAGAATTTGATCTTGAAATCTGGGATAAGAAAGGGAGTGAGAATGTGCTAGCAGATCATTTATCTAGATTGACCCACCTTGATAATGATAAGCTGGCCAAAATTAGTGATTCATTCCCCAATGAGAAGCTTTATGATGTGGCTTCAAATTATTCTCCTTAGTTTGCTGACATTGCAAATTACCTTGCAGGAGGAGTCATACCAAAAGACATGAGTTACCAACAAAGAAAAAAAATTCTTTGCTGACATCAAAAATTACTTTTGGTATGATCCTTTTTTGTACAAATGTTGCAATGATCAACTCTTAAGGAGATGTGTTCCTGACTTCGACATTAGGAATATTCTCTATCATTATCACATGACAGACTGTAAATACACGTCTGCGCTTGCACGCAAGTGTACGTGGTCTGAAGTAATAAGTGGAAAGTTTGAGTTTCAGGGGTTTATCAAACCATAGAGAATTAGATGTTTTGTTACTAAGGTATATTTATTATCACTAATATTTAAGCTATCGGTAACTTGTTTAATTTGGTTCCAGAATGAGCAAAACAATCACTTAGTAGAAAACAGTCAAATAAAAGGAAGAGGAGAGTTGGGTGTCTCCCAAATGACATGATAGATTACTTAAATATGATGCCTCCTCAAGCATTCATTTTTCATTCGCTTTGATTTTAATCAAGTGCACATTATTTTACTTTGAGGTTTATCTCAAAGATTTACAAGTTCAAATATTGTGCTTGAAATGAACACACAGTCGGTTCTATTTCAGCACAAAGATCCTTATAAGATTTTAGGTTTGTAGTTTTTATCTCATCTCTTGATCATGGAGATGAGGGATGTTAATTTGTTAAGATCTTATAAGCATTCATTCCACTAAGAGCACCACACACATCACACATAGCTGAGATGAGGGGTTGGATTCATTGGGCTTAATGACTATATCACCTCATTCATGAGCACACAATTATTCCATTCCCTCTCTCAAGTATGTTGAGCAGCAGGGCTCCATTAGTGGGTCTTAGCATCACATGCATCATCCCATTAGTTGAGCATAGATTAAGGTCCACTAAGCTCAAGAACTTTCTCACATAGTTCCAAGCTCTCGTGCACTCATAAATCTAGCATTTAAACCAAGGTGAGCTATGGAGCACAAGACAAATTAGTCTTTTGATTCACATTAAGTCCAAAATAAAATTATACATCTCTTTAGCAAGGCATTAAGATCATAATCTTTACTAATACTTGAGGAAAACTCATACATTTATAGTAACTATCAAAACATGTGGGATTATCCCAACCCTCCCCAAGGGAGGTTTAGCTCTCCATTACAAAAGAGATGAAAAAGAACATATACATGGATAAAGACCCTTTCATGATCAACTAAGAAGGGAAATTCAAAACAAGAGCTTAGAAAATACTAGGAACATTCCTTGGAAGTTCCCCGGACTCTTCTTCTCCTTGCTTGAAGTGCCTTTCTTAGGTCGCTAGTGCTATCTTTCTCCTCCTTCTCCTGACCAAGTTGAGCTTCTCCACCCTTGGAGAGTTTTTCTTCTCTTCTATGCAGCCCATTTTCTTACTTAGTGAAGTGAGAAAATTTGGGAACCCTCCTCTAGTCAAAAGGAGTGATATTTATAGATGAGGGACTGCTTCTTCCTTCTTCATTTCAAAATCCAGCAAATGCCTCTTAAAAATATGAGCAATGATGGCAAAATCCACTTGATGGATGAGGTGACAAATTCTTTCCGTTATTTTAGTCATTACATCACCTTAAAAGATCATTTTCTTAATTAAAAATAGAGCTGTAGCAGGAGGAATGATGTTGGAGACAAGAGGCTGGTTAGGGGTCTTGTCCCAGCCGCAATTAATGCTTCTACCAAATAAAATTGATATATAAATATGCAATTTGGTTAAGTGGTTATGCCAATCAACCCTAATCAAGATCTGCAATAATTAGGAAAAAATGAAAAATCTAACCATTAGATGTTCAATATTATTTTATATTCTTATTTCTGATGATTTTCTAATTAATTTGATATATAATATTAAAGGGTTTGGACCAGTGGATTGAAAGTTATTTCATTAATACATTTTGTATTTTTATTTAATTAAAATCCATATGATTGGAATAATTGAATTATTTTCCTTAAGAAAATTAATTCCAATTATTCAAATATTAATTAAACGGGTTCAGCCCGTTCACCAAAACACGCAGGTCGACCAGGGTCCGAAGACCTGGGACTGTTGCACCGCGTGGGTCACGGGTCAGCCTAACCAGCACAAGGGCTTCATCCCCGAGCCTCCGTCTCGACAGAAGGACCCAATTAGGGGAACCCTAATCGGCCAAATCTGGCACATCCCGACCACGGCATGACTAACCATCAGTAGCTACACATTCAATGTGGTCTGGTGCATCAAAGGGGACCTGAAGCCCTCTGTGTGGTGGTTTGGATCGGCCAGACCCTACTCACTTGAGAGCTCCTGCAATGGGGCTACTGTGGGGAGAAAATTCTCCCCACAGAGGCCATGTCAGACCCAGGGCTCAATCCCTACACCCTCAGGGAGGTGAGACAGATTAAAGTCCCCTGGTCTGAGGGCTTGAGGTGGTCTGAAATGCTAGGAGCTTACTCACCCGAGGCGTTCCTTAAGAATTTAGCCTGATCGATCAATTCGATCGATCGGGGCTAGCTCACGGCTCAATTACGATAGCATTAGGTTTGATTCAATAATACTCAGTGATACGAGTCAAATGGAAGGGAGTCTGAGCCCAATTGGCTCAGACTGAGCAAGAGGGGGTACCTGGTTTATCGGCTAAGCTTGGGGTGATCGACTAAGGGTTCAGCTAGCCTTAACTAAGCTTCCAAATATTGTAAAGGATCCTAAACTCCAGGAGAGCCTACAATCATCAGTTCGAGAGCTCCTGGGATCACCTAGAGGAATCTTGCGGACCGGCAATGGCAGAAGAAGGATCGAGCTCAATTGATCAGCAAGGATCAAATGTAGCAATGCTGGGGATATTTATAGCCTTAGCAAGGAAGTGGGGAAGTTTTCAAAGGGATGGATCGGGCTGGGGAGGCCTGAGAGACCGGGCCATGGCTGAGTTTTTGAATTTCCAATTAGAGCTCGGCCGGGCCATGAGGCCCGATCAGGACCGATATGTCGTTGAGGGAAGATCCGCAACGGCTTGATGAGGTGGAACGGGTAGTGGGGGATAGGGCCCGACTATCTGGAATCGGCTAGATTCCTTATGTCGGGTGCGGGCGAGAGGAAGACAAAGGTCCACAGTGTCGGGACCTTTGGATGTCATTTGATCGATCGATCAGATGGCGAAATAGATCGGATCGCTTGGATCCTAATGGCCGATTGCGGGGGAGATCTGGGCCGTAGGATTGGTTGGGCAAATCGATGGTTGATCCACGATTCCACGGAATCTGATCTTGGCCGTTGGTTCCTTAAGCGCAACTGCTAGATTTGTGGGACTCCGCTGTCGCGCGACCCGGGCTCCGCAGCGGATCTCCCGCAGTCCGCACAGTGGATCCCGACCGTTTTAACGGGTAAGGGATATATTTGCAATTTAGAAAGTTAAGAACCCTTTTATGCAATTAGACCATTTTAATTAAATATGAATTATGGCCTAAATAATTTCCAAATTGCACCAAACTTTCACCCATAACTAATTTGGGGGTGATAAATTAAAAAATGCAATAAGATTTTAACTCTGAGCTCAAAATATTTTAGGTCTAATCTAGGGCATCTAGACTGATCAAAATGCCATTTTGGACCTAGTGAAGTCCAATGGACTTCAAATTTTCTAGACAGGCTCAATTTGATATTATATAAGCAATGGTTTTGAAGTTTAAGATTGATTAATCTTTATATATAGCAGGGTAACAACCTAGGGTTGTTACAGACTCCCCCACTTAAGAACGATCTCGCCCTCGACATCATCTCAAGAGGGAAGACAAACATGCAGAATTTTGAAGAAATAAAAGTATTATTCAGAAAGTTAATGGGTACTTGGATTTTCAAAGAGACTGGGATACTTTCTTTTCATATCTGCTTCTTTCTCTCAAGTAGATTCTTCTAAAGAGCGATTTCTCCACTGAACCTTTACCGTTAGGATTGAGTGATTTCTCAACTGCTTTTGATCATGAGCTAAGATCCAGATGGAGAGATACTGCTGGAAGTTGATTTAGATGAGGTGGGTTGCAAAGACATCTTCATAGAGAGGAGATGTGGAATACATTATGGACTGCAAAGAAGTCTTCAAGAATCTGCAATTGATAAGCTGGAGAACCAATCTTCTCTAGGATTTCAAATGGTCTGACATAGCAGGGACTTAGTTTCCCGGCTACACAAAAATGATACACGCCTTTCATCGGGTTGACTTTAAGATACGCAAAATTTCTAACGTCAAATTCCACAGTCCGATGATGGGCATCATGATACTTACTATGGCGATCTTGAGCTGCTTTGATTCTCTGCTGGAATAGTTAAATCTTACGATTGGTCCCTTTAACTATTTCTGAACTATATAGCTGAACACTGCCTATTTTAGACCATGCCAAAGGAGCACTGCATTTCTTACCATACAAATCTTCATATGGATCCATGCCAATACTTGCCTAAAATCAATTGTTGTATACAAACTCTACGAGAGAAATATGATCTTCCCAGAAGCCTCCAAAATCCGGAATGCAGAGATGAAGAAGATGTCCAAAACTTGATTGACTCTTTCTGTTTGACCATCTATTTAAGGATGAAAAGCAGTGCTCATGGCTAGAGTAGTCCCCAAGTCCTGATGCACTGCTTGCCAGAATTTCGAAGTGAAACGACTATCTTGATCAGATACGATAGATCTGGGAATTCCATGGAGCCTGATAATTTTCTTGATATACAACTTTGCTAATTTCTCCACAGAATCAGTTTGATGCATATGAATGAAATGTGCTGATTTGGTCAGTCGATCAACAATGACCCAGATTAAATGGGCACCGGATCTTGATTTAGGTAACCCCATAACAAAATCCATAGAAATGTCGAACCACTTCTATTCAGGAACTGCCAGAGGATGAAGAAGTCCTCATAGCTTTTGGTGTTTGGCTTAACTAAGTTACATGTATGACACTTTGCTACAAATTTGGCCACACTTTTCTTTATTCTAGGCCACCAAAATAATTTCTTTAGGTCTTGATACACTTTGGTACTACCAGGATGTACTTGATAACCAAAATTTTAACCTTCTACTATAATCTCTGGATGCATGGATTTGGGAATCCATAGGTGATGTCCTTGATAGATTACATTACCTTGAAGCTTAAGATCAAAGCGACAAACACTTTCAATGTCTACTTTAAACTTCAGATAGCCTTCAATCTTAGTTTAGGAGATGGAGACATCACGATAAAATGTGGGTTCAACTTAACTCATGGATATCAGTGTGCTTAGCATAGCACCACACACTGGCCTGATTTTAAGCATTTAGAGTTCTTCTTCTAGAGAACTTGATAATATCATAGAAGATAGAGTAGCATGACGACTTAGTGCATCTCCGACGATGTTCACTTTTCCTGGATGATACTGGATGCCTAAATCATAATCACTTATTAACTCAAGCCATCTTTGTTGTTGGCAGTTCATCTCATGCTGGGTGAAGCTGTACTTTAAGCTCTGATGATCAGCAAAAAGGGAACACTTGATGCCATAAAGATAATGACACAAGATTTTCAGAGCAAAAACTACGGCTGCTAATTCGAGATCATAGACAAGATAGTTCTTTTCATGCGGTTTTAACTGACGAGATGCATAGGCTATAACTTTTCCTTCCTACATCGGCACACACCCCAAACTTATGCTAGATGCATCGGTATAGACTTGGTAGTTGAGACCTTCTTTAGGTAAGGCTAGAACTAGGGCAAAGGAAAGAGCATCTTTTAACGATTGAAACACTTTCTTGCATTCTGGAATCCAGATAAATGGTACTGCTTTCTGAGTCAACTTTGTGAGAGGAGATGCAATTTGTGAGAAGCCCTTAACAAATTTTCTATAATAACCTGCTAGAACAAAAAAACTCCTGATATCAGTCACAAATTTTGGTCGTGACCAATCTTGAACTACGCTCACTTTATTTTGATCGACTTTGATTCCTTGAGAGTCGATGACATGACCCAAAAAAGCGACTAAGTCGAGCCAAAATTCGCATTTGGAATACTTAACATATAGCTTATGGCTTTGGAGCTCTTCTAGTACTAATTGTAGATGGTTCTCATGATCTATTTTACTTTTCGAATAAATCAGAATATTGTCTATGAAGACGATGACAAATTTATCTAAATACCCTTTCAACATGCACTGCATTTAATCCATAAAAATGGATGGCGCATTTGTTAAGCCAAAGGACATTACCAAAAATTCATAATATCCATAGTGGGTTCTAAACGCTATTTTCTCCACATCTGGACCTTTAACTCGCAATTGATGATATCCAGATCGCAAGTCTATCTTTGAGAAACTTTAGCTCCAGATACTAATCAAATAAGTTATTGATACAAGGTAGAGGATACTTATTCTTGATAGTTACTTTATTTAATTCCCTATAATCGATGCACATTCTCATCGATCCATCTTTGTTCCTTACGAATAAAACTGGCGCTCCCCAAGGAGATGAACTTGAACGAATAAGACCTTTCTCCAATGGTTCTTGAAGTTACTTGTTCATTTCTTGAAGTTCTTTTGGCGCCATACGATATGGAACTTTTGACAACGGTTGAGTTCTAGGAATTAATTCAATTGAGAACTCTACTTCTCTAACTGCAGGAAGACTGGGTAGGTCTTCAGGGAAAACATCAAGAAATTCACAAACTATACGGTTCTCAGAAATAGGCACGACTTCTTTCTTCTCTCCCAACATTGTTACGAGATACGTGTCGCATCCCTTCCTGACTAGCCTTTCTGTTGTCATTGCATTGATTAATGATGCTTTGGTGCTAAATTTTCCAATGAATGATTTGATTGACTTCCACTGCCCCATATTATTATCTTCCTTTGGCAATTTATGCAAGCACCATGCTCACTTAACCAATTCATGCCTAGGATTATATTAAAGTTTGCAATTATCAGTATAATTAATTTAGCCCCATAGTTTTATTCACCAATAGGAATATCTATACTGCAAAATTGTTGGGACTACATATGGGCTCCGGAAGGTAACCCGATGCTCAACGAGCTAGCTAATCGATAGGTTGGTAGCATAAGAGTTTTAGCCCAATTTTTCGATACAAAGGAATGACTCGCTCCCGTATCAAAAAGGATGTTACAAGATTTGTCGTTTATTGACATGGTGCCTATGATTACAATAACTTAATAAGAATAGCTACTCAAATATTTGAAAATACTGAAATGGTAAAGACTGATTACTAAAATAGTGAGAATTGAATAAAAATTAATTTATGGCATACCTGAAACCACATCGTTGTCCTCAAGAGCAGAGGCAGGAGTTAACATATATACCCTTGCCAGTGATGAGGGTCGTTTGTTCTAGGGCCTTTGACCCTGACGATCATAGTTTGGCTTTTGTGCAGGTACAATTGCTTTAGAGTTCGAAGTAGTAGCTGGCATTATAGCAGGAGCAAGCTCTCGGCTATTCCTTGGTTGTACTCAGAATACTTATTTATGACGGGAGTGATTGATGAGCACTCTGTCGATTGTGTTTTTCTCATTACATTCGAAATAATGGTGGCCGCGACGACCACAAGTAAAACATACACCATCGAAGTGGTAGCATTTTCCATACAATTGCAATCATTTACACTCAAGGTTTTGTGGCTGGGGTTGTGTAGTCTCCATGCTATAGACTTTTGCCATCTTATGATGACCAAAATGCTCCTTCCTAGGTTGCATTGCCTTACTTTTCCGGTTCAATTGACCTTAGAATCCTTCTTGTAGATGGGCAGCCTCAATCAATTTAGTCATAGTTTTGATCTGATGAGATACTAAGTGTGCTTTAATAGAGTCTCTCAGACCCTTCAAGAAATAGTGACATCTGGATGCTTCTATTCTCATTAGGTCCAGAACAAAATGTGATAATCTTCAAAATTCCTATTCATAGTCGAACACTGAATTATTGCCTTGTATGAGATGGAGGAGCTCATCCTCCAGAATTGCTTGAGCTAACGTCGATATGAACGCTTCACTGAACACTTCCAAAAATATGTCCCAAGGAATGTATTCTACTTTATAATCAGCAAATTTGTTGTTCCACTCGTTCTCCCACCTGTATTCGACTTCTTCTTAAAATAGATGAGTTACTAGGCTGATGGCTTTAAAGTTAGGGCACTTGATACTGGCTAAGTTCTTCTCGACAATCTTGAGCCATTTTACTGTGTCCTTTGGATTTAAGGCTCCATTGAATGTAGGAGTTCAGAGGCGAAGAAAGTTGTGCAGGATTCCATCGCTCAAATAGTGGGAAGACAAAGAGAGCTCTGCAGGTTATTACTTAACAGAAAGGATAAGAGCAAGTGTCTCTTGCGCCTGTTGCACATTGTTTTCAATTAAGGCTTTTGCAAGACTAGCCATGGGGTTGATCCTTCGAGTCCATCTAACGACGAGACCATGTTCTTGATCGGAGTAGGCGCAGATAGAGATGCCGAATTCATGACTGTAATTGCAAGTATGGATTCAGAAACATAAAATTTACTATACTTTCATTCATTCATTTCTTTCTCACAAGAGAAGACACATGGATCCACAAAACATATAACTGCGATGAAAGAAAATGATATAAACAGATCTCAAAAATTCTAATTACAATATTTGACCCAAAAGGCAGTGCAAAAGTCAACATATGTGACTATGTATCTCCTCTGAGCTAATCTCTTATATACCCAATACCACCAAAGACTCGTTGATCCCCTCAGTAGGATATCTATGATCTCCAAACAATACTCCTACAGACAGGCTGTCTCTCAAAGTGCAATAGTAACGCGATCCAACCATTCTCTGGCGAGTGCTGAAAGACTGGTGCCTCCAAAGGATAAGTTGATAAGGATTTTATCTAGAACATCAACTCCTCGAGGTGACACTCCATCGACAACCCTTCCGTAGATCTAGCCATGTGGCGCCCCACCCCTTAATCCACAAGATTAAGCTAAGGGGTGGAGTATCACTCTTACTAACTCTTCACTTATTATTAGATTAGGATGAAATCCACAATCCACCTAATAATGGAAGGAGTAAGCACAGAATAAAATATTCAGTCACTTTATAAGAAATTCATACATAGTGTAGAAGCAATTTAACTAAGAGACATCCAAGCATCACAATATGAATAGCATGAAATATAACTCAAAATAAATAACATAGTAATCCATAACACATAGTCATGGGTACCTGTACTATTACATCAAATTAAAGTTTAAGTAATTAAAGCAAATAAATACTCTCATCCTCACTTATAAGAAAACTAAGCATCTCCTTCTAAAGGCTCTTCCTCTAGATAAGGCACCTCCTCTAGCACCTGATCTTCTACTTGATATGGATCTACCATTGTCGGTTTCACAATGTAGGGCCCCAGCCAAAAAAGAGAAAATCTTGTATTAGATAATTGTCTAAGTACATTTTAAGCTGATTTGTTTTTTGTGTTTTGTAATATTACCATTTAATAATTTCTATGAAACATCTATATCAAATAAGGGAGCAACTAGCATAACAAGGTAAAGGAAAAAACTATAAACGATATTTATAACTTAAGCAAAAAGGAGGCTAAGACGTGCCTCAAATATAAGCTAAATAAAGCAGGGCATATAAGTATAAGTAACTGTACTAGTGCTGAAAGAAAATTCTACACCCTAACATGCTGGTGATTATAAGAATTATGCAAGTTAAATAAGTAAACTCAACCATGATACATACCTATAGCAACAAAAAAAATCTAACATCCTAAAATATATATAATTAAAATAAGGAAATAGCTGACTGAATGAAAATAGTGTACACAAAACATCAATACTATATATGAACATCCGTGTACTAATTGCCATACAGAAAAAAGCTAATCTAGCTCATTGAATATCAAAAGGATTTTAGCGTCAACAAGGGCTAAGGCGCAAAACTATATACTCCTAGCATCATCAAGGAGACAAGGCAGGATATAAGGTGTTCTCCTAGCATTATACAAGGAGGCATAGGCAAAAAACAAATAACAAATCTTCTCCTAGCGTCATCTAGGAGACTATGTAGAAAATATATACACACAATCTTCTCCTAGTGTTAACAAGGAGACTAGGCAGAAGACATAATTGAGAGGCAGCTCTTGCACATGCAATTATTATATTTAATCATTTATCTTAATGTTTTCATAAGGAATCTAAGGAGTCTCCATATTTTTCTAAAATTTTATTCATGTATCAAGGTCTTATATGATATGCTCAAGAAAATATAGCACAAATATCAAGGAATGCATAGCACAAAATATCAAAGTAAGCAAGAGACTCTACTAAAATAGTGATATCATTTGTTTTCTAATTTAACAATTATAACTATTCCAAGTTATACAAGTTCAGGATCTCCAACTCCTACTATCGAGTGTAACTTAGAAGCTTGCCCTTATAAGTTAAAAGGATTAGAACTGAATAGGTTCTAATCTAATTCAATCAAATTATGACTATGAGTTAAATTAATAAATCATACATCCTAATTTTGTGAATTTAGATGTTCTATCTAAGACCTGATCAAGATCTTCTAAGCTATAGATTATGGATTAAACACCACGAGATTGGGCTTAATCACATAATCCAAAAAGATAAGACTTAAGATCTAGGTTTTATTCTAATAGTGATCTACAAATTAAGGCAAATCCTATTAAGCAAATCACACTTAATAGGATGAATCTCCTAACCTAAATCTAGGTTAAAAGACAAAATAATCGTAATAAGTTGTAAGAGAAAAGAAAAGTCTAGAAACTAATAAAACTAAGGATTCATCCATTGAGTAACCCATTACCTCAATGAATGAAATCTAATCTATGATCTAGTCCTAGCCTCAAGAATGGTCCTAATATGATGTTATTATCCTAAGGAAATAACTTAGAAAGATTTTTAGGAAAATTGACGGATTTACCTAATATTTGATTTTACTCACTTAATTGACTTTAATATAGTTCTAATATTGTTTTAGTGTTTTAAAAGGTAATTTAGAGATTAAGGATGTTTTCTAAATTTTGGGCAAAATGACTATTTTGCCCCTACTTACGGGTCTAAAAAGTCAACTTTTGATTTAAGGATCCAAATAAAAGTTTCTTACTGTCCAATGATCCCTTACTGTCTAACTTGAAAATAGATAGTAAGTACGCCCAATTAGGACTCTAAATGAGTCCTACATATCCAAACTAAAGTTTTGACCAGAAGGGTAAATTTGTAATTTACACCTAATGGGATCTAAATTTTTTTCAATTTACAGTGGGTTATTATTCAAGGATTCTATAGAGTCCAAGAATATTGCATTTTGAGGTCAAATGACTAAGTTATGACTATTTTAATTTTTAAGGTCAATTCGGTAATTTTATGTCGGTCAACGGGTGACAAAAACTGAACTTTTCTGTTTGAAGTTCAATCATAACAAACTCAATTTCTATAGCTTCCCTATAATATACTGAGTATGTTGATAGGGAGTAAGCCCAATTTGGACCTCAAATTGTCAAATTATAACCTAACTAAGGTTATAAGTTTTTTGGTAATTTTTTAACTTTCTAGGGTTCAGATCTTAAATTTTATTTTAGTTTATTAATGACATTATAATTCTAAGCTAGTTAGCACCTTGAATTGCTGAATTTAGAGTTTAATTGACCAAGTTATGATCAATTGAATTCTAAGTACATTTTGATCAATTTTCCTTAAAGTCAACTATGGGGTCCAGGGTTGACTTTTATCCTGATATCAAAAGAGAAAAACTAATATTACTATAGTGATGAGGTAGTTCTTCTGAGTATTTTAAGACCCATATTGATTATGTTTGGATGACTATGTTAAAAGTTATGGAGTTTAAATAGGTCCTAAAATGCTACTACGTTATGCGTATCCTGAAACTAATTTTTGCATTACGCTATTTGATTCCTTTTATTTTTCTGAGTAAAATGAGACTTATATTGACTATTTTGGATCATCCTACAAAAATTTATTAAACTCTTAAGTTTTATTTAATTTTAATTAATTTAATTACTATTTAAAAATACAATTTGTATTATTTACTATTCATTTAATCAAATTGTATTAATTTAATGTTCATTCCTAAATTTAAAATATTATTAATTAAATAATTAATTATCCTTAATTTGTATTCAATTATCAATAATTATCAATTAGTTTATTAACTAATTATCTCTTTAATGAATTAATAAATCCTTACTTTATATATTTTAATATTGATTTACTATTTAATTAGGATTAAATTAATTAATCCACTCTTTATGCTTAATTAATAGTCTAATTAATCCATTAATTATCTATTTAATACTATTTAAATATTAAATTAATTATTTTGTTTATTGTTCTATTTACATTAATTAATTATTTACTATTTAAAATTACTCAACTATTTACTAAATTAAATTAACTAATCATAATTAACTAAGTAGTTAATTATACTTATTAATTAATTATAACATAACTAATAGTATATAGATATATATATATATATATATATATATATATCAATATATATATGTATATATATATATTTTTTATTTTTTGTAGAATTCTGGACGGCGGGACCCACTATTGACACGTGGCTGGTCCTGATTGGACGTGGGAGAGACAGCGGGCCCCATAGCGCCACGCGGCAGCTCGAAGAGACCGCGGGCTGTGGAGTGGGGCCCACACCTGCGGCCTGAAACGACCGCAGCGCAGCGGCGGGCCCCGCGAGCCACGCGGCGGGCAGCATGTGTGACACCGAGCGGAGCGGGCCCCGCCGCGCTTCCCACTGCGCCCAAAATCTCCGCGGGTCAGGCTCAGGTCGACCCGGCCCGTTCCGATACCCATCGCCTACCCTCCCAACGGGTTGGAGCTAGGGTTAGGATTCGGCAGCGCTACCGGTGACTAGCGACGCCGGTCCGCATGGCCGAGGGTGGTCCTCGGCGAGGCCGACCCGATGGGACCGGAACCAAGGCCGAGGGGGCACGAAGGAGCGAGCTAGGTTCAACCCTAGTTCCTCAAGTTTAAACGCGATAGAGGTAATGATTTTGACTGTTTACAAAATCCTGAATTCACTCGATCGGAATCAAACGAGGTCAATCCATTCCGGTCAAACGACAATCAAATGTGTGAAATAGCATTTCTAGATCATATTGCATTGATCATAAGAAAATCGAGAGGAGTCGGGTAGTACCTGATGGACGGCGGAGACGCACTCGGGGTTTGCAGAGGCTCTAATGGATTCCATGGGCTCGATTGCACAAATAGGTCTCAATAGGGATGGCGATGGGTCTTAATGGCCATGGGATGAAGTAGCCGAGGCTCGTGGTGCGCGGGTTGGGCGAGCGGGCGGTGGCCTGCTGCATGGCGCAGGCGATGCTATCGAGGGAGACGATGTGTCCTGAACTGTTCGATCATTTGACGGCGCCGTTTGGAATATAATATTATTATTTAATTTAAATTAATTAATTCCCTATTTAAATAAAATAATTGAATCTAGTAAATTCCAAATATTCACCCCTATCTAATTGAGGGGCAAGGAACGCAACGACGAGGTCAGATTTTTGATTCAAAGAGTATTTTAGTTTCCCCAATTTTGTTTTAGGGTATTTAAATATTATTAATATATTCGTCAAAATTTCAACGACTTCCGATTGACACGAAAACATCATCCCCAGCTAATTTGGGGGCAATGAGCGCAATGGCGAAATCTGTTTCTCAATATAGGTTTATTTGGATAAGTCAAATTTTAGGGTTTCTGATTTTTCAGAAATGAGAATTTGATCTATTTGACTCCTGATTTAGACTTGGTCTTAAAGGTTGACTCCTAATGAATTGATTATCACTTAGATTAAGATTAGGACTAAGATTAGTGCTAATTGACTAGGGTAACAACTTGGATTATTACAGGCTCCCTCACTTAAAATGATGTCATCCTTGACATCACTTAAGTAAGAAGAATAAGCAGTAGTGAGTTTTGGTTTCCAAAGTTTGAGGGAGTTCTAAGATTCTCCATTTAGAATTCTAGGACATAAGATTTAAGGTTGGACCTTTATAATTTAACCTCACTGTTATGATTAGAGAGAACTTAACTAATATGAGTGATAATTATCACTTAAGTGAGGATGGTAATAAAGAGGAGTAAGTTGACATTCAACTAGGTTGAATGTGACTACCTGGGATCAAGGACTAACTCAGTCATAACATATGACTCAGCACTATGGGATAGGGCTATCACATATCAGGTGATATCAAGGATCCTTGTGGTGCTATACTTAAGTGACATTCCTCACTTAAGATCTTAGGCCAAAGTTCCTAAGTTATTACAAGACTTACCTAGAATTAAGAGATGCTAGGATTTTATTAGAATCCAAGGAATTGGGCACCAAAGTACTAGAGTCCTATGACTACTTATCCTAATAAGAGTTTAGGATGAGAAATTATCTAAAGGACCACTTATTGGACTAAGTCTAAATAAGGAAGCCCACGGATTTTCTATAAATCTCTACTTAGGAGTTAGGGTTGAGATGAACTAATCATATGAATTAGTCCATATTGGATTTGAACTAAACAAGAGGCATTCATCTCTTACTAAGGGTTTTACTATGGCAATTAGGATCAATATCTAATTAGGATACTTAGCCTTAAGGATTAAGTCATACATGATGACTTAATATCAAAGATTCAAGAGTTTATCAGAAGGTCATTAACACAAGCCATGAACCATGGCTTGGTTAAGGCAAGGACTCACTCATCCATAAGGTAAGTGCTAGGAAGCTTAGCAGGGGCCTATGTTACAGCCATAAGTCATAATCTAAGACTAATGTTTAAGGCTCTAGAATAATTACTAGTATCTAAGTCACATATGTGGCTCATATCATTAAGGGCTATAGGTTAAAATTAACCTAGTCTGAAGGTGAGCTAATTCCAAGGGAATAAACAACATTGCTTGAGTCACATCATGACCTAGGCATTTGTTAAAGGGTTAAACTTAAGCCATTTGGGAAGAGAATTTCTTAATCAATAGAAATAAGATCTTCCACAACCCAAATACTACAATTAAGAGACACTTATCACTTAAGGAGGGTTAAAGAAATGAGAATTACCATCCCATTGAGATGGACTAAGAAAGATATAAGGCTATCTCATTAAGCCATCATAAGTGACTCCATTAAGAAGGTTTCCTAAGGGTATCTAACAATTTTAATCCTGAAGTTAGAATTTGAGTGCTTAATGACTTAAAGAGAGGTATGATTTTCAAAGAATAAGGATTCTTTGATTTAGAAGGAATTCTATAGCTAAGGCTAGTGAATACACGATCATTAGACCATGTCTAATGAAGCAGGTTCTACTACACTTGTGAATTTACAGACTTGGGTTAGAATAATCTAACCATGATGTATCCCAACACTAGGAAGGACTAGGGCAAACTAACCATGGGGTTAATTCACTCTAAGGCTTGTATTATTAGAAAGGTGCTCAACCTTACCTTAGGAATAATAATAAGATAGAGAGGGTGATCATCTAGCTTGGATAATTAACCTTAAGGGAGAAGGGAGTTTAAGGCATCAAGCCATGGATCATGACTCAACGGTGATTGGCTAAGAGGATTCACAAATGAATCAAGATGATGGATTCCTCATCCAAATTAGGATGATGTACTAGAATGCAATTTATAAAGCTACTACCAAGTCATAAATTATGATTTTATCAATTATGGTTCTATGGTGATGACCTTCCATTTCAACATGATATGGAAGGTACTCGTTTCAACAAATTAGGGTGTTGGGGACCTAATGAAATGCTAAGCTAGCATTTTAAGGCATAATTATTACTTGCTTAATAATGGACATAATAATTCAGTTAACCTGAGGAGTGAGAAGTCACTTACCCAATTGGGTAGGTCACTACTAGGTAGAGGAACTTTTATTATAAGTCACAAGGTATGACTTATAATCTAAGATTGGACTGACTATCTAAGAAGTAATTGTCTCATCAAGGAAAGGACACCTTGAACCCAAGACATGGCATATTATAAGTAGTAGGTTCATATAGGGATTTACCCTACCAAGATAGGGTAGAATTATCAACACCATAAATGACACATGGGTTTGAGTCAAGCTGACTTGATGCCAAAGTTTGGAAATGGTCTTACACAACAAAGGTTAAAGTCTAAACTAATGAAACTTAGTTAAGTCTAGTCTCATGGGTGAAATAGCCTTCCTTAAAACTTAGAATTAATTTGATCCTTTGAGTTCTCTAAAGGCTATGCACTATCATAATTCAGTCTAGTTAAGAGTTAATGCCATTTACAGAATCCTAATTATATTTTCAGATATTATAAGTATTGTGAATATTCAATTTAGAATTAAGGTACATCTAATTGTGCCTTTCAAATATATACTCCTCATTCCGAGTTTGATATTGTGATGTCTTGGATGTGACTCCAACGTTTCTGATATAATGACTGAATTTTTAGAAGAATCTTCCATTAGGTATATAAGAATGCAAATTCCAATCCGAAATCTTACAGAATTCTCTGATACCAACTGTGGTGCCCCACCCCTTAATCCACAGGATTAAGCTAAGGGGTGGAGTGTCACACTGACTAACCCTTCACTTATTATTGGATTAGGATGAAATCCACAATCCACCTAATAAGGGAAAGAGTAAGCATAGAATCAAATATTCAGTCACTTTATAAGAAATTCATACAGAGTGCGAAAGCGATTTAAATAAGAGACATCTAAGCATCACAATATGAATAGCATGAAATATAACTTAGAATAAATAACATAGTAATCCAAAACACAAAGTCATGGGTACCTATATTATTACATCATATTAAAGTTTAAGTAATTAAAGCAAATAAATACTCTCATCCTCACTCACTTATAAGAAAACTAAGCAGCTCCTTCTAAAGGCTCTTCCTCAAGATAAGGCATCTCCTCTAGCACCTGATCTTCTACCTGATATGGATTTGCCATTGTCGATTTCACAATGTAGGGCCCCAGCCAAAAAAGAAAATATCTTGTGTTAGACAATTATCTAAGTACACTTTAAGCTGATATATTTTATGTGATTTGTAACATCACCATTTAACAAATTCTAAGCAACATCTATATCAAATAAGGGAGCAAGTAGCATAACAAGGTAAAGGAAAAAGCTATAAACAATATTTATAACTTAAGCAAAAAGGAGGCTATAACATGCCTCAAATATAAGCTAAATAAGGTAGGGCATATAAGTATAAGTAACTGTACAAGTGCTGAAAGAAAATTCTACACCCTAACATGCTGGTGATCATAAGAATTATGCAAGTTAAATAAGTAAACTCAACAGTGATACATACATATAGCAGCAAAAAAAATCTAACATCCTAAAGTAAATATAAGTAAAATAAGAAAATAGCTGACTGAATGAAAATACTATACACAAAACATCAATACCATACATGAATATCCGTGTACTAACTGCCATACAATAAAAAGCTAATCTAGCCCACTGAATATCTAAATGATCTTAGTGTCAACAAGGAGGCTAAGGCGCAAAACTATATACTCCTAGCATCATCAAGGAGACTAGGCAGGATATAGGGTTTTTTCCTAGCGTTATATAAGGAGGCATAGGCAGAAAACAAATAACAAATCTTCTCCTAGCGTCATCTAGGAGACTAGGCAGAAAATATATAAACATAATCTTCTCCTAGTGTCAACAAAGAGACTAGGCAGAAGACATAATTGAGAGGCAGCTCTAGCACATGCAATTATTATATTTAATCATTTATCTTAATATTTTCATAAGGAATCTAAGGAGTCTCCATATTTTTCTAAAATTTTATTCATGCATCAAGGCCTTATATGATATGCTCAAGAAAATATAGCACAAATATCAAGAAATATGTAGCACAAAATATCAAAGTAAGCAAGGGACTCTACTAAAATGGTGATATCATTTATTTTCTAATTTAACAATTCTAACTATTCCAAGTTACACAAGTTCAGGATCTCCAACTCCTACTATTGAGTGTAACTTAGAAGCTCTCCCTTATAAGTTAAAAGGATTAGAACTGAATAGTTTATAATCTAATCCAATCAAATTACGACTACGAGTTAAATTAATAAATCATATGTCCTAATTTTGTAAATTTAAATGTTCTATCTAAGACCTGATCAAGTTCTTCTAAGCTATAGATTATGGATTAAACACCATGAGATTGGGCTTAATTACATAATCTAAAAAGATAAGACCTAAGATCTAGGTTTTATTCTAATAGTGATCTACTAATTAAGGCAAATCCTATTAAGCAAATCACACTTAATAGGATGAATCTCCTAACATAAATCAAGGTTAAAAGACAAAATAATTGAAATAAGTTGTAAGAGAAAAGAAAAGTCTAGATACTAATAAAACTAATGATTCATCCATTGAGTAACCCATTTACTTAACGAATGAAATCTAATCTATGATCTTGTCCTAGTCTCAAGAATAATTCTAATGTGATGGTATTATCTTAAGGAAATAACTTAGAAAGATTTTTAAGAAAATTGACAGATTGACCTAATATTTGATTTTACTCATTTAATTGACTTTAATATAGTTCTAATATTGGTTTTAGTGTCTTAAAAGGTAATTTAGAGATTAAGGATATTTATTCTAAATTTTGGGCAAAATGACTATTTTACCCCTACTTAAGGGTCTAAAAAGTCAACTTTTGATTTAAGGATCCAAATTAAAGTTTCTTACTTTCCAATGGTTCCTTACTATCTAACTTGAAGATAGATAGTAAGTACGCCCAATTAGGACCAGAAATGAGTCATACAGGTCCAATTTAAGGTTTTTGACCAGAAGGGTAAATTTGTAATTTATACCTAATGGAATCTATATTTTTATGTAGTTTACAATGGGTTATTGTTTAAGGATTCCATAGAGTCTAAGAACACTACATTCTAAGGTCGGATGACTAAGTTATGACTATTTTAATTCCTAAAGGCAATTCGGTAATTTTGTGTCGGTCAATGGGTGACAAAAATTGAACTTTTCCGTTTGAAGTCCAATTTCAACAAACTCAGTTTCTATAGCTTCTCTATAATATACTGAGTATGTTCATAGGAGTAAACCCAATTTGGATCTCAAATGGTCAAATTATGACCTAACTAAGGTTAGGGGTATTTTGGATATTTTTTAATTTTCTAGGGTTTAGATCCTAAATTTTTTTTCAGTTTATTGATAACATTGTAATTCTAAGCTAGTTCGCACCTTAAATTTCTGAATTTAGAGTTCAATTGACCAAGTTATGATCAATTGAATTATAAGGGTATTTTGGTCAATTTTCTCTAAAGTCAACTATAGGGTCCAAGGTTGACTTTTTATCTTAATGTCAATATAGAAAAACTAATACTACCACAATGATGGAGCTGTTCTCCTGAATATTTTAAGACCCATATTGACTATGTTTGGATGATTAGGTTAAAATTTATGGGGATTTAAATAGGTCCTAAAATGCTACCACATTATGCATATCCCGAAACTAATTTTTGTATTGTCATTTGATTCCTTTTATTTTTCTGAGTAAAATGAGACCTATATTGACTATATTTAGATCATCCTATAAAAAGTTATTAAATATTTAAGTTTTATTTAATTTTAATTAATTTAATTACTATTCAACAATATAATTTGCATTATTTATTATTCATTTATTCAATTTATATTAATTTAATGTTCATTCCTAAATTTAAAATTTTTATTAATTAAATAATTAATTTTTCTTAATTTTAATTTAATTATTAATAATTATCAATTAGTTTATTAACTAATTATCTATTAAATAAATTAATAAATCTTTAGTTTATATATTTTAATAGTGATTTACTGTTTAATTAGGATTTTTTGTATTTTGAGAGAGATATTTTTCTTCATCCCTGATTTGTACTTTTGGTATTCTTGTTCAGCTCAAGGGAGAGACATTATTCTTCATCCTTATCTCAGTTCTATGTGATCATGAAGTACTACAGAAGCCTAGTACACCCGTTAGTTCACTCAATTCTAACCATTCATTAATTGAATTACTCAGATTCTTCCACCCCCACACTTAGACTTGTAGCAATGTTCATATTAAAGTTTTGGAGACTTGATGCAACTTAAGATTATTACCTTGTTTAGAAGGCATTAGGGCTGTAATTTATTTCAATCATTGTTTTATTAAGCAAAGATATTATGACTTTTTTTTTTTCACCCTTTATGTTCTTATTGAGTCATGCATTTCTAACATTCAAAAAAAAATAATCATTTCAAACCAAAAAATATTGCAGCATGTGAGAGTAGATCAAATCCAAGTTTCATTTATTGAAAAGAAAAAAACAAAGCACAAACTAAACTAAAGAAAGTAAAAGAAAAGAAAAATATAACCTTATTCCTCATCTTGTTCATTCTCATCTTCTTCTTCTTCTTCCTCATCATAATTCTTCTGCCATTCAGTGTTTGGAGGAGGTTCATAAACTGGGGGTTGTGGTAGCACAGCATTGCCCAATCCACTATTCAAACTCAAGTTTGAAAACATTGTTCTGAGAGCTGAGTGGAAGTCATTTTGGAATTGGTGCTACTTGGACAATTCGGCATTGTAGTACCTCATGTCGATTGCCAAACTCTTCCTCATTTGCAAATGGTAATCCCTCATCCTATTCATTCCTTTCTGCAAATTTTTCAATGAAGATAATATCCCGGAGGAAGATGATGCTTCTCCATCCTCCCCCTTTCTTTTCTTGCTCTTCTTACCCACTTGAATTCGCACATTTAGATTATGGCGCGTAAGAGGAACACGAGGGGAAATAGCTGTCCCTCATCCAATTCATTACTTTTTGCAGATTTTCAATGAAGATAATATCCCGAAGGAAGATGATGCTTCTCCTTCCTCCCCTTTTCTTTTCTTACTCTTCTTATCCACTTGAAATCACAGATTCGGATTTTGGCACGTAAGAGGAATACGGTGGGAAATAGCTATGTCGTTGGGTAATACCTTGACCCCTTGTTCAAGGCATAACCCAGTTATTAAAGATCCAAAGGTCAGTGCTACGCATGACCCGGTCAGGGCGTGCCAGAGCTTCTTGAAAATAATCATGGAGATATGGATGTCTCCGGGTTACTCAATTGCACAAATGAGCAACGCCCATGACCTAGTCACCTCACTCAAATGCCCAGATGGCATGATGATGTTGGAGATGAGGACGTGCCATGTATTACATGAGTCCGTGAGAACGGCTCATGGGATGTTGGCCTAGGATCCTCTCCATCCCACGTCATCTCGAGTGAAGGAACTCATAATGTCTGTCGGATTGATTTCAAAATTTAAAAGGGCCTGGTAGGAACACTCTTCTACCGCCCTCAGCTCATGAAAATGCTCGATCTCCTTGAGCCCAAACTTAACCGATTTCCCTCGTACAAACACCTTATGCTTGTTCGCGTTAATCGCGTTGGCATACACTTTTTGTACAAGGGATGGAAGTGAGTCGGTCTGCAAGGTGACTAACTTGTACCAACCCCGGCTGTAGACACTATGAAGTAAACCAGATAGGGGAGTTAATCCTCTTTCCAGAATGAGCTTCCGCCGTGACTTTATTTGCTCAAAGTGTTATTCGGCCTCCACCGAAGATAAACATTTGTTGTTGAAGGAGCCTCCAGAAGTTGAGGCTCCTGCTTCCTTGTTCACTACATTCTTCTTTTATAAGGCCATTCTAGAGGAGATCGTTGTGAGAGGTTTTGAAGGTGAAGTGCAGAATTTTGGATAGAGCAATAGTGCAAAATTCTCTCCTTCTCACAATGGTATTTATAATGGAAAATTTTTGAAAGATTTCTTTGTTTTTAATCACATTCAAAGCATGAATAAGTCAGTCAAAGATTGATTCAATGTTATGCAATTAATGTGACTGAGTTCAACATTTATTTTCTGTGAAAAATAGACTTTTCAGCACTCTTTTTTTAGATTTTGAGTTCCAAGGTGCGCTGTATCGACCTTGACTGCTTGGAGAATCCCAAGCAGTCAAGAGCTGCTTCTAGCTGGTGCCATGCGCCGCGGCATACCCCGGCACGCTCTGGCAACTCAGACTTAAAAATTTCGTTCAAGTGCATCCAGTTCACTACAGCGCACTGTAGCAGCAAAAATCCGCTGTAGCGCTCTATAGCAACTGATTTTGTTGCGGCGCACTGTGACGAGTAAATCTACTGCAGCGCGCTATAGCGCCTTCTTAAGTAGTTTTTCCAGATTTTAACTAAACTTCCAAAATTCTTTTTATTTTTGTGGTGACGTTGTTTTATTTTATGTTTTATAGTTTTCATATTTAGACTAATCTACTCCTAAGTTCAATAATTACTTGGGTTGCCTCCTAAGAAGCGCTTGTTTTAAAGTCGTCAGCCCGACATGTTTAAGATCCAGAAGGGTTTGAATCATGTGGTAGTTTTCTTTTCCATATGTTTAAACTACATGAGTGAGCACTAACAGAAGTTGCGCTCAAACTCATGATGTTCTCGTCCACATTATTTTATAACTGCACTTCAGTAATTGGCAAAGAGGTCCCCATCGTTTTCTTCTTACTGTGCCTTGTTTTCTTTTTTTTTGAAAATTTTTCTTTACCTTCCCCTTCTGATAAGGAGCTAGGCCTACCCTTAGATTCATTTTTACTTAGACTAGGGTTCTTGATATCCAAAGCAGGGCACAAGCCTTCCTTCCTAATTTTTCTCTTCCACTCAGATTCTATGCCCTTATGCTTAAATAGGGTAGGCTTAAGATCAATAAGTGTGGCTCTACCTTGGACCTTAATACTCATCATCCACTTGACCACATTGATTATAGAAGTTTTGCTAGCTAGGAAGGGTCATCCAAAATTGATAGTGGAATTTTCATTCCACATATCCTTTTTACAGATTATAAAGTCTGCAGGGACAACAAATCCTCCTAAACTAACAGGCACATTTTTAATTATTCCTAAGGGGGTTCTGGAGACTAAATTGGCAAATTCCAAGACCATAGAGGTGATCTGCATCCCTCCCAGCTTAAGTTTCTTAAAAGCATGATAAGGCATGATATTGATCGAGGCTCAATGATCACACAAGGGATCTAAGAGAACCTTGCCCCCTATCTCACATGGGATGTTCAACCTACCCTGATCTTCACACTTCATAGCCATAAGTATTTTTAGTCACTCTCTCCACCTCCAATTCAAAGTTGTTAATCTTAAATTGATTACTAAGGTGGTTACCTTCAATCCCTTCGGACTAAATTACACTCACCATCTCCCTCGGATTCACTTCAGTTGAACTAAGCAAAGCTCCATGCTGTCGAGTGGACAGTTATTAGGAAATTTGTCCCAGTTGGATTTCAATGTTTCTGAGGGATGCCTCTATCCCTTGGAGGGAGGCATCATGATGATGGATGGTCAATTCAATTCTCCTCATGAATTGTATGGTCTCCACCTTAAATGCATTAAAAGCTCCTTCAAGGTTTGATTATTGGGGTTGATTATTATTGTTATTAGTGTACCCTTGTTTACTTGCATTGTTCCCTTTGTTATAGTTTCCATTGCTGTTATTGTTATTACTCCAAGCAAAATTTTGATGATTTCTCCATCCCAGATTATAGATATTGGAGTAGGGGTTATTCAAATTATTTTGCCCAACATTATTATTTCTTTAGAAATTCACTTGTTTAGTATTTTACGGTGCGAAGGGGTTATTTAAATTATAGTTTTCACTCTCATGTTTTCCACCACACAACTCACAATAGATGTCCTGAACACAATTCAGGTTCATGTTTTCAATCCTTTGATTAAGGGCAAAAATTTCATTTTAAAGAGCAAATATTTGGTTGGTTTCAGTTATTTGGTTGGCTTCCCATTTTCCTTGATACAGCCTTTCAATAGGCCATTAATAGGCATTGTTAGGCATTTCATCTAATAGTTCATAAGCTTCTTCCTGGGTTTTACTACTAAGGGAACCCCCAACTGTTGCATCAATGAATGTCCTCGTTGGTGCACTCAACCCATTATAGAATTTTTGAACTTGCATCCATTGAGGGAACCCATGATGTGGGCACCTCCTTAGGCATTCTTTAATTTTTTCCCAGCTATCATACAAAGTCTCTCCCTCAAATTGGTTGAAATTGGTTATCTCAATTCCCAACGAGCTATTTTTTGAAGGAGGGAAATATTTAGCTAGCAATTTTCTCGCCAAATCGTCCCAAGTGTGAATAGAATCACCCGTAAGTGAACTGAGCCAACTCATGGCTCTATCTCTAAGTGAAAATGGGAAAAGCTGAAGTTTAACATTATTCTTAGAAATGTCGTTAAATCTGAATTTATCACAAATCTCAAGGAAGTTTGAGATGTGTGAATTAGGATCCTCCGTGGCTAATCCACCAAATTGATTATTTTAAACCATGCTAAGTGTTGAGGGTTTGATTTTATATTTATTTGCTTCTATATTTGGTCTAACAATCACATGAGGATGCATCTAACAGTAGGCAACACATAATCGCTTAATGTTCTACCCCTTGGTTCATTTAACCGGTCTGCTTCTATGTTTTCCATTTTAGCCTGATTTCTATTTAGTTGGTTTTTCTCTTGCCTAGCTTCAATTAGGTTCTCCCAATTTTAGGATCAAATAATATGTCAATATTATCTCTCCAATTCATATAGTTTGAATTTAGCAGTAAAAATAAGCAGCTAAGAAAGCAAGTATATATTGATGAATCCATAAATTACATCCATAATAAAGGGGAAAATTCGTTTATTTAAGATATTTTTTGCTGTTCCTAAATCAAATTTCTATATATTTTTCAAGAAATTGATTCCAAAGGAGCTCTAGGGCATTTCTGCAATTTTATAAAAATATAACAAATTATTCCGCTACAGCGCGCTGCACGCGCGGTCGTGTGCCGCTGCGGGCTGCAGCGGAAATATTTAAACCATATTAAATAGGCCCCCAATTAATTTAATAGTATTTTTTGCGGAATTCACCGCTACATCGTGCGGTCGCGCACTGCAACGGCTTATCGCAGAAATATTTATGATTATTAAATAGGGCTCAACTAACTGAATAGTATTTTATGCGGAATTCACCGCTCCAGCGCGCGATCGTGCGCTGCCGCGGTGTATCGCGAAAATATTTATGATTATTAAATGGGGCTCAACTAATTGAATAGTGATTTCTGTGGAATTCACCGCTACAGCGCGCGGTCGCGTGCTGCAGCGGTGTACGCGGAAGACTTGGCTAAATAATTCGGGCCGCCCAACTAATTGAATAATGTTTTTGCAGAATTCCCTTTTACAGCGCGCGGTCGTGCGCTGCAACGGTCGGCCGCGGAAGACTTGGCTAAATAATTCGGGCTGCCCAACTATATGAACAGTGTTTTTTGCAGAATTCCCCGCAACAACGTGCGATCGCGCGCTGCATATCCTGAATGTTGTCTCCAGCCACCATATACTGCAGCAGTAGTTTTTGTAAAGCTTTGAGGTGATGTGTGGCTAAAAAATGGGATTATTGTCACCTCACTCTAAATTAAAAATCAATGCAATTATGAATTCAGTATTCTTAAAGGAGAAATCTGGTTGCTTATGAGGAGGAGCATGTAGCCCCCCCTTCCTATAAATACCCCTCCTCTTGACTAGAAGAGGGTTCACAATTTTAGCAAGAATTGCCTAAGTAAAAAGGAGAGCCAAAGGAAGGGAGAACTCTCCAAGGGTGACAAAGCAAGCTTTTTGCAAAGGGAGAAGAGGAAGAAGGCAGCACTAGCATCCTAAGGAGAAGGTTACTAGAAGGAGAAGAAGAATCCCAGAGAACTTCTATGGAGCCTTTCTAGTATCTTCTAAACTCAATATTGTATTTTTTTTTTAGTAACCATGAAAGGGTCTTTTGCTATATATATGTTTTCCTTATTTTCTTGTGTAATGAGTAGCTAAACTCCCCTTGGGGAGGGTTGGGATAAAGTCCTATTTTCCATGATGTAATATTATTGTGTGAATGTTTTCCCTCAAGCATGATATAATTGTGATTTAAATGCCTTACTAAGAAATTTCTATCAAATTAGTCTTGATGTGTTTATAAGAAAAGAACTAAAGAATCCAAGATCTAATAGTCCTGTGCTCCTTAGCTCACCTTTGGTGGGATACTAGATTTTGAGTGCATGGATGCTTAGAACCATGTGACAAGGATCTTGAGCTCAATGCACCTCAATCTAAGCTCAACCAAAGAGTTGATGCAAGTGATGCTAAGACCCACTATTTGAGCTCCTTAGCTCCACATAATTGAGATTGAGAAATGAAGTGTTGAGTGCTCATGAACTAAGTGACATAGTCATTTAGCCTAACAAGTGATTCTCTCATCTCAACTATATGAGATGCGAAGTGATGCTAGTAGTGGAAAATAAATGCTGGTGAGATATTGAGATTTAAGAAAATTTAAACTCTCCTTAAATAAGGAGAAAATGAATTAACTTTAATTCTCAAGAATCTTACAAGAATCTTTGTGCTAAAGTGGAACCAAATGTGAGTTCATTTTGTGCACGAGATTTGAACTTGTAAGCCTTTGAGCTAGACTAAAGGACAACAATGTGCACTTGATTTCAATTAAACTAAATGATAAAGCTTGAGAAACAGATCCACACAAGTATTATATCATTGTATGTGGGATGGGCCCAACTCTCCTCTTTCTTTAAATCTTATTATTTATTTAGTGAATATTCGTGCTAATTTTTAGACCAACCCACCAATATAAACTATAGCTTAAACATTAGTGAGAATAGATATACTTTAGTGTCAAATCAACCAATTCTCTGTGGTTCGATAAATTCTTGGAAAGTCACACTTTCCACTTATTACTTCAGACCACGTACACTTGCGTGCAAGTGCAGACGTGTATTTACAGTCTGTCAAGTTTTTGGTGCCATTGCCGGGGAATTGGTTTTTGATTTGAACTAAAGATAATCTATAAGTAGCTAGCGATTTAAGCATTTGCATTTTATTTCTTCTTGCTTTATATTGTCTAGTGTAATTATCAAGCTAACATTTTATATTTCTTTTTATTTATTTTCATTTCCAAAATATATCTATTTAATCTATATTGCTAAATCGTTCTTGATACGCTTTATTGAAACTTATATGAGTAAAAGAGTCTGTACTGAATATCTATTTGATCCTGAAATCGAACGAACATACTTACAAGCTAGGCGAGAACGAAACTTATCAAACCAATAAATTGAGATGGACAATTTCACGGAAAACTTAGAAGAGCCTAGGGGTAAAGCACTTAGAGATTATGCTCTGCCCACTATTAAAGGCATTCCCCATGCGATTGTAAGGCCGAATATAGAAGCCCATAATTTGAAATCAAACTCTCTACGCTGAGTATGGTGCAAAACAATCAGTTTGGAGGATTAGCCACTGAAGATCCAAATTCAGATATTTCAACCTTCCTTGAAATATGTGATACCTACAAGTTTAACGGTGTCTCCGACAACGCAGTTAAATTAAGGATATTTCCTTTTTCACTGAGAGATAGAGCCAAGAGTTGGCTCAGCTCTTTACTGAGCGATTCCATCTGTACTTGGGAAGATTTGGCTAAGAAATTCTTAGCCAAATACTTCCCTCTGGCTAAAACTGCACGATTGAGAATTGAGATCACCAACTTTACTCAGATGGAAGGTGAGACTCTCTATGATGGGTGGGAACGCTTTAAGGAGTACCTCAGACGTTGCCTGCATCATGGGTTCCCTCTCTGGATGCAAGTTCAAACATTTTATAATGGTTTGAATGCTCTGATGAGGACACTCATTAATGCAGCAGTCGGGGGATCCATTAGTGGAGAAACCCAAGAGGAAGCCTATGACCTCTTGGAAGAAATGGCAAATAACGCTTACCAATGGCCTTCTGAAAGGTTAAAAAAGGAAGCTTTAAAGGTAAATGAGTTCGATCAAATAATGATATTACAACAGGAAATACATGCCTTAAATGAAAAAATATAAAGAATGAATGTCAATGTTTTTCTTGAGGTGCATTGTGATTTGTGCAAGGGTAAGCATAACAGTGAAAATTACAATCTAAATAACCCTTTGGTACAAACCAACACTGAACAAGTAAACTACCTGAGAAATAACAACTCAATTAAGAACCCATACTCTAACACGTACAACCCAGGATGGAAAAACCATCCAAATTTCTCTTGGAGTATCAATAATAGTAATGCAAATCAATATGAGGGAAGCTCATCCAATCAACAAGGCATGCATAGTGGAAATAACAACAATAATCATCATCCCAATTTAGAAGGGGCCTTCAACTCTTTCAAAGCGGAAACAATCCAATTTATGCGCCGCACAGAAGCGACTATCACGCACCATGATGCTTCTATTCAAGGGATAAAGGTTTCCCTGAGGAATATAGAGACCCAATTGGGGCAAATCTCCAAGCAGCTGACCTCTCGGTAGCAAGGGGCTCTACCCAATTCGACCGAAATAAACCCCAGGGAGTTGGTTAGTGTGATACATTCAAAAGATACGTGCGGGGAAATTAAAACTGAAAGTATGAGTGCAACAGGTTATATGCTAAAGGAAGGGAAAGAAAAAATTGAGAATGAGAGTGAGAAGCTAACAGCTCCTAAATTTGAAGACCTAGGGAGGTTGAGCATCCCCTGCATAATAAAAAATGAAGTATTTATAGATCCCTTGTGTGATCTAGGTGCTTCAGTCAATATTATGCCCTACCATATTTATGAACATCTAAAGGTAGGAGGGATGGAATATACCTCAATGATTTTGGAATTTGCCAATATAGAATCTCTTACCCCTCTTGGAATGATAAAAAATGTTGCAGTCAAATTAGAAAGTTTTATAGTTCCAACTGATTTTGTGGTTTGTGAATGGGATCAATGGAATAAGAATTCCACGATTATCTTTGGGAGACCCTTTCTAATGAGTGTGAAAGCTGTTATTGATGTGGGTCGTGGGTTTATGAGCACAAATGTAAAAGAAAAAACTGAATTAATTGACCTTAAACCCACTTTATTTAAGAAAAAAAAGATGGAAAATGAGGTGATGAGAAGGGTAAGAGAAGAAAGACTTTGGGTGATGATGTACTTGAAGATCTAATGTTGGAAGAAAGGAATTCTGATCATAGCTCAACTCCTTCCTATGAAAACCAGAGCCAGGAAGGAGTGAAAAAGAGAAAAGCACGATGGGGAAAAAGAAATAAAAAAACCCCCACAAATTATGAAGTTGAAAGAAGGGATCTTTCGAATAAGGTTAAGGATGAACACAGTTTGAGCCACCAAGAGGGATGTGCTCACTTAAACATCCTTAGCCTAATGAAACTTCCAGATCCATCATATTAATCTTAAAAGAGTCTAGCTTAGGACGTTAAATGGAGCGCTTTTTGGGAGGCAACCCAAACACTATAAAAAAAAAAAAAAAATTTGTGCTACAGCAGAATGTCTGCGATAGCGCGCTGCACCGAAAATTCTGTGATAGTGCGCTATAGTAGAACTACCACGTTAGCGCGCTGCTGCGGGTGACCTGCGCATAAATGGCATCGCGACAGCACGCAGAACCATTCTTCGACTGGGCGCACCCTAACCCGCGATCGCACGTTACAGCGTGCGGTAGCACGCTGCAGCGGTTTGCCCAGATTTTTTGCCTTGGGAAAATACAGTCAACGAGTCATAACCTTTGGGTTCCCAAGGCAGTCAAAAAGTTGCTGAAAAAGCTGCCCCCCCTTCACATGGATCACCACATTAATGGCATGGGGAAGACCATTTGACCATCTTCTCTTGCCTAGAATTTTTTGGCTATAAATAAAGAGGGAATGGGGGGGCTAACCTTGCACCTTCTCTTCATCTTCTTCATTCTGTTGATCATCTTAAAACTCTCATCCCACATAATGTATTCTGGGAAGAAGGTTATTGCTAGGAAGGAAGTTGGAGCTTCCTCATCCGGAGGTGCTTTCAACTCGAAGAGGTTCTCCTAAGCGGAGGCCGAGCACCGCTTCACCTCTTTCACTTCCCAAAGGAAGTTGATCCCGGAGTGAAGCTTTAGCGTTGCCTACCCCGTCCCTCATGATCAGGTCAATCCTATAGGATGGCATGAGTTTGTGACCAATAGAACTCCCACATACACGGCAATTGTCCAAGAAGTGTATGCAAGCGCAATAGACGCATCCAGGCAGCAGATTTTCTGCCGGAGAAAGGGTGTCATCCTAGGAATTGCTCAAATTGAGCAATTTATGGGTTGGCGGAGGTAAGCTCTTGTTCATACTCTAACCTCTTGGACTCTCGCTTCGACCCCCGCACTCTTGTTGCGGAAATCGTCAATCATGACACCGAGTGGGAAGGGGGACTCGCCAACATTCCTCGCTCAGAATTAACAGAGACGAGTAGTGCTTGGCTAGTCTTCATTTCTAGCTATGTCATGCCCTCGAGTCACTTAACTGAAGCGACCCGTGCCCGAGCACTCCTTCTGTGCTCATTGGTTATGGCAGGCAAAATCCGCATCTCAAACATTATCTTTGAGCAGCTTTGGAAAGCTCTCAAAGGTTCTTGCGCAGCATTGGCCTTCGGGTCTTTGATTTCTGGGTTATACAAAGCCCAAGGGGTTAAGATCCTCTCGTCCAACACCATTGTTCCCCCCCAGCGTTTTCCTACACCCCTCGAACCTTAACGTCCGGGCAAGTGAACAAAAATTGCCTAAGAAAAGAAGGGGCCGTAGGGCGAAAGCTTCTGCACCTTCTGATTCGCATCTCACGAACCAACTCTTAATGCGCCTCCACAATCAAAACGCAGAGCTTAGTAAAGCTCTAGCTACCGATATGAGATTTTCAAACAGGAATACGCCCAACAGCACCAGTTCCAAACAACAGCCCTCAGGATGTTGTTTGATAATTGGAATTAGCACGGCGGACCGGATGCTTCCATGTTGCCATGGCCTCCCATCGGTGCACCCATACCGGAGATGCATTACCCCACCGAGACGGCGTATGTGTCCGAGGAAGACGATGATGAGAATGAGGAAAATTAACTAGGTTGTATTTGTTATTTTTCATTTTTTTTTCCTTTTTTATCCTTATTGTAGTTTGCTTTTATTTTTTGAGATTGCAATTTATGAATTATTATATTCCCGCATTTATTGAGTTATTCTTAATTGATATATTTTTTCTGAATTATTCAAAAGAAATGAAAATCACAAAAATGCAAAAATCAAATAAGATATAAGTAAAAGAATGCTTAGCAAAAAAATTGATAAAATGAATTATTATGCAATCAAATGTGAGATTGAGGAACGAATGGAGGAAAATCTAAATTTCCAAAAATTTAAAATAAATGCTTGGGCTAAGTGTGGGGGAAGGCATAAAATTTAAACTAAAAGAATATGGAATAGATTCTAAATAGAGTGTGCTAAGCTCCCGTAGAACTTCATGATCACAAAGATGTTAGGGATGAAGAAAAATGTCTCTCTCTAAGGATAAAAAGAATAAAATATTTATGAAAAAAGGGATGATGAAAAATATTTCTCCCAAGTGATCAAAATAAGAAAGGATGAAGAAAAATATATCTCCTTAATTTTTTTCATCTTTATGATTTATAAAAAGGAGCACATATGACACAACTTTAAGAATCTCCAAACCATGTCTTTAGCCTAAAAATCCAAAATGTATGGAACCATCACCTATTTTCAAGTATTAAGCAATTCAAACATTTGAAGATTTAGTGACTTACCACTTTAATGACTCAATTGATAACATTAAGATTGCTACAATGTTCATTTTATTTTTTGTTGCCATGCACATATTTTCACTTATACTTATTTCAAATACATCATTGTGACTTTCATCCATTCAAAATATAGAAAAAATTAATATTTTGAGCTTACTCAAGGACGAGCAAGAATTTAAGTGTGGGGGTGTGATGAATCCATAAATTACATCTAAAATAAAAGGGAAAATTCATTTATTTAAGATATTTTTTGCTGTTCCTAAATCAAATTTCTATATCTTTTTCAGGAAATGGATTCCAAAGGAGCTCTATGGCATTTCTGCAATTTTATAAAAATATAACAAATTATTCCGCAACAGCGCGCTGCAGCGCGCGGTCGTGTGCCACCGCGGGCTGCAGCGGAAATATTTAAACCATATTAAACAGGCCCCCAATTAATTTAATAGTATTTTTCGTGGAATTCACCGCTACAGCGCGCGATCGCGCACTGCAGCGCCTTATTGCGGAAATATTTATGATTATTAAATAGGGCTCAACTAATTGAATAGTATTTTCTGCGAAATTCATCGTTACAGCGCGCGGTCGCGCTGCCGCGGTGTATCGAGGAAATATTTATGATTATTAAATGGGGCTCAACTAATTGAATAGTGATTTCTGTGGAATTCACCGCTACAGCGTGCGATCGCGCGCTTGCAGCGGTCGGCCGCGGAAGACTTGGCTAAATAATTCGGGCTGCCCAACTAATTGAACAGTGATTTTTGCGGAATTCCCCGCAACAGCGCGCGGTCGCGCGCTGCAGTGGTCGGCCGTGGAAATGTTTCTTTATACAATCGGGAAAAATAACTAATTGAACAGTGTTTTTTGTAGAATTCCCTGCTACAGCGTGCGGTCGCGCGCTGTAGCGGTCTACAGCGGAGGACTTGGCCAGATTTGCTTGGAACCAAGGCATGCAGCAGCACGCTACAGGGCACTACAGCGCGCTACAGGGCGCTGCAGCGGCCCGCCGAATTTTTTTCCAGTCAGAGCATTTAATGCGGCTGCATACATGACCACTATCCTAAATGTTGTCTCTAGCCACCATATCCTGTAGCAGTAGTTTTTGTAAAGCTTTGAGGTGATGTGTGGCTAAAAAATGGGATTACTGTCACCTCACTCTAAATTAAAAATTAATGCAATTATGAGTTTAGTATTCTTAAAAGAGAAATCTGGTTGCTTATGAGGAGGAGCATGCAGCCCCCCCTTCCTATAAATACCCCTCCTCTTAACTAGGGGAGGGTTCACAATTTTAGCAAGAATTGCCTAAGTAAAAATGAGAGCCAAAGGAAGAGAGAATTCCTCAAGGGTGATAAAGCAAGCTTTTCGCAAAGGGAGAAGAGGAAGAAGGCAGCACTAGCATCCTAAGGAGAAGGTAATTAGAAGGAGAAGAAGAATCCTGGAGAACTTCTATGAAGCGTTCCTTGTATCTTCTAAACTCAATCTTGTATTTTCTTTTTAGTAACCATGAAAGGGTCTTTTGCTATGTATGTGTTTTCCTTATTTTCTTGTATAATGAGTAGCTAAACTCCCCTTGGGGAGGGTTGGGATGAAGTCCCATTTTGCATGATGTAATATTATTGTGTGAATATTTTCCCTCAAGCATGATGTAATTGTGATTTAAATGTCTTACTAAGAAATTTCTATTAAATTAGTCTTGATGTGTTTATAAGAAAAGAACTAAATAATCCAAGATCTAATAGTCTTGTGCTCCTTAGCTCACCTTTGGTGGGATGCTAGTTTTGAGTGCATGGATGCTTAGAACTATGTGAGAAGGATCTTGAGCTCAATGCACCTCAATCTAAGCTCAACCAAAGAGTTGATGCAAGTGAGGCTAAGACCCACTATTTGAGCTCCTTAGCTCCACATAATTGAGATTGAGAAATGAAGTGTTGAGTGCTCATGAACTAAGTGACATAGTCATTGAGCCCAACATGTGATTTTCTCATCTCAACTATATGAGATGCAAAGTGATGCTCGTAGTGGAAGATCAATGCTTGTGAGTTCTTGAGATTTCAGAAAATTTAAATTCTCCTTAAATAAGGAGAAAATGAATTAACTTTAATTCTTAAGAATCTTTGTGCTAAAGTAGAACCGAATGTGAGTTCATTTTGTGCACAAGATTTGAACTTGTAAGCCTTTGAGCTAGACTAAAGGACAATAATGTGCACTTGATTTCAGTTAAACTAAATGATAAAGCTTGAGAAACAAATCCACACAAGTATTATATCATTGCATGTGGGATGGGCCCAACTCTCCTCTTTCTTTAAATCTTGTTATTTACTTATTGAATATTCATGCTAATTTTTAGACCAACCAACCAATATAAATTATAGCTTAAACATTAGTGAGAATAGATATACTTTAGTGCCAAATCAACAAATTCTCTGTGGTTCGATAAATTCCCGGAAAGTCACACTTTCCACTTATTCCTTCAAACCACGTACACTTGCATGCAAGTGCAGACGTATATTTACAGTCTGTCATATATCAACATAATTAAGTAGTTCAGCAACGATAACTAAAGCAGCTAATTTACAATCTAAATTTACACCACAATTAATAACAATTATAAATACAGAAAAGTAAAAAGTATATGGAAAATAAAGAAAGTTCTAAATCACTACTTACTCACAGATTGTACTTAATACAAAACTAATATCGTTCCCTGGCAATGGCGCCAAAAACTTGGCAGACAAAAAGTACACGTCTGCGCTTCTTCGCAAGTGTACGTGGTCTGAAGTAATAAGTGGAAGGTGAGTTTCGAGATTTATTGTCCTCAAAGAATGAATTATTTTGATATTAAGTTATATCTACTTTTAATAATGTTTAGACTAATATATTTTGGTTTTCAATGGCTCCTATTCAATAATTCAAAGATCTTAAATTAAGATATTATCTTTATTAAGAAGGGAGAGCTGAGTTTTTATCATGTGAGTTATTAGGGACTGGTGTTGTATTCAAGTTATGTAATTTAAAATTTTCTTGTTGTCATGCCAATTCATTAAATGAATATTGTGTTCCTTAGATTGGTCATCTAATTTCGACAATTTTAAATCTATTGCACGCGATGACCACACTAGGGTTCACACTCAGCACATAGACTCTTATGAGATCACATTTAAATAATTTAGAATTCTTATGTCTAGGTTATCAAAATGGTCTTTTAGTTAGGTGATCACCCAAGCTCTGATATCCACTAACTAGCATCATGCTCTACACGCACAGTTCAGATAAGGAATTGGATTCATTGGGCTTCATGGACTATGTAACATCACCCATGAGCACTCAATTAGTCCTCTTCCTCCCTTCACATCTGCTGAGCCACGGAGCTCTGTTAGTGGCTTTTGGCTCACATGCATCGACCTCTCGACTAAGCTCAAGGTATGGTGCAGATATGCTGAAAAACTTGTCATATAGTTCTAAGCACTAATGCACACATACCTAGCTTTACGCCAATTGGTGAGCCATGGAGTGCAAGATAGTTATGTTACCGAATAAATTATCCACTTCAATCCTGAGGTGTTTTACACTGAGAATCCTGGTACGATGAACATTGTTTGCGGTGAGGACCTATATGTGCATTCCCTCTTGGCTTGAAGTGTTTGGTTTACTCAAAATTATTTCATTTATATGTATTTTAAATAATATAGATTTTTCAATAATTCCACAACATGCATTCAAAAGAACAATCTAGATAAATATTTAAAGAAGATTTTTTATTCATTATAGAGAAAAGAAATACATCACCAATTATCCCATACATTTCAAATGACTACAGCCCAACCCTCCCCAAGGAGGGTTTGGCCTTCCATTACAACAAAAATACAAAGAGAAACATATATGATAAGAACTTTTCATGGTTCAACTAAAATGAAATCAAGAATAAGTTTTAAGGAAAGTATTGGGAACAATCCTTTTGGGGGTTCTCTTGATTTTCCTTGGCCTTCCACTATTCTTCCCTTCTAGCTCCTTGGTAGTAGTCTTCCTTTCTTTCCTCTATCAATGGAACTCTTTCCCCTTCCTTGAAGAGGTCTCCTTTCTTTTCTCTTACAGCAATTTTGATTTTAGAACTGTGAATGCGAAATAGGAGAACCCCCTTTTAGTTTTGAAAAATGGTTTAAATAGGGCAGCCTCCTTCCTCTTGTAATTGAATTCTACCTACTTCCTCCTTTAATGGCATGCAATGAATATTATTCCAATATTCCCTTGAGATGCTGCATAGAATAAATGGAGTTGGAGTTTCATCGGCTGGGGGGAGTTTCAATAGCTAGGAAAGGCAAAATATTTGAATTTGTAATCTTCCCCATGCTTGCATTAATTTCTTAAGCCTAGCTGATATTACAGCGGCCGTTGTGGCACGCTACAGCAATTTTGCTACATAATGGTTTTTAACTGAATGCTCACAGCAGCGCCAGGTAGCACTGAGCTCTCAGATTTGGGCCCGCTGCGGCACGCAGCAGCGCTGAGCTCTCTGGTATGACCCACTGCAGCGCACAGTAGCACCAAGCTCTCAGGTATGGTCCGCTCTGGCATGCGGTAGCGAGACATTTTGTACTTTTCTTCTTAAGTATTTGCCCAGTTGATCCACTGCAGCACACGGTAGCACCGAGCTCTCTGTTTAATTCCCCTATAGAGCGCGGTTGTGCCGGTGTCTCTGGTTTGAGATCACTGCGGTGCGCTATAGTGAAGGCTTCTGAATGGGTGTCGAGTTAGGGCTCGGATGATTCCACTGCAGTGCGCGATAGTGCTGAGCCCTCAAGTTGGACCCGCTATGGCGCGTGATAGCTCTGAGCTCTTAGGTTTGGATCCACTACAGCACACGGTAGCACCGAGTTCTCTGGTTAGGACCCACTATAGTGAGTGACAGTACCGAGCTCTCAGGTTCGTACTCACTACGGCATGCGGAACCACTAAGCTCTAGGGTTTGGACCCGCTATGGTGCGTGGTGACACCGAGCTCTCGAGTTTGGACCCACTAGAGCTATGGCGCACCGTGGTGGATTTCTTCCAGATTTCAGCATGGCTTGTCATTTTTTCTAGAAACAGTACAAACAATCATAACAGACCCACATTCCACAATGAATTTGTCTGAATTTCTTTACTTATTTTACTATAAATCTTGGGTTCATCACTATTCGATAGAATTTTTAATTTGCACTAATTTTGAAGTCACTCGGGATCCTAATTTTTGAGTCGAGTTTAGTCCTAATTATCCTAGTAATGACTTAGGCCGTTACAGACTACTCTACTTAAAAATGATGTTTTCCTCGACATCTCATTATATTTTAAAGTTTAAAATAAAATATGGAGATCAAATTTACCTTGGTTCTAAAGTAGTTTAGGATGTTTTTTCAGCATGGTATCTTTTCTTTCCCAAGTTGCTTCTTTAGCACTACGATTTTTCCACTGAATCTTTATCATGGGTATGCTTCAGTTTCTTAGTTGATGATTATCCCGACTTATAATTTTGATATGTTTTTCTATGTATGATAAGTCTGGCTGAATTTTACTGGAAGGTATGGACAGTTGCTAGGATAGTTTTTGTAAGCATCTATAGAGGAAAGATACATGGAATACGTTGTGTACTGCCACCAAAATTGTAGGAAGTTTTAACTTGTATGCAAAATTCCAACTTGCTCTAATACTTCAAATGGTCCAATGTATCTTGGGCATAACTTACCATCCTTGCCTAAACAATATATGCCTTTCATTGAGCTCACTTTTAGATATGCCATATCTTCAATTTGATATTCTAACATTCGATGTTTAGCACCATGATATTTATTTTGTCAATCTTGAGCTGTAGCAATTTTGCTTTTTATCAGATGAATTTTTTTATTAGTCTACTCAGGTTGATCAGATCCATATAACTGAACATCTCCTACTTCAATCTAGGCCAATAGCATGCTACACTTTCTACTATATAGAGCTTCATAAAGAGTCATTGAAATACATGACTGATAGTAGTTGTTGTATACAAACTCCACTAATGGAAGGTAATCTTCCCAACTATTGCCAAAGTCTAATATGCTTAAATGAAGAAGATATTCAAGTACTTAATTTACTCTTTTTGTATAACCATTTGTTTGAGGGTGAAAGGTTGTACTCATAGCCAATACTGTCCCCAAATCTTGATGTACAACCTTTCAAAAATGGGAGGTAAATTTGTTGTCACGATCCGAGATAATAGTTTTAGGAATTCTATTAAGCTTGATTATTTCTTTAATATATAACTTGGCCAACTTTTCTACCAAATTTGTTTGCTTAATCGAAAAGAAGTGTTCTGATTTTGTTAGACGATCTACAATTACCCAAATTGCATCTACTCCAGTATGACTTCTAGGTAATCCCATCACAAAGTCCATAAAAATATCTGATCATTTCCAAATTGGGATATCTAATGGATGCAATAGTCCACCTAGCCTTTGATGTTCTACCTTTATTAAACTGCAAACATGACAGTTAGCGACATATTCATCTATGTCTTTCATTAGTCCATGCCACCAAAATGACTCTCTTAAATCTCTATATGTTTTATTATTTCTAGGGTGCATTGTGTACGCTGAGTTGTGAGCTTTAATTAGATTTTGATTCTGAATGTATGAATTATTTGGAATCCAAATCCTCTTTCCATGATAAATATAAATTCCTTTTTGTAGATGTAAGTTTGTTATGCAATCATATTTGATGTCTACTTTTAGATTGGAATATCCCTTATCATTCTCTTGGGCAATTGTTATAAATTGCATAATGCATGCTTAGTAATATTATTTTCATGTAAATTATTTAACTACTTTCCATTAATATGTTTTATGCCTAACTTTCTATATTCTTTCATTATTGAACTTACCATTACATCATTTAGGTCTGTATTTCTGCTGAAGGCATCAACTATAGCATTAGCATTACCAGGATGATATTGTATGTCTAAGTCGTAGATGCTGATCAATTCCAACCATTGCCTTTGTCGATAGTTCAACTCTTTCTAAGTGAAAATCTATTTTTAACTTTGATAATCAGTAAAAATTTCACATCTTGCTCCATATAGCTAGTGCCTCCATATTCTTAAGTCAAATACTACTGCTACCAGTTCTAAGTAATGCATTGTGTAGTTCCTTTCATAAATCTTTAATTGCCTATATGCATATGCGATTACCTTCTTCTCTTACATGAGAACACATCCAAGCCCTACTATGGACGTGTTAGTATAAACTTGATAATTTATTATCTCTTATGTATAGTTAGTACAGGGGCGGTTGTTTATGCTTATTTTAACTATTGAAGAGATTCCTCACATTATCAACTCCAAATGAATGGAACTGCTTATTATGTTAATTTGGTTAAAGGTAGCTATTTGCAAAAATCTCTTATCCAACTAAACCAAGAAAACTGTGAATATCTGTCACGGTCTTTGGTTGGGGCCCTTCTTGAATGGTGCTTATCTATTTCTGATCGACCTTGATTCCTTCTACAGTCACTACATGGTCTAAGAAAGCTACAGAATCCAGCCAAAATTCATATTTATATTATTTGTCCTATAATTGATGATGCTTTAGAGTTTCCAGAATGGCTCTCAGATGATTTTCTTATTCTTCCTTACTCTCAGAATAAATTAGAATATCATTAATGAATACTATTATAAACTTATCTAAAAATGGTCTAATAATTCTTTACATCAAGTTCATAAAGATGGACAGAGTATTAGTTAGACCAAATGACATGACCATGATCTCATAATGCCTATAGCGAGTTCTAAATACTATTTTCAGAATATTTTCTTCTTTGACTCATAATTGATGATAGCCTGATCTTAGATCTATCTTGAAAAATATTTTAGCTCTAGCTAATAAATCAAACAGGTCATCAATACATGGTAGAACGTACTTAATCTTAATAATTACATTGTTGAGTTAATGATAATCGATGTTTATTCGCATCGAACCATCTTTCTTCTTTTAAAGACTACTGGGGCTCCCCATGGTAACATGCTTTGTCGAATAAAACCTTTGTTCATTAGTTCTTGGAGTTGTTCACTTAACTCTTGCAGTTCTTTGGGTGTCATGCGGTAAGGTGCCTTTGCTATTAGTTGAGTGTCAGGAATTAACTCAATTGAGATTCTGATTCTCTTACTGGTGGTCCATGCAATTCATCAGAAATTATAACTTTAAACTCATTTACAATTTGAGTGTCTGCTAAAAAAATTTACTTCGGTATTTTCTCCTATCATTGTTACTAAGTATGCATTATATTGCTTTTAAATCAATTTCTCTGCTTGCAAAGCATTGATTAAAGATGCTGAAATGCCTAAATTTCCCATAAATATATTAGGCTTTCTCCCACCCTTGATAATGACCTTCTTTCTTTGACAATCAATCCAACTTTATGCTTACGGAGCCAATTCATTCCTAGAATGATGTTAAATTTTACTATATGTAGTACTATCAGGTTTGATTCATATGCCTTGCGATTAATTGGCATGTTATAATCATAACATTTTTGTGCACTCTTGAGGGCACCAGATGGTAACCCGATGTTGAATGCCTTAATTAAGTTTTAATATGGTAGTTCAAGTGTCTTGGAAAATCTTTCTAAAATGAATGAATGTTTAGCACCAGTGTCAAATAGTGTGCAGTAAGATTTGACATTGAAATAAAAGGTTCCTAGGATTTAAAATGAAAGATAATTTATGCTTTATTTAAATATAGTTTGAAAGATATCTATAAAAGGGAAGAATGTGATACCTGATACCACTTCACTATCTTTTAGGGCTAGAACTAGGGTGAGGTTATAGATCCTCGCATGTGCAGCTTGGTGGGGAGCAATTGGTCCTCCCCTTTGATTAGCAGCTAGTGCTTTAGGAGCAATGGGTGGACCTCTCCTTTGTATTGGAGCAGCTGTAGGTACATGAGCTAGTCAAGCTACTGGTATGAGTTCTTGCCTTCCAACTTGTATGGGTGTTTGTCATTGCATCTGAGAAGGATGAGTGATCCACTGATTGTCCACTCTACGGGTTACTTGACATTATCAAAAGTTGTGACCAGGTCATCCACACATATAATATATTCCACTCCTATAATAACAATTACTATAAGAATGTGATCAGTTACATTTCCCAGTAGGTGTTGGCTGAGCTATTTGAAAAACCCTAGCTTGTGGCGGCCTCGGCCTCTTATATTGAATTTGTTGTACATGTGTAGATGGTGGTCTTTTTTTTAGCAATTCTACTTTTTCTTGTTCTCCATCTTCTAATATTTTTACACTATCAAGTATGTCTGAGAATTTAGAGACTTAAAGAGCCATAAGCATTTTCTTGATAGAAGACTTTAATTCTTTTAAAAATAAGCTGTATCGAGCAGGCTCGGGGCTCACTAGGAGTGGTACAAAATGGGAGTCTTTGAAATTCCTATTCATATTCAGTGACACTGTGGTTGCTATAACTTAACTTTATGAACAATTCTTCCATGATGGCTTGAGCAGAAGGAGGGATGTATTTGGCTTTGAAGGCCTTGACAAATTCTTCTCATTGGATATTCTCAGTATCTATGCCTATGAACTATAAGCTTGCAGTGGTTTCCCTCCAGCATTCTGCTTCTCCTTCCAACCTAAAGATGGTTAATATAATTACATCTGTAGGTGAACATTTTATGCTATTTTGTATTTTTCTTATCTTCTTTACCCAATCTTCTACATCCATTGGGTTAGCACTTCCATTAAATATAGGTGGTTGGGGTCTTAAGAAGGCTTGAAGTAGTCTATCTATATGGATATTTGGGAAATGGGTTATTGATAGTATATAAGTTGGACTATTTCTATGGGGTGTCTGTTATGTCTGAAGCCTTAAAAATGTTTGATTTTGTGTATCGACACATTCCAATAGAGCATTCACAACATCTAACAGCTTGTTAGCACAGTCCATGAAAGTATTAGTGGATATCTAATCTTTTAAGGGTGTTCTGATGATCAAAGAAAAATCTTCAGGATATATCTGAAAAATAGGATTTTTATTATTATACTTTTGTTATATTAGATTTACATAAGTATTATTATCAAATACTATATGAAAATAAAAGTATCACTATTAGATAAAAATTTAAATAGAAAATAATTAAAGGTATATTATTTTAGCTAGGTCATATATCTATTCTTTTATTTTCTTTTTGATTTATATAAGTGCCTGAATAATAGCTTATAAACTTTTATACTAATTTTATCCCAATCGTGCTCTGATACCAATTGGGGTGACCTGCCGCTGGGTCAACATAGCTAATCTAGCATTAGGTGCTCCTTCATCAGGATAATATCAGGGTTTAGTATAACAGTGTATTTAGAAAAATATAAAATATACACTTTCACATTCATTACAACATTTAGAATTAACAGAATAATAAAGTGAATAAATTCATTACAAAGATAATAATTATCAAAAAATATCTATTACACACTAAGCAAAAATTTTAAAACTTTAATAAAATCAGCATCTAAGTTATTTCATCATACATTAGCTCCTCTTCAAAGGCTTGATCCAGAGATTGCTCCTGAATTGACATATATATATATATATATATATATATATATATGACAGGATGAACCATAAAAAAGAAAAAAAAAGAAAATATTTAATTAGACACAGAGGTCTTAATAAGTTTTGTAGGATATCAAAATTTGCATATAATATTATGAGGCATGATTTTGCATGAGAAGCATATACAAATAAAATATGATATTTAAGTATGATATGCTTGCAAAATTGTTAGGATTACGAATACAATATATATATATATATTTAGATATGTGTTCATTCTAAAAGAAAATACAATAAGGTATAATATTTATTCTGTTGGACAAAGTTATAAAATAATTGAGGTGTTAGATACGCTTTTGAGATGTGTATTCCTGACTAACCACACATTTCCCCTCAAAGGCTATGTACAGTCACCTTATTTCTCTATATATCAGCTTATCTTGGCTTAATATATTGTTTGTACAGACCTGAGATCAACCTGAATGAACCCATGATACTGATTTTTAATCATTTATTTTAATTTATAAGCACAAAATCACATATGAATATATCAAAGTGGGTTAAAGCTTAATAGTGATGTAAAAGTTGCAAATGAAATAATTAATTGAAAAGAATAATATTGTTCATTTTTTTTAACAAACATATCAATATTAATATTATATTGGTTATTTCTTTTTATATATTAAAAATAATAATAATTATTATTATAAGCAATAATATATATATATATATATATATTTATTTATGTATTTATATTAAATGAAAGAAAATGACAGAATTGAAAGTTGCTGAAATTAGAAAATATATACATATATAAGAATAAAAAAAAATTACTAGAAATAAGGAAATATATATATACATATTTATATATATATATATATATATATATATATAACAAAATAAAATAACAGAAATAAAAGTAGCATAAATTAAAAAATATATACATATATTGAAAAAAAAAAATGATAGAAACGAAAGGTGGAGAAATTAAGAAATATATACATATATAGAAGAAAAAAAATGACATAAATGAAAGTTGCAAAAATTATGAAATATATACATATATCTAGAAAAAAAGAAAATAACAAAAATGAAAGTTGCATAAATTAAAAAAATATATACATATATAGAAAAAAAGAAAATAACTGAAATGAACTAGGAAATATATACATATATAGATAAAAAAAATGACAAAAATTAAAGTTGCAGAAATTAGAAAATATATACATATATATATATATATATAAAAGAAAATTTGCATAAATAAAAAAATAATAATAATAGTAAGAATAATAACATTAATAATAATAATAATAACATTATTTTTATTATTAATGTTATTATAACTATTATTATTATTTTTCCATTTATGCAGATTTAAGAAATGAAAAAATATAAAATATTTCTTTTCTTTCTCATTTCTTACTATATCTTGTTCTTGATGAGCTTTACTAGAGGTTGGCAGGGGGAATCAGTGGTGGCTGAGAAAGAGGGAGGGAGGAGTGGAGGGGGAGAGAGGAAGAAAAATAGTGGAGGATAAGAGGGGAGGGGTTGTATTTATAAACTATTTTTTAATTAATTAATTTATTTATTTAATTTTTTCTCTTCTTTATTATTTAGAGAGAACAAATTTATCATCTTCTATATAACTACTTTGAGTATTTAATTTGGCTTTCTCTTCCTCCTCTTTAACTTTTCTTTCTCTCTCCTCATTCTCTCTCTTCTATTTTTTCTAGAAAATAAAAAAACTTGACACAAATGTATATCTTGATGAGAAAAATACACCACACAAAATTTTTTCAATTTTAAGTAATATTTAATTTTTATTAATTTTTGAAGACAAAAACTTCAAAAATTAATAATGGTAAATCCAAAGCTCAAAATTTAACAAAACTTTTTATGTAGCTTTTCTATTATAGTATTAATCTAACAGCACTAAAATCATTAAATTTGAACTTGTATTTAATAGTCCTAATTTAGTGAATTTAAATAATTAAGAAATTAATGCACAAGTATCCGTTATCTAGATTACTCCCAAACTTGGGTATTATGATCACAACAAATACTTTATCCAATGATATTTTAAGGTTACCCTAATTTTGATGTCACTGAGGATCCTAACTTTTGAATTGAGTTTAGTCCTAATTATCCTAGTAATAGCTTGGGTCATTATAATCCATATATTTGATGGTGGAAGGTGGTACTCATAGCTAGGGTGGTTCCCAGGTTTTGTTGTACCGCTTGCCAGAACTTTAAGAAAAATCCGCTGTCACAATAAGAAACTATCAATTTTAGAATATCATGGAGTCTGATGATTTCTTTGATGTAAATCTTGGCCAACTTCTCCATGGAATATATTTGATGCATAAAAATGAAATGAGCTAACTTGGTTAGGCGATCGCCTATTACCTAGATCGAATCAGCTCCATATCTTACCTTAGGAAAACCCATGACAAATTCATGGATATACTAAACCACTTACATTATGGGATTGCTAGAGGATGAAGGAGTCCTCCACGCCTTTGGTGTTTGGCTTTGACGATATTACTGCCATGAGATTTTTACCACGAATTCTGTCGCACTTCTTTTCATACTAGGCCACAAGAATGGTTACTTCAAATCCTGCCGCACTTCTTTTCATACTGGGCCACAAGATTTGGAGATTCATAGGCGATTTCCCTAATAAATTATATTTACATGCAGTTGCAGATCATGGCGATGACCACCTTTAATAGCGGCCTTGAATTTTAGATAATCTTCATCTTTAGTTTGTGAGATGGAGACATCTCTATGAAAAGTGAGTTCCACGGTGCTCTGATTTAACATAATGCTCAGCTTATCACCACATATTGGAACAATATCTTGCATACAAAAGGCTTCATCAATCAGGTTTTCAACGATCACGGCACTGAGAGTAGCATGATGACTAAGGGCATCAACTACAAATTTAGCTTTGCCGGGATGATACTGGATATTTAGATCATAATCATTTATCAGTTCTAAACATCTTCACTACCGGCAATTAAGTTCCTGTTGAGTGAAAATATACTTTAGGCTTTGATGATAGGTGAATATTGAACACTAAACACCATAAAGATAATGAAGCCAAAATTTTAGAGAGAACACAATGGTAGCAAGTTCAAGACCATGCACTGAATAATTCTTTTTGTGCAACTTAAGTCGACAGGAAGTGTGTTGAGGAATGCCCTGACAGGTGAGTTGGGATGGTTGTCACTTGGCAAACCCCTCACTTATTATTAGAATAAGGTATAATCCCTAATCCACTAATAAGGGAGGGATATGCACTTAGGAGGCAGCAGAATCATTTACTAAATATATACATATCAATCAGAGTGCCCAAGCAAGTAAAGAACGAGTTTACATCCATTATACCATAATGCAAAAAAATAAAATATGCAGCTCAGAATAAAGTAATGCAGTGAGAAAGAAAATACACAGGGTACTGTATTATTATAGCATTTTAAAAAGTTTAAATAGAAAGGAAAGTAAACACTTAGCCTCACAAATAAATAAGAAAACTAAAGATCTTCAGCAGTAAGATGCTCCTCCTCTTGATATAACTTCACTCCTAGCTCAACTGCCTCAAACAGCTCAGAATCTGCCATTATTGGTTTCACTATGTCAGAGCCCCAGCCAAAAGAAAAAAAAATCTATTAGACCTATTTTCTAAGTACATTTTAGGCTATTTAATTTTACATATTAAATGATATCACGATTTACCTAAAAAAGCTAAAGTACATAAATGGGTGTGCAGCAAGCTAAGAAAGAGCAGGGAAAACTATAAACAAAACATTTATAACCTGGCAAATAGTGAGGTAAATGACATACCTCAACCCAAAGTTATATCAAGGTTAAGGAATATCTATGTATAATAAACTATGAATACTGAAAAGAAAGACTCATCCGAATATGTAGATGATCATATGAAATTATGCAAATTAATAGAAAGTGAAGTAAACTATGATACATATACGCAAACTGAATGAATAACTAATAACTAGCATCCTAATATGTATATATATATATAGATGCAAGCAAGTACTATACTAAAGCTGAACTGTAATAAAATTAAACAGGAATATAAAAGAATTATGTAAAGGCTGCCATATTAGAAAATTATCTAAATAGGCCACTGAACTATAAGTGAACTAAACTGTATAATATCGTATCACTTAGCTTCTCAAAGCTAAGCCAGAAAACTATATTGTACTAAAAAGGCAGAAAATACATATATAGTAGTTTATATTTATTTTACTTTGCTCCTGTGGACATGTCCAGAAGTATTTGAGGAGTCAAGCATGTTTACAAGACTAAGGCAGGTTCCTAAAACTAGACACAACTCTCCCCAATGAGTACGTGTCAAGTAATCTTTATTTTTCCTTATCGCCTATCCATTGGTAGTAATGTGTATACACAATCTCTTATCCAGAACATGCACCCAATGCAAGTGTTATCCTAATTTTCTATGTTTTCATTTCATACATCAAGTAATCTTATATGACATGTTCAATGTAAAAAGGCTCAAAATATAAGGAATGTAGAGCACAAAGTTCAATAGTAAGCAAGGGACTCTATTAAACATAGGTAATATCTGTTGTTATCTAATTTTTGTCCATTCAAGCTATTCTAAGGTTATATAAGCTTAGGATCTCAGACACCCTACTATCAAGTATAAACTAATATCCTCAACCTTACAAGTTTAAAATAGATAAAATTGATTAGGTCCTAATAAAAATCAATCCATGATGCTTATAAGTTAAATAATTAATCAGCATGTCCTAAATATTAAATTTTGGTGATCCAATTCAATTTGGATTAAGATAAAACAAGAATGAGGGATTAAGAAATCAACTCCAATATGGGGGTTTAATCCCTTAATCCAATGGTGATTCTAACGGCAAAGATTTAAATCCCAAATTCTCCCAATACTACAAGTTAGGCTATCTTATTAAGCAAAGTCAAGCTTAATAAAATGGACCTCTAAACTTAGACTAAAGTTTGAATACAAAATAACCATAATAAAGAATAAAATATAGAAACTATTCAAACTAAGGTTTCATCCATCGAGTAACCCATTTACTCGATGAATGAATTATACCTTAATTTCTATCCCAAATTCTTAAGGAAGGCTAAGGTTAAAGGAGAATCCTAAGGACATTCCTAAAGAATGACTTAGGATTTTATATGAATAATTTAAGCACTAATGTTGATTAATCTTAACTATCTTTATTTCTTGATCTTGTTAACTTATGGAGGGCATATGGTGAGCTAAGTTTACTTTATGAGGTTATTTAAATAATTAGGAAATTCTAAGAGGATTTTTGGGTTTTTTCTTAAAATATCAAATTTAAATGAGTCTAACCATCCTAAATTGATTTAAAATTAGTTATATTACTGATTTTAGTGTTTAAATTAAGATTCTAAGGTTTAAGGGTACTTAACCCTAAATTTGGGCAAAATGACCATTTTGCCCCTACTTAATGGTCTAAAATGCTACTTTTTGATTTAGGGTTCTAAATTAAAATTTATTGATTCCAAATGATTACTTACTATTTAATATGAAGATAGATAATAAGTATATCCAAGTTGTACAAGGATTATGCCTTGTGAGCTTAATTTGAGGTTTTTAGCTTATAAGGGCAATTTGGTAATGTTACCTAGTAAAGTTTGAAAATTTAGTTATACTTTTGTTGTTTACTATCTATGGATTTTGTAGAGTTTAAAATTACTAAATTTTGATATTATTTGGTCATGTTTGGGGTCGAATATGTAATTAACGAGTTTTAGGAAAGATCCAAAAACCCAACTTTCTCAAATTATGTCCAAATTTAGCAAACTCAGAGGATAGCTTCCCTATAACATACTGAGTGCAATGACTGGGAGTAGACCCAATCCTGACACCATTTGATTAAGTTGTGAGCTAAACAAATTCTAGGGTGATTAGGGAAAATTAGGAATTCTAATTATCAAAACCTAAATTTTCTTACAATTTACTGTTTATTAGGTCTTCCTAATCAAAATAATATATTGGATAACCTAATTTGGAGCTAAATTGACTAAGTTATGGCAAAATGAATTTCTAGGTTAAATAGGGTAATTAGGGTAGGGTTCAAAAGTTATTAGTCAAACTACAAGTCCAACAACAAAATTAACACTGCCACAACATTCCTGACGATCTCTTGATTAAAATGAGACCCATATTGGCTATGTGTAATAACCCAGGTTATTACTTAGTCACTTAAGGATAATCCAAATCTTAATAATAGTTTAGACAGTTTATTTAAGTCATTAAGAGCTCGCCTCTAGATCCAGTCCAGATCAGAAGTCGATCAGATCAAAAATCAAAATTTTGGAAAATCCAGAAATCCTAGAATTTGACCTATTTAATTCGACCTTAGATAAAAATGGACTTTGCCATTGCGCTCATCGCCCCCAATTAGCTAGGGGTGATGTTTTCGTGTCAATTGGAAGTCGTCAAAATTTTGATGAATAATTTAATAATATTTAAATATCCCAAAAATAGGGAAATTAGACTACTCGTCGAATCAAAAATTTGACCTCGTCGTTGCGTTCCTCGCCCCTTAATTAGCTAGGGATGGATATTTGGAATTTTTCTAAATTTAAATTTAATAAGAGGATTATGTAATTAAATTAAATAATGTTTAATATTTTAAATATACTTAGCGACACAGTTAATCACGCCGTCAATCCCACGCCTTCCGTTCACACGACCGTCTGATCAGACGGGAAGCTCCAGCCGTTTTATGAATCGATCGAATGGCGCAAGGTCTTCATCCTAATCACCGCTGAGGGTGGCGCACGTGGCCCCTCCTCGCAAGCTACTGCCAATCGCTGCGAGGGGTGGCTTCGCGGACTCTGCCTCCGCGTCCTTTACTCCCCACCTTCGATCATAATCGCGATCGATCGCTCGGAGGAGAGTCAATGGCCGATCAAACCGGAGCACTTGAACCCTAATCCTCAAACAACCATCCGTTCCAGGTACTCTCCAAAAACCTGTGATCTACTTCTAATTTCGCTGATTATTGCTCATGTGCTTATTTCGCAAGCTAGATTAGTCTTGGATTGGTTCTGATCGATCGATCGAATTTCGGAAGAACCAAACAGTATAAATCATTAGGCTCCTGTTTCTGTCGAGAACCGAGCTAGGGCTCGCTCGCGCCGCCACCCTAGTGCGCCTCCTTCGCCATCCCGGCCATAAAGAGGTAGAGAACGTCAAGACCTCCCGACGGCATACGGGCCGACACCATGCACCGCCGGGAAGGCCGACGTTTACCGTGCCCTAGGCACGAGCCCTCGAGACCCCTCGAGAAGAAGGAAGACCCTCGGGTCGGACCGGGTTGACACAGGCCCAACCCACGATCCGTAATTTGTGCTATGGGGCCCGCCTTCCTGACGTGGCATTTCGAGGGTGAGCCACGTGTATGGTGGGGCCGCGATACCACGGCAGCCGCTATCGACCTGACAGCGGGCCCACCCGCAGTGTAGCGCAGCGCCCATCCATGCACTGCCATGTGTCCATGTGGGCCCTGGCTATCCCTCCATCATCAGCTAGTGGGGCCGCCCCTTTGGTTCAACCAACCAAAGGGTGCCACGTGGCAGCTGGGTCCCACCGCGAATCAAATCATGCATAAATTATTTTAGTATTAATATAATTAAAATTAGTTAATGTTAATTACAATTAATTGGTAGTTAATTAAGATTAATAGTAAATTAGTATATTTACTTAATAATTAATTAATTCATAGTAAACAGTAAACAAAAATTGACGAGTTAATTGATTATTAATCATTAGGTTAATAGATTACTTAATTAATAATTAGTTAATTAAGATCTAATACTTATTAAATAGTGATTAATTTAACTAATACAAAATAAAGAATAAATATAATTAATTAAATTAATTAGGATTAATTTAATTAACTGTAATTAATTAAAGATTAATTAACACTAATCCAAATTAAATAGTAATAATAATAATATAATTAAAAATATTGAAATTAATTAAATAATATATTATTTATTAACTTAATAATAATTAATATTAATTAAATACAGATTAAGAATAATTAATTAACTAATTAATAAATATAGAAAATATATTTTAACTGTAGGAATGAACAGTATATTAATATAAATTGAATAAATGAATAGTAATTTTATTTATTTAATTCAAAATTCTTACAAGTTTAGTAACGTTTTGTAGAATAATACAAACATAGTCAATATAGGTCTCATTTTACTCAAAAAAATAAAAAAAATCAAATGACATAATGCAAAAATTAGTTTCGAAGTACGTATAACGTAGCGACATTTTAGGACCTAATTAAGCCATCAAACTTTTAACATAGTTGTCCAAATATAAGCAAAATGGGTCTTAAAATACTCAGGAGAACAGCCCCATCACTGTAATAGTATCAATTTTTTAATTTGGACATCAGCATAAAAAGTCAACCCTTGACCCCACAGTTGACTTTAGGGAAAAATGATTAATATGATGCTAAAATTCAATTGTCCATAACTTGGTCAAGTGAACTCCAAATTCAAAAATTCAAAATGCTAACTAGCTTAGAATTTTAATATCATCAATAAACTGAAATAATATTTAGGATCTGTACCCTAAAAAATTAGAGAATGACCAAAATAACCCTAACCATAGTTAGGCCATAACTTGACCATTTGAAGTCTAAATTGGGTTTACTCCTTATCAACATGCTTAGTATATTATAGGGAAGCTATAGAAACTAAGTTTGTTGAAATTGTACTTCAAATGGAAAAGTTTTATTTTTGATACGCGTTGACCGACCAAAATTTTTGAATTGCCCTTAGAAATTGAAATGGCTATAACTTAGCTATTTGACCTCAAAATGCAGTGTTATTGGATTCTATGGAATCCTTGAACAGTGATCAACAATAAACTGTACAAAAAATTTATATTCCATTAGGTGTAAATTATAAGTTTGCCCTTTAGGTCAAAAATATTCGTTTGGGCCTGTAGGACCCATTTCTTGTCCAAATTGAGCGTACATGCTGTCTATCTTCAAGTTAGACAGTAAGAAGACTTTTGACAGTAAGAAACTTCAATTTGGACCCCTAAATCAAAGGTTAACTTTAGACCCTAAGGTAATGGCAAAATGGTCATTTTACCCAAAATTTAGGATAAGCGTCCTTAACCTCTAAATTATCTTTTAAAGTATTAAAACTAGTGTTAAAACCATATTAGTCATTTAAGTGAGTAAAATGAACAATTAAGTCAAATTTGTCAAAATCCCTACAAATCTCTCTAAGTCATTTTCCTTAAGATCTTTCACCTCACATTAGGACTACTCTTGAGACTAGGATTAGATCTTAGGTTAGATTTCATTCATTGAAAAATAGGGTTTTTCAATGAGTGAACCCTTGGTTTTATTAGTTCCTAGATTTTTACAACTTATTATGATTAGTTTATCTTTTAACCCTAGATTAGGATAGGAGATTCATCCTATTAAGTTTGACTTGCATAATAGGATTTACCTTAATCAGTAGATCACATTTATATTAAAACTTAGATCTTAAGTCATCTCTTTTTGGATTATGGGATTAAGCCCAATCTCATGGTGTTTAACTCATAATCTATAATTTAGTAGATCTTAATCAGATCTTAGATAAAACAACTAATTTCATAAAATTAAGACATATGATTTATTGATTTAACTTATAGTCATATTTGATTGAATTAGATTAGAACCTGATCAGTTATAATCCTTTTTAACCTATAGGGACGAGCTTCTAAGTTACACTCGATAGTTGGATTTGGAGATCCTGAACTTGTGTAACTTGGAATAGTTAAAACATTTAAATTAGATAATAAATGATATGACCATGCTTAGTAGAGTCCCTTGCTCACTATTTGATTTTTGTGCTACGTATTCCTTGATGTTTGTGCCATATTTCCTTGGACATATCATATAAGACTTTGATGCATAAATAAGACTTTATGAAATTATGGAGACTCCTTAAATTCCTTATGAAAACATTAAGATAAAAGATTAGAGATAAAAATTGTATGTGTTAGAGCTACCTCTCAGCTATGTCTTCTGCATATGCCTCCTTGCTGATGCTAGGAAAAGAATTTGCTTATAAGTTTTTGCCTATGCCTCCTTGTTGACACTAGGAGAAAATTTGTTATGTGTTTTCTGCCTATGCCTCCTTGATGACGCTAGGAGAATATAGTTTTGCGCCTTAGACTCCTTATTGATACTAAGATCCTTTTGATATTTAGTAGGCTAAATTAGCCTTTTTCTGTATGGTAGTTAGTACACAGATATTCTTATATAGTGTTGAAGTTTTGCATGTGCTTCAGTATTTTCATTCCGTCAGCTATTTTCTCGTTTAACTTATAAATATTTTTAGGATGTTAGATTTATTGCTGCTATTTATATGTATCATTGTTGAGTTTATTTATTTAACTTGCATACTTCTTATGATCACCAGCATGTCTAGATATAGTATTTCCTTTCAATACTTGTTCAGTTACTTATATTTATATGCCATGCCTTGTTTAGCTTATATTTGAGACATGTCTTAGCCTCTTTTTTCTTAAGTTAAAAATGTTATTTATAGCTTTACCTCTATTTTGTTGTGCTAGTTGTTCCCTTAAATGATTTAATCATTGCTTAGAATATGTTAAATGGTAATATTACAAAACACATAAAATTTATCAGCTTAAAATATACTTAGATAATTTATCTAACAAGATTTTCTCTTTTTTTCGGCTGGGGCCCTACATTGTGAAACTGACAATGGCAGATCTATATCAGATAAAAGATCAAGTGCCAGAGGAGGTGCTCTATCTAGAGGAGGAGCCCTTAGGGGGAGCTGCTATTTAGTTCCTTGCAAGTGGATGAGAGAATTACGCTTTTAATTCTTTAAACTTTAATGTGATATAATAGTACAGGTACTCATGACTGTGTGTTTTGGATTGCTATACTGTTTATTCTGAGTTATATTCCATGTTATTTCTATCGTGATGCTTGGATGTTTCCTATTTAAATTGCTTCTGCACTCTGTATGAATATCTTATATAGTGACTGATTATTTGATTATGTGCTTACTCCTTCCCTTATTAGGTAGATTGTGGATTTCATCCTAATGGGTTAGTCAGAGTGACACACCACCCCTTAGCCTAATCTTGTGGATTAAGGGGTGGGGTGCCACACTATCTTTGGATCTGTGGGTGCAAAGTTATGAGCAAAGGAAGTTTTCTAGGGTTTTGAACTATTTAGGAGGTCCTAAATGTCACTTGCTAAATACTCATCAAACATCAAAAATGATACTACCATAATATTCCTCTAACTTTTTGGATAAAAATGAAATATATATTCAATATATTTGAACTTTTAGTTTAAGAGTTATGTAGATTAGAAGTTATATGAATCATCTAATTAAATTTAGTTGAATTTAATTAAGTCATCAACTGATTTAATTTAATCTTTACTTAACATTTTTCTCTACAGGTGGGACCCACCGAAGATCCGACAGCAATAATGGCGAGCCCCATGTGCAGAGACATGATAGAGGACAGCGAGACCCACCGCTGAGGCTTGGTAGAGGATGCCACGTGTTGACATTCAATAAAGGATAGCACAACGAGGCAGGTCCCGCGTCCTGCTGACTGCACGACATGGGCACACACGGGTCGGGCCCGCACTGACCCAGCCTGACCCTGGCCTAGATGGGCCTTCCCTATCCTCTGACAGAGCTTGCAAGCTATGACTTAGGGCATGAGGTATTGACAGCTTCCTGGTGGCTTCAAGGGTGAACCCGCACAGCGTTGGATAGGTCTTGACAAGGGCTAGCCATCGGTGGTCGAATCAACCCTTGGGGTGGACTGAGGCAGCGGTAGGAGCTAAACTTAATCTCTAGGTTTCGGCAAAGAGGCGATATTGGCAAGTACTGCATATTGAGACCCAAATTGGATTGATCATACCTGTTATCGATCAATCAAACTCGATCATGTCTTAATCTAGGAAATTTAATAAGCATACAATTTGCAACATAATGATTGCATAAAGGATCCAAGGAGATTGATGGTACCTGAAATGGATGGCCAAGGTTTTAGGGTTGTAGAAGAAAGGTTCCAAAAGCTCCAGGCGACCACAGCACACAAAAAATGGGATCAAGACAGCAGTTTGGGTCTTAAGGAAGCCTGATGGAGCTAGTTAGGTCGGTCGCTCGCGGTGGTTGGCGGCGTGTCACAGCGCAGCGGCACACGGAGCTCGCATAGTTGGGAAGGAAAAGGCAGGCTCGAGACTGTTCGATCAAATGGCGGAGGGAGATGGCACAAACAGCGGGTAGACATCGCTGTTTGGAGTATTCACATTCATTAATTAATATAATGATTATCTCAAAATTTCTTAATTAAAGTTGATTTATTAAATGACTTTTGAAAATTTCTAATAATTTACTCCTAGGTAATTGAGGGGTGTGGAACACTATGGAAAAGTCAGATTTCAATTTTGACGAGTATTTAATTTTCCTATTTTTGTGGTATTTTAAATATATTAAAATATTCGACAAAAACCCAACGACTTCCAAATGCCTCCAAGACTTCGCCCTTAGACAATTTGGGGGCAATGAATGCAATGGAGAAGTTTGATTTTTATTTTAATCAAGTGAAGATAGTATTTCTTAAATTGTTCCTCTAATTCCAACTATTTCATGTCTAGTGCACAAGATGAACACACAAGGGTTTGACCATGGCACAGAGACTCTCATGTGATCAATATGAGTTAATTAAGATTCCTTACATCTAAGTTAACAAAATAATCATTTTAATTTAGCGATCACATAAGCTTGATTTCCACATAATTAGCATCATGGGCTACATGCGTAGTTTAGATAAGGAAGTGAATTATTAGGTTACATGGACTATGTCATGATCATCGATAAGTTCTCAATAATCCCTCTTCCTCTTTAATATTTGCTGAGCAACAGAGCTTGATGGGTGGCTCTTGGCTCACATGCATCAAACTCTCGACTGAGCCCAAAGAATAATGTTGTTAGGCTCAATAGCTTGTCACTGGGATCTATGCACTAACACACATATTCCTAGATTTATGCCAAATGGTGAGCTATGGAGCTCAAAAAGATTGAAGTTACCAAATCAACATTTCATTTTAATCTCAAGGTGTTTACACTGAGAATCCTCGTGCAACAAATATGGGTTCATGGCGAGGACCTTTATGTGCATTCCTTTGAGCTTGAAATGTAGAGTTGATTCGACATTATTTTTGTTAAAAACCATTAAGAAAATAAATAAGCATTCATTCCACGGGCCTATAAACACAAGTAGCATATCTAAATCAAAATGAAACAAATTTTTATTCATTGAAAAGGATTCATACAAACACCATAAGTCCCTTTTTATTCATTACATGATGTCTGCCCAACCCTCTTCAAGGAGGGTTTAGCCTTCCATTACAAAAGAAATGCTTGAAATAACACACAAGTACATTAACCTTTGCATGGTTCTACTAAAAGAAAATAAAGAAAAGTGTTTGGAGAAGAATAAGCCCTTGGCGTTCTTTGGATCTTCCTTGCTCTCTAATTTCTTCCTTTCCAGCTCCTTGAGATGTTCACCTTTTTCTTTCCTTGAATGGTTCTCTTTTACTGCCTCGCTGGAGGTCTACTTTTCTTTCTCATAGTAGGCTCTGATTTTAGATCTTGGAATGTTAAAGAGGGGAACCCTATCTTAGTCTTGCATGCCAGCTTAAATAAAACAACTCTCATCCTTCTTTGCAATCAAAGCTGTCACCTTTTCAACTCTCTTGCTTCAATGGCAAGAAATTAAAAATACCCTGATATTCTTTTGAAAATTATAAGGAATTACTGAAAATGGGGTTTCAAGCAGTTGGGGAAGGCAATAGATTTAATTTTGTGGCCTTCCCTATGCTGAATTTAATGCTTGATCCTGGCTTAAAATATGGCGGGCACTGCGGCGCGCTGTAGTGGGCTGCAACGCACTATAGCACCTAGCTTTCGGTCTGAAACTGCTGCCGCGCGCGGCAGCGGTCGAATTGATTTTTATTAAATTTTTATTCCGCTGCAGCGGGCGATAGCGGTGAGCATTCGAGTCAAAATCGCTGCGGCACGCGAAAGTGGTGATCTTTCAAGTTGAAACTGCTGCAGCACGCAGTAACGGATCTAATTAATTGTCGTTAAAGTTTTATTCTGCTACGGTGCGCGATAGCGGTGAGCTTTCGAGTCAAAACCACTGCAGCGCATGGAAGCAGATCTAATTAGTCTTCATTTGTTAGTCTGGGTTCCATTAATGCCACTACAGCGCACGAGAGAGCTGGGCTTTCGAATTCAAATCGCTTGGGAGCGCTATGGCACGCACAGTGGTTTTCTTTCATATTTCAGTTTTCATCAAAGTAGACCATTCTAAATTGAAATTGTTTGTATTTCTTCTTTTATTTTATTATAAACCTTGGACTTATCATATTCCAAGTATTAATTTAATGATTGTTTGGTAGAAAAACAATCCATTAGGTAGATAGGAATGCAAATTCCAATCTGACATCTTATGATATTCTCTGATACCAATTGTAGCGACCCATGGCTAGACAAGGTGAGTTGGGGTGGTCATCACTTGGCAAACCCCTCACTTATCATTAGATTATTGTATAATCCCCAATCCACTAATAAGGGAGGGATATGCACTTAAAAAGTAGTGTAACCATTCACTAAATACATACATATCAATCATAGTGCAAAAGTAAGTAAATAATGAGTTTATATCCATTATACCATAATGTAGATAAAATTAAATATGTAGCTTAGAATAAAGTAATGTAATAAGAAAAAAAAACATAGGGTATCTATATTATTACAGTATTTTAATAAGTTTAAACTGAAAGGAAAGTAAACACACAGCCTCACAAGCAAATAAATAAGAAAACTAAAGATCTTCAATAGTAGAATGTTCCTCCTCTTAATCTAGCTCCACTCCTGGCTCAACTACCTCAAATAGCTCAGAATCTGCCATAATCGGTTTCACAATGACAGGACCCTAGCCAAGAGAAAAGAAAATCTGATTATACATATTATCTAAGTACATTTTTGGTTGATTAATTTTATGTATTAAATGATATCAACATTTACTTAAAACAACTAAAGCAAATAAATGGGTGATACAAGCAAAGAAAGAATAAGGAAAGCTATAAATAATGCATTAAACTTAGCAAATACTAAGGTAAAAGGACATACCTCAACTCAAAGCTGCATCAAGGTTAGGCAATATATATGTATAATAAATTATGAATACTTAAAAGAAAGAGTCATCCTAACATGCTGATAATCATATGAAATTATGCAAATTAACAGAAAGTAAACTGAAGTGTGATACATATAAGTAAAATGAATCAACAATGAACATCCTAATACATATATATATATATATATATATATATATATATATATATATACAAGCAAGTACTCTACTAAAGTTGATCTGTAGTAAAAGAAAATAGGAATAGAAAAAAATTATGTAAAGACTGCCATATCAACAAAACTGGCTAAATAATCTATTGAGCTACAACTAAAATGAACTGTATCATATCATATTACTTAGCTTCTCAAAGCCATGGCAGAAACTATACTGTACTGAAGAGGTAGAAAATATATATGTAATAGTTTTTAGTTATTTTACTTTGCTGCTATAAACATTTCCAGAAGTAGCTAATGAGTTAAGCATGTCTGCAAGACAAAGGTGGGTTCCCGAACCTAGACACAACTCTCTCCAATGAGTATGTGTCAGGTAATCCTTATTTCTCCTTACCCCATATTCATTGGCAGTAATGTGTATACACAATCTCCTGTCCAGAACATGAACCCAATGCAAGTAATCCTAATTTTCTATGTTTTCATTTCATGCATCAAGTTATCTTAAATGACATGTTCAATGTAAAAAGACTGAAAATATAAGGTATACAAAGTACAAAGTTCAATAGTAAGAAAGAGACTCTATTAAACAAGTGATATTAATTATTGTTTAATTTTTATCCATTCTAGCTATTCTAAGCTTACACAAGCTCAAGATCTCCAACACCCTACTATCAATTATAAACTCAGATCCATGACCTTATAAGTTTTAAATAATTAGAATTGATTAGGTCCCAATAGAATTCAATCCATGATGCTTACAAGTTAAATAATTAATTAGCATGTGCTAATTAATAAATTTAGATGATATAAACCAATCTTAATTAAGATAAACCAAGATTAAGAGTTTAAGAATTAAACTCCAATATTAGAGTTTAATCCCTTAATCCAAAGATGATCCTAAAGGCTAAGGTTTAAATCCCAAATCCTCCCAATACTACAAGTTAGGCTATATTATTAAGCAAAGTCAAGCTTAATAAGATAAATCTCTAAGCATAGACTAAAGCTTGAATACAAAATAATCATAATAAAGGATGAAATATAGAAACTATTAAAACCAAGGTTTCATCAATCGAGTAACCTATTTACTCAATGAATGAATTCTAACCTAATTTTTATCCCTAATCCTTAAGGAAGAGACCCTAAGGTTAAAGGATAATTATAAGCAAATTCCTAAAGAATGACTTAGGATTTAGAATGAATAATTTAAGCATTGATGTTAATTGATCTTAACTATCTTTATTTTCTGATATAGTTAACTTATGGAGGGCATAAGGTGAGCTAAGTTCACATTATGTGGTTATTTAAATAACTTAGGAAATTCTAGGAGGATTTTAGGGGTTTTTTCTTGAAATATCAAATTTAAATGAGTCTAAGCATCCCAAATTGATTTTAAATCAGTTATATTACTAATTTTAGTGACTAAATTAAGATTCTAAGGTGCAAGGGTACTTAACCCTAAATTTAGGCAAAATAATTGCTTTGCCCTTACTAAAGGGTCTAAAATGCTACTTTTAGATTTAGAGTTCTAAATTGAAATTTATTTATTCTAAATAATTACTTATAGTCTAATATGAAGATAGATAGTAAGTACATCATGTTTGGATAAGAATTAAGCCTTGTGAGTTCAATTTAAGGTTCTTAGCTCATAAAAGCAATTTGGTAATTTTATATAGTGAAGTCTATAAATTCAGTTATACTTTTGTTGTTTACTATCTAAGGATTCAATAGAGTCTAAAATTACTAAATTTTGATATCAGTTGGTCAAGTTTTAGTTAATATAAGTTGGGGTCAAATATGTAATTAATAGGTTTTAGGAAAGGTCCAAAGACCTAACTTTCACAAATTATGTCCAAATTCAGAAAACTCAAAGGCTATAGCTTTCCTAAGACATACTCAGTGCAATGAGTGGGATTAGACTCAATTTGAACTCCATTTAATCAAGTTGTGAGCTAATCAAGTTCTAGGGTGATTAGGGAAAATTAAGAAATCTAATTATCAAAACCTAAATTTTATTATAGTTTACTGTTTATAAGGTCTTCCTGATCAAAATAATATATTGGATGATCTAATTTGGAGCTAGATTGACTAGGTTATAGCTAAAAGAATTTCTTGGTTAAATAGGGTAATTAAGGTAGGGTCCAAAAGTTATTAGTCAAACTACAAGTTCAACAGCAAAATTAACACTACCACAATATTCTTGATAATCTCCAAATTTAAATGAGACCCATACTGGCTATGTTTTGATTAGTGGGTGCAAAATTATGAGCCAATGATGTTTTCAAAAGTTTTTGAACTAATTAGGGGGTCCTAAAATGTCACTATGCTAAATACTCATCAAATAATAAAAGGATACTACCATGATATTCCTCTCATTTTCTTTATTAAAATGAGTTATATATTCAATATATTTGGACTTATGGTTTAAGAGTTATAAGGATTAGAAATTTTGTGAATTATCTAATTAAATTTAATTAAGTCGTCAACTGATTTAATTTAATCTTTACTTAACATTTTTCTCAACAAGTGGGACCCATAGAAGATTCGATAGCAACAATGGCGGGCCCCATGCACAGAGATATGATGGAGGACAACAGGGACCCACCTCTGTGGCTCACTAGAGGATGCCGCGCATCGGCATTCGATAGAGGATAGCATGATGAGGCAGGTCCCAAGTCCGGCTGACTGCACGACCAGGATTGCTGCGGGTTGGGCCCAAACCGACCCTGGCCCAGGCGAGTAGAGCTCGCAAGTAGAGACTTAGGGCACGAGGTATCAACGGCTTCCTGGCGGTGTCAAGGATCAACCCGCAGGACGTTGGACAGGTCTTGAAGAGGACTCGCTATCGATGGTTGAATCCTCCCTTGGGGCGAACTAAGATGTCGGTATAAGCTAAACCTAATCTCTAGATTTTGGCTAAGAGGCTGTAATGGTAAGTATTGCAGTTCGAGACCCAAATTGGATCGATCAAACTTGTTATCGATCGACTGGACTCGATCATGTCCTAATCTAGGTAACATAATAAGCATACAATTTGTTACATAATGATTGCATAAGGGATCCAAGGAGATTGACGGTACTTGAAATGGATGGCCAAGGTTTTAGGGTTGCAGAAGATAGGTTCCAAAAGCTTCAGATGACCATAGCATGCAAAAAATGGGGTCAAGACCACAGCTTGGGGCATAAGAAAGCCCAACAAAGCTTGCTAGGTCGATTGCTCGCTGTGGTTGGCTACGTGGTGTGATTCGTTTGATCAAACAATGGAGGGGGACGGCGCAGGCAGCAGGCACACGATGTCATTTGGAGTATTTAAATTAATTCATTAATTTAATAAATATTTCAGAATTTATTAATTACAATTAATTTATTAAATATCTTTAAAAATTTTCAATAATTCTCCCCTCGCTAATTGAGGGGTGAGAAACTCAACGGCAAAGTAGGATTTTGATTTCGATGAGTATTTAATTTTCTTATTTTTTGGGGTATTTTTAATATACTATAAAATATTCGACAAAAATCTAATGACTTCCAAATGCCTCCAAAACTTCACCCCTTGCTAATTTGGAGGCAATGAGCACAATGATAAAGTCCAATTTTATTTTGAAGTCAATTTATTTAGGCCAATTTCTAGGGTTCCTGACTTTCCCAGAATTAGAATTTATTCCATTTGACACCTGAATTAGACCAAAACTCCAAGGTGAGGTCTTAATGACTATTTAAGAGTATTAGAACCAAAATTAAGACTTGGTTTAGTCATAATTGGTCAGGGTAACAATGTTAGGTTGTTACAGACTCCCCCACTTAAGAACTATGTCGTCCCCAACTTCACTTAAGTAGGAAGAATAATGCATGAATGAGATTAATAAAATAAAAATAAGAAAGATGAGGAAGTACTAGGATTCTCAAATAGCCTTAGGTACTTTGATCACATATTTGACTCCTTCTCATAAGTGTCTTCAGTAGAGGAACGATTCTTCCACTAAATTTTAACAATTGGGATTTAACGGCTTCTTAGATATTTCATCATGCAAATTGTTATGGGACTAGTGTCGGTATTCATATTCATTCAACTTTTAATGAATCTTATTTTTATCAGATTTAATTAAGTGAAGATAGTATTCTTTAGATTGGTCCTCTAATTTGAACTATTTCATGTTTAGTGCACAAGATGAACACACAAGGGTTCAATCTTGGCACATAGACTCTCATGTGATCAATATGAGTTAATTAAGATTCCTTACATCTAAGTTATCAAAATAATCATTCTAATTCAACGATCACATAAGCTTGATTTTCACATAACTAGCATCACGTGCTAGATGCGCAGTTTAGATAAGGAAGTAAATTATCGGGCTACATGGACTATATCACGATCATCCATAAGCACTAAATAATCCCTCTCCCTCCTTTAACATCTGCTGAGATACGGAGCTTGATTGGTTGCTCTTAGCTCACATGCATCAACTTCTCGACTAAGCCCAAGGAAATGTGCTATTAGGTCAAGAGCTTATCACTGAGCTCTAAGCACTGACGCACATATTCCTAGCCTTACGCCAATTGGTGAGCTATGGAGCTCAAAGCGATTGAAGTTACCGACCAACCTTTCATTTCAATCTCAAGCTGGTTACATCGAGAATCCTCGCATAGGACTTTTATGTGGTTTCCCTTGAGCTTGAAATGCAGAGTTGGTTTGACATTATTTTTGTTATAAAACATTAAGAAAATAGATAAGCATTCATTCCACGGGCATGCAAACAAAAGTAACATATCCAAATCAAAATGAAATAGATTTTCATTCATTGAAGAGGATTCATACAAACACCATAAGTCCTTTTTTATTTATTACTTGATGTCTGCCCAACCCTCCCCAAGTAGGGTCTAGCCTTATATTACAAAAGAAATACAAGAAATAATTTACAAGAACATGAACCTTTGCATGGTTCTACTGAAACAAAATAAGAGAAGAGTTTTGAAAAGAATACTAGGAACAGACCTTGTGTTCTCTGAATCATTCCTTGCACTCCAATTTATTCTTTTCTAGCTCCTTGAGATGTTCATCTTTTCTTTCCTTGAATGGTTCTCTTTTCTATCCATGGTGGAGGTCTCCTTTTCATTCTCACAGTAGGCTCTGATTTTAGATCTTGGAATATCAAATCCGAGAATTGTAACAACCCTAGGATATTACCTAGCTTAATCTAAGCTTAATTATGCCTTAATTATAAGCTCCATTATATTTAAATTACCATTTTAAGTTAACCCTAAAAGTTTGAGGTCAATTGGACCACTCTAAGAAAAAATAGCCATTTGATCAATTTAGATGCCCTAATTAAGACCTAAAATATTTTAATCTCAAAATTAAAATCTGATTGAATTTTTAAATTTCTCATCCCCAACTTAGCTAGGGGTGAAAGTTTGGGAATTTTCAGAGATCATTTGGACAATAATTCAATTTAAATTAATTTGGGATAACTTCACATAAGGGATCCCAACAATTAATATTTGCAAACCTACCTTTAAAACTAAATTAACTTTCGGGATCCACTGTGCAGACCACAGACGATCAGCTATAGAGCCCAGGTCACATGACCATGGTTTGCTCGCTCATCTCATCGTTGCGCATTTAGATCCCACAACAAGGGTGTAATCTCACGGGATCACGGATCAATCATCTAATCTATCCCTCGGATGCCACGACTCTGAGCAATCATGGTCTGGCAATTAGGATCTAGATCATCAGGATTATTCCACAGTACTGATTGATAGATCAAATGGCTCTAAATCCATTTGTCACTATAGATCATCATCTCCACTCATCCGTTCCCCAGACTGGGAGGATCTCTTGTACCCCTGGCAGTAAGCTGTGTTCCTCACTCTTCCGGCCAACTCAGCAAGGTCATTAGAGCCTTCCCCTTATATTTGGCAATCCTCAAGTGGGCCTCGTGACCTGGCCAAGCTCAAATTAGAAATAAAGAGCTCAGCCATGGCCTGATATCTCAGTCCTCCCCAGCTCAAGTAATTACCTCTAGAAGCTTCCCATTTCCTCCCTGAGGAAATAAATTGCCTTAGGATCCCTCCTAGTGTCGACTTGCTAATCAATTGGAGGTTGTGGGGCCCCCGTACTGACAACAAGAAAGTACGGTGCTCCAACTGTGGCAAATCCCGAACTTAAGTAAAGTTAGGTAAACCCAACTTGCCTTAATCCAAGGACTTGTCACCAAGTGCTATAACATACATTAATATATATATTTAAAAATATCAAAGTGGCGGAAGCAATAGGCGAGTAGTAACATCCACAAGCATGCATAGTAGGAAGAGAGAAAACAACATAGTAACTCATCGAAATGCAGAAATGAAACACATCCAAAATTAATTATTACAAACTGAAAATTATAGAGAATGAAAAATATCTCTCAATCTCACTAAAATAAAAATGCAAGATCTATCTAAACAGCAGTAGCATGATCCTCCTCCTGAACCTGCTCCTCTTCTTCGACACTGCCCATGAACACATCCGAATCTGACATTTGTCGGTATCACAAATGTCAGGGCCCCAGCCAACAAAACAAAAAGGTTACAGTTAGACAATTGTCTAAGTACATTTTAGGCTATTTTAATGAATTGAATATTTTAAAGATATTGTATTTAAATTAGCTAAGCATGCAAGCAGTAATAGGTGCAACAAGCTATGGAGAAATAGTAACTATAAACCATCCATTTATAGCCAGCAACTAGTATGAAGAACATACAATGTAAAATAAACAAGGTAAGGCTAAAAGCTAAAAAAAAAATAGCAAGTATAATACATTCTAAACCTAACATGCTTATGATCATATTAACACATGCTGGGTATATACAAGAAACACAAGTACTGAAAACATGCAATTCTAGCATCCTAAACATGCTAATATATATAAGTAAGCCATATGAGTATACATACAATATGCTAATTAAGAAAAGGAAAAGGAAAGGCCACTGAGACATGAGGTAAAAGCAAAGAAATCTATGTAAAGTAAAGCCATTGGGACATGTGGCAAAGTGAGCAAGTACTGAAAATAAGGCCACTGAAGCATGTGGCAAAGAAAAATAGAAAACAATATTGAACAATCCAGCTAAAGTAGTAATAAGCCTAAGACATAGTACTATCATACCAGCCAATAGGCCATACATGGCCTCCAATATCAATCAATAAATCCTTAGTCTAGCCATCCAAATATGCTAGTTCTGAGTCCAGTCTATACAATACTACTACTGAAGAGGCAGACTAAGCTAGGATATATTCTACTAACTGCAAATAAGGCAAAATTGAATGATATGCAATTCAAATACTAACTTAGGATGTATCATCCATATCCTAAGTTTTCCTATTATGCTCAAGGAATAAGGCTCAATAACTAAGGTATGCCAAGCAAATAAAATCAAAATAAGCAAGGAACTCAATCTAAACTTATGTGATATCTAATATTATATAATTACCAAATCTAGCTACTCTGAGAAGGTACAAGTTTAGGATCTCCAATATCCAGCTATCGAGTAGAATCTCAGATTTACATCCTTAGAGTTAATATTAGAACTTAACAAGTTCTAATCCAAAATTATGTGATGACTATATAGTTTAAGTAAATAAATCAATGAACTAATTTATTAATATTTTACTCTCTTATCCAAATCTTGATCAAGTAAATCAAGATTTAAGGATTCAGAACTTGAACTCCACTTTGGTATTCAAAACCTAAATCTAGGGGGGGATGTGTAACAACCCAAGGTTGTTACCCAACTTAAATCTAGCTTAATCATATCATAATTATCATTCCATCACGTTCATCTAGTCATTAGAACCAAATCCTGAAGGTTTGGAACAATTCGGAGACCAATGGATTAATTTAAAATATTTTAATATTTAATTAATTAGAAAATTGAGGTATTTATTTTGACCTTGAAATTGAAATCCGACTTCGCCGTTGCGATCATCACCCCCAAATTAGCTAGGGGTGATGTTTTGGACGCGTTTGGAAGTCGTCGGATTTTCGTGAATACTTTAATATAATTAAATGCGTCGAAAAATAGGAAAATTAAATAATCATCGAAATTGAAATCCGACTTCGCCGTTGGATTCGTCACCCCCAAATTAGCTTGGGGTGAATTTTTAGGATTTTTTGGAACATGTTTCAAAAATCAGAATTTTTAAATAAATAAGGAATATAAATAAGCAATCATTAGATCCCCTATTCACAATTTCCCCATGTTTCTAATTCTAATTTCTAGCTGGCCATCACCTCAGCCGGCGCCTCCCTACCTTGAGCAGCCCAATGATGACACCTTCCCCCTAGGGGAATGATGGCCTAGCTCCCTACTCCATCCCCATCATCCCCTTTATTAAGAAGAAGCATGGCTCCTTCCCCCATTTGCTAAAACTTTCCCTCATTCCTCCTCCTTCTCCTCCTTCTTTGGGAGCTTGCTAAGGGAGAAGGAAGTGCAGCTCTCCGCCTCCAAAGTATTTGAAGAAAATCAAAGGTTCCATCTTCCTCCTCCTCTTGCAAAGGACTAACGTACCCCTTTACCCATCTCTTTTGCCTTCTTCATATAGCTACAATGCTTGAATACATCTCTAGATATCCATGTTTAAGTATGGAAGCCATTAAGGCTCTTGAAAGCATCATAGAAAAATGCTCTGTTTTTCTTATTTCAGTATACCCTATCATTCATCTGTATTTTTAATATAGCTAGGATATTTTGTTTGTGCCGATTTTGGTGTCAATAAAAAGGTATCGGAAATACCTTTCCATTGATATATGGCACCGCTCATAGAACTCTCTAGATTGAGAGTAATTGAGCCTGAAAGTAGGCCCTTACGAGTTTCGCACCTGGCGAAATCACCGTCTGCTGCTCCAGTGTGCTGCAGCGGGCTGCAGCGGATTTTGGTAGATGTATTTAAAACATAGGCCAAGTATTTAAAAAATGGACCGCTCCAGCGCGCTGTCGCGCGCTGCAGCGGTCTGCAGCGAAAATTTTGCAGAAATATTTGTGGAACTTTAGAAAATGGAAAATGATTAATTGAATAGTAGATTTGAAAAATGGACCGCTACAGCACTCTGAAGTGCGCTACAGCGGTCTGCAGCGGTCTGTAGCAGCAATTTATGAAAACTTAGGAAAACGACCAAAATAAATTAATTGAACAGTGATTTTTGCAAATCGGACCGCTACAGCGCACCATAGAGTGCTGCAACGGGTTACAGCGGACCGCAACATACCTCAGCACGGAAATGCGCTCCAGCGCACTGCCGCGCAAAAAGCACTACAGCGTGTTGCAGCACGCGGCCGCGCCCAAGTTTGCAAAAATGCCAGAATTTCAGAAAAAAAAAAAAAAAACTGCCCAGATTTTGTAAAATTGCCTAGTCTTGGCTGAAATGGCCAAAAATTAACTGTTTAGGTATTTTAAGACCCCTAGGACCCTAGTGGGTCTAAGTTATATCAAAAGTGAACTTATTTAGTTAAAATTGAACACTGCATAAAATTTTATATGAAAGTTAAATTTGAAAACCTTGCCATTGTTAATAAGTGATCAAAACCTACCTTGTACCTAAAATGCATTGTGTAAATTATTGGATACCTTAGAATTTCAGTGCTAATAATAATCTAAAGTAATATTTAGAAAAAAATGCCAGAATTTCAGAAAAAAAAAAAAAAAAACTGCCCAGATTTTGTAAAATTGCCCAGTCTTGGCTGAAATGGCCAAAAATTAACTGTTTAGGTATTTTAAGACCCCTAGGACCCTAGTGGGTCTAAGTTATATCAAAAGTGAACTTATTTAGTTAAAATTGAACACTGCATAAAATTTTATATGAAAGTTAAATTTGAAAACCTTGCCATTGTTAATAAGTGATCAAAACCTACCTTGTACCTAAAATGCATTGTGTAAATTATTGGATACCTTAGAATTTCAGTGCTAATAATAATCTAAAGTAATATTTAGGTATTGAACCCTAAAAAATTAAAAAATTACCAATTTACCCTTAGGAATTCAAATAGCTATAAATAATTTATTAGACCTCAGAATTTAGTGTTCTTGGACTCTATGGAATCCTTGAACAATAATCAACAGTAAACTATATAAAAATTTAGATTTCATTAAGTGCAACCTACCAAAATACCCCATAGGTCAAAAACCTTAGTTTGGACCTATAGAACCCATTTCTTATCCAAATTTGGCATACTTACTGTCTATCTCCATGTTAGACAGTAATGAATCATTTGACAATAAGAAATCCCAATTTGGAGCCTTAAATTGAAAGTTGATTTTTTAGACCCTTAAGTTGGGGCAAAATAGTCATTTTGCTCAAAATTTAGGTTAAACAATCCTTAACCTCTACTTAGTCTTTTAATTCACTAAAAATCAATATTTGAACTATATTAGAATCATTTATGTGAGTAAAATTAATATTTAGGTCAATTTGTCAAAATCCCTAAAAATTTCTCTAAGTTCTTTTTCCTTAGGATATTACATATCACATAAGGACTACTCTTGAGACTAGGACTAGATCCTAGGTTAGATTTCATTCATTGGGCAAATCGGTTATTCAATGAATGAAACCTTGGTTTTATTAGTTCCTAAAATTTTATAACTTATTCTGATTATTTTGTCTTTTAACTTAGTTTTAAGATAGGAGATTCATCCTATTAAGTTTAATTACTTAATAAGATTTGCCTTAATAAGTAGATCACTTTTAGAATAAAACCTAGAACTTAAGTTTATCCTTTTTGGATTATGTGATTAAACCTAAATCTCATAGTGTTTAATCCATAATCTATAGGGTTAGAAGATCTTGATCAGATCTTAGATTAAACATCTAAAATCACAAAACTAGGACGTATGAGTTATTGATTCAACACAGTCGTCATTTGATTGAACTAGATTAGAACCTGATTAGTTATATTTCTTTTTAACTTATAAGGATGAATTTCTAAGTTACACTCGATAGTAGGAAAATGGTGATCCTGAACTTGTGTAACTTGGAATAGTTAGAATGGATAACAAAAAACTAATGATATCACCATATTAGTAGAGTCCCTTGCTTACTTTTGATATTTTGTGCTTTGCATTCCTTGTGTATTTTTGTGTCTTAACTCCTTGAGCATATCATACAAGATTTTGATGTATAAATAAAATGTTAGGAAAATATAGAGACTCCTTAGATTCCTTGTGAAAATATTAAAGTGATTGATTGAAGATAATAATTATATGTGTTAGAGCTGCCTCTCAGTTATGTCTTCTTTGCCTAGTCTCCTTGTTAACACTAGGAGAAGACCTAGTTTATATCTTCTTTGCTTAGTCTCCTTGTTGACACTAAGAGAAGATTAGTTGTATTTTCTTTGCCTAGTCTCCTTGATGACACTAGGAGAAAACCCTATATATCTGCTAGTCTCCTTGCATGACACTAGGGTTATATAGTTTGCACCTAGTCTCCTTGATGACACTAGGATCCTTTTGATATTCAGTGGGCTAGATTAGCTCTTTTCTGTATGGTAGTTAGTACACAGATGTTTATATATATGCAGTTTGATGTTTTGGTTACTTTTCAGTATTTTTATTCAGTCAGCTATTCCTTTGTCCTGCTTATATATATATATATATATATATATATATTTTAAGATGTTAGAACTTTGTTGCTATTATATGTATCATTACTGAATTTTATTATTTAATATACATATTTCCTTTGATCACCAGCATGTTTAGGATGTAGTAATTTCTTTCAGCACTTGTTTAGTTATTTATATATGCCTTGCCCTATTTAGTTTGCATGTGAGGCATGTCTTAGCCTCTATTTTTGCTTAAGTTATAAATGATTATTTATAGCTTTTTCCTTCTTTATTGTATTACTAGTTGCTCCTATATTTGTATGGTTATTTCTTAGAAATGGTAAAATGGTGATATTACAAAACACATATAAAACTTATCAGCTTAAAATGTACTTATACAATTGTCTAACACAAGATTTTCTCCTTTTTGGCTGGGGCCCTACATTGTGAAATCGACAATGGCAGGCGTAGAGCAGATAGAGGATCCAGTACCTGAGGAGGAGCTATACCTAGAGGAGGAGGAGCAGCTCGAGCCAGAGCATATCTAGTCTTTAGATTTATGTGTGAGGATGAGTGCATTTGCATTTCTTTTTTTTTTTCATTTAAACTTTAATTGTTGTAATGATACAGGTACCCTTGACCGTGTATTTGGATTTATATGCTTATATTCTGAGCCATATTTTACACTTATATTACATTATGATGTTTGGATGTCATTTACTGCTTCTGCACTCTGTACGTTTACTTATACAGTGACTGTTAGATTGATTATGTGTTAATCTTTCCCTATTCAGATGGGTTGTGGATTTTATCCTAATCTAATGGTAAGTGAGGGGTTAGCCAGAGTGACACTCCACCCTTAGCTTAATCCTTTGGTGGATTAAGGGTGCGGGTCGCCACAGGATGTCCTAATAAGGATCTAGGGTTCACACTTTATTCCAAAGTAAAGGATAAAGGATCCTATAAGCTAAAAGATCCAAGAACTATGAACTTAGTGAAGGGTTATTCTACTGATTATATGATAAAATAATTAATTAAGAACTTGAGAATCTAAGATTTATATTCAACCTTCAAGATAATCTCATTATCTTTAGAGATTGAATTACCCTATACCCACATGGAAGGTTTCAAAGGGTTAAACAAATAATCATTTGAAGAATTTCAATTAGAGATGGTTCAGTTTAAATTGAAGATCTAAGTCTAAGATCTAAGATCTAAGGATCTGATGTTTGATCACTTTAGACTTTGAACTAGATTTTTACTTAGGAGTTTCCATTTGTATGTCTTTTAGAATTTAGGTTTATAATCTAACTATATTGAACTCATTAAGGTGATAATTGACAATCTTAGATATTTGGTTTAAGCATTAAACTAGGTGACCTCTCTTAGGTTACTAAATATCTAAGTGTCTTAATTAGGGCTTAAGTAAAGATTTCTTAAGTTTAAGGATCACATTAACATTAATATTGGTATGAGAATTCAGAGAACATTTCTAATCTATGTAGGGTAGATTACTGAAATTTTCAAGGTTTATAGGGCATTTAAGCATATTTGATCAAAATGACCAAAATGCCTCTCTTAAGGCTAAAATTGGCATTTTATGGTTAGTTATCCAAACTGGATCTAATCTATTTTAATGTGCTTCATATGGATTAATGAAGTGGGGAACACACTTATCCTAGGTTTTGACAACTTAATTAATCTGATTAGCACTAATTACTTATTTAAGCCAATTAGAGTGATTAATGAATTTAGGGCATTCTAGGGCAATCCAACCCTATCCATAGGTTCTACTATACTTAAGATAACATTAGAAATTAACTTGTCCAAACTCAGAGATTTAATTAAGGTTAAATTCACTAATCCTTTATTTGGGTGATTAAGGAGTGATTAAGAATATTTAACATCCAAAATTGGTTTTAAGGTTTTGATATTGTTCTCTAGGGTCTAAGGAGCAATCAGAGCCCTTAATCTCCACATTTGGATATTTATTAAATTTAATATGATTTAATTAAGGATAGTAAAGAGTTGAGCAATTAATTTTAAATCCAACCATAGGATCTGAGATTTTATTTTATATTTAGATTCCTTGTATTTTCCTAATTCAAATGGTATACTCGATCATACCAGTTGGATCAATATAGCCAAAGTTATTTAAATAATTTATTCTGAATATTTATTTAAATTAAAACTATAGGATTGAATTAATTAATCGCATAACCTTTTAAAATATGTTCCTATAATTAGTTAATTAGACGCGGCCTGAAATCAAATCGCGCGGGTCGGGGTTGGCCCTGCCTGGACTTCATCTTCAACCTCTCGACGGATCCGTCCCAGGCAAACTTCTGCGCTGAAACTCTCGGTGCTCAGATGATGGCAGTGACTCAGCTTGATCCCTACACGTTCCTAGGGTAAAGACGCATCGACTGGACTAAGAGCCCCCATCTGGATCCCTCTGGATCGACGGGGTGCTACTCACCCGAGACGCCTTCGATATGGGCGTTTCAGGCGCACTGTTAGGAGACAATTCTCCTCACAGAGGCCATTATCCGGTCGGAGCTCGATACTTACACCTTCAGGGAGGTGAGACGAGTCGATCCCCCAACATTTTATAACCTAGGGCATAGCTAATCGCTGGGTCCTTACTCGGACTAAGCCATTGGCTCGGCTGCTAGCTCAGTCGATCGATACGATCGATTTGAGTTAACTTAGCCCCAGGTGACAATTACACTGGGTTTCCTAGGTGGATAGGGTTCTCTAGGCGACATTCAGAGGCTCAATGCAGAGACGGACAAGAAATTGGATCAAAGAAAATCCATGGGAGAAGGCTGTACCTGAGGACGGGTTGCAGGCTTGGATGAGGGAAATTGAAGTGTGTTGGAGCTTCCTAACCAGCAGACGAAGGTTCACAGGGGGTCTGAACACCAGACGGGCCCTCTATCAGTGGTTCAAGCCTTCGGGTCGACTGAAAATGCCGAGAGAGATGGGAGCTTCAGAGGCTTCAGCTGGGGAAATTGAGGAGTCCCAGTGAGCAAAGAGACTCACTGAGAGCTGCTGGGGGTATTTATAGGTAGCTGGGAGCTCTGGGGGTGGTTTCCAGAGCTTGGTAATGGCAAGAGGCTCGGCCCGAAGGAGATGGCCTGAGCTAACAATTATGGGAAATTTGGGGAGAAGACAGCCGGCCAGACGAACGTGCCGAGGGCAGGAGAGGAAATTCGGTCTTTTTCCCGTACTGCCACGGGGGCTGGAGGGGTTATGGCTGTCGGGGGGGGGGACTAGACGCAGACAGGATAGGTGAAGGAGATGATCCACAGTGCTCGGGGTGCTCGGGGCCGTTTGATTGATCATCCATTGAAGCGGAACGGCCTTGATCTCCTGATACTTAACAAACGGCGTGGATAGAATGTCCACTATTGGATTAGATTAGGAGATCTAACGGCGGATCGGGGATACTTACGGTGGGTGAATTAGATGCCGTTGGATCAAATCTCAGAACCGCGGGACGGTAGAGATTAGACGGATCCGCTCCAAGGTACGGGCCATTGGATTAAATCCGTGGAATGGACGGCCCAAATGGCGCCCACGGTTTGGAAACTAGCCGACCGTTGGAAAGGATAGATTTGCAATTATAAACTGTTTAAAACCCTAATTTGCAATTAAACCAATTTAAATTAAATCCAAAATGTGACTAAATAACCTTCAAAAATTCTCAAAATTTAACCCTTAGCTAATTTGGGGGTGAGGAATTCAAAAATGAACTCAGATTTTAATTTGGAGATCAAATTATTTTAGGTATTTTCTAGGGCTCAAAAATAGCCAAAATACCAAAATTTCCAATTTAGCTCCGATTGATTTTAAATTTATAGGGTTAGGTTTAAATGACCCATTGAACCCAATGGAATCAAAATCAAAGCTTGGATTAACTTAATTAATCTATATTTAGCTAAGATAACAACTAGGGTTGTTATAGAGCTCTCCCCCAAATTCACAATTACTGGTCTGCTCAAGCTCTCCCAAGCATCCCAAGCTTGCGAACCACTGATAGAGGTGATTCCTGGTGTTTAAGATCCCTCACAATCTTTTCTGAAGCTCAGCAACTCATGCATTGCCTCTATTGGTCGATCTAGGCTCCTTCGTCAAACAAGGTGCCCCCCATTGCAGGGCTCAAGGTCCCTCCATTTGGAATGTAATGGAATGTATTGTAGAATCAATCCCAATGCATATATAATTAAGCCTTAAGGTAGTCCCGATCGATCGGACTAAATTTGTAAGAGGGCTGGGTCCAAGTAAGGACCTAGTGATCCAGACCACCATAGATCCATCCACCTTAGGGGTATGATCCATCTCACCTCTCTGAAGGTGTAGGGATTAAACTCAGGGAAAATCGTCGCCTCTATGGGGAGAATTGTCTCCCCACAATAGCTCTGAAGTGAGGCCTCTCGGGTGTGTAAGGTCCGGGCGATCCAGACCTCCTCATAAGGGGCTCGTGGGTGCGATCAACGCGTCCTAGCCCACTGATTGTGTAGAGATCAAATTGGGGTCAAGACTTAGTAGGGGCACCCAAAATTTAGCCGCAAAAGCGAAATCCGAATTCCCATATCTCGGGGAAGAGGGGTTGGGGACGACGACACTATGCGGGCCGGGTTAGCCCATGACCCGCGTGGTGCGACAGTGCCGGGTTCCCTGGGACCTGGTTGAATCGTGCCTTTTAGTAATGGGCTGAGCCCGTTTATATTTAATCCAATTAAGGATTTATTTTCCTTAAGGAAAATAATATGATTTATGAAATCATAGAAAAATTTAATTAGAAAAATACAGATTAAATTATCTTAATAACTTTTGAACCACTTATCCTAACTCTATGAAGTTTTATATCAAAATGTTCGGAAAATCATAAGGAATTAAAATATAAAATAATAATGCACTTTTCATGGTTGGATTTTTTTATTTAGTTTGATTATTGCAAAGGGTTGATTAACATGTACTCTTAGCCAAACTATATAATTTAGGTGTCATTATGTTTCTAATGCCTTCTAGAATGCATGTGCTAGGTGAATTAATTTTTTGATTATTATTCTATTAATTTTGACCTAATCTTGTAAATGTATAATTAGTGAAAATTAGGGTTTTAACTTATCCAAAATCCTTAATTATAGTCTATGATTATTTATATTGTTTTGTAGAACACTCCTCTCAATTCATGAAGCTTCAATCATAGGATTTATAATAAAGTGGTAATCTTTGTTTCTTAATTTAGGGTTTGATTAGCCTTAATTACTTTTTATTTTATGTGACTTTGTATTCTTATGCTTTCATATCAATAAGATAAATGTAAGAAAACTATTAAGTGAACTTGAACACTTTGATTGATGGAATTTGGCATAATTAAATATTTAATCTTAAAATCTTAAGAAGTGACTAAGTAATTAATACTTAATCTTGAATCTTGAATTTATACATCAATAATAGTTAAACTTGATTTGATTTGGTTAAGTTGGGGATTAAATCCTAACTTGCTGATGAATCCATAAATTATATCTCAAATAAAAGAAAATTTCATTCATTTCTCTTAATAAAACTGCTCCTGTAAATTAATTTTTATTTATCTTTTCAGGAAAATATCAATCCAACGAATTCTGAGCATTTGGACAGATTTCCAAATTTTCTAAAGGAAAGCCACTGTCGCGCGCTTCAGTGTGCCATTTTGCGAAATCTTGTGCCACTGCGCGCTGCAGCGGCGCCATTTGCGAAACATGGGTGCGATCAGGTGCTGTAGCGGGACACTATGCGAAACGCGGGCACGATCGCGCGCTACAGTGGGACACTTTCAGAAAAGCAGGTGCGATAGAGCGCTGCAGCGGGACTGTTTGCAAATGCGGGCGCTCCAGTGCGCTGCAGTGGGCAAATTTACAAAACTGCTGGTGCGACTGCGGGCTACAGCGCGCTATAACGACCCTTCACTTATCAAACCTGATTGCCCCAGCGCGTCGTAGCGGGCCTTTTTGCAAAATCATCTGTGATAGTGCGCTGCAGTGGCCCGCCGCAATTTTGACTGATAAAAGCATTAATTGCAGTTGGGACAAGACCCCAACCAGCCTCTTGTCTCCAACCTCTTGGTATCGTTAAGAATGTCGCAGTTGAATTGGAGAGTTTCATCGTTCCAACTGATTTTGTGGTGTGCGAGTGGGATAGATGGAACAAGAACTCCACAATCATTTTCAGGCGACCTTTTCTTATAAGCACAAAATCTATTATTGATGTAGGCCGCGGGGTGATGAGCATAAAAATTAAAGGGAAATTTGAGCTGATCGATCTTAAACCTACCTTCTTGAAACAAAGAGAGATGGAAGAAGAGGTGAGGAAGAAAATGAAAGAAGAAAGAATTTGGGTGGATAATGTACATAAATCTTATGTTAGAAGAAAAAAATTCAGATAATAGCTCAACACCTTCCTCAGAAAAGGGGAGTAAGGAAGGAGTGAGAAGAAAGATAATAAGAAGGGGTAAAAGGAAGAAGAAAATTCCCCTTAAGTTAAAAATTGAAAGAGATGATCCGATGAGGGAAGGTGGAGAGGGAGAGGGTTCAAGCCACCTTCAGGGTTGTGCTCACCATATTTCCTTAAGATTATGGAAGGAGAAACCTTCGAATCCGATAATTTGATCATTAGTGAGTCTAGCTAAAGACGTTAAATTAAGCGCTTCTTGGGAGGCAACCCAAGAATAAAAAAAAAATATTTTTGAAGCAGCGCTATAGCGCGCTGCAGTGAAAATTCCATGACAGCGCGCCACTGCAAAAATCCTGCGACAGAGCGCTGTAGCAGAAAATTAGCTCTAGCGCGCTGCAGCGGAAATTCGGCTTTAGTGCGTTGCAGGGCGCTACAGCACGCTGCAACGGTCTGCTCCAGCTGTAGAAAATTTTATGACAGCCTTGGATTCCCTACAGTCAAAAAGTTATGATATTTGGGTTTCCCATGCAGTCAAAAAGGTGGGCTGAAAAAACTCCCCCCCCCCCCCCCCCCCCCCCCCCCGTTCACATGGATCATCATATTTAAGGCATGGGGAAGCCCATTGACCATAACTCTCTTCCCTTGGAATGCTTTGGCTATTTAAGGGGAGACAAGGGGGGGTGATCCTTGCACCCTCTAAATTTTCTTACTTGTTCACAAACTTTTGCTCTCCTCTAGTTTCTTCATCATATTTTCTGGAAAGAAGTCGATTCCTAGAAAGGAGGCCGAAGCTTCCTCATCCGGGGAACCTTTAACAAGAAAAGGTTCTCTTCTGCTTAAGCCGGAGAACCAGTTTTTATCCATATCTTCTTAGCAGAAGCTAATCCCAGAGAAGAGCTTTAGCCCCTACTTGCCCATGCCGGTGGAGCAAGTAGACCCTTGGGGATGGAGGGAGATGGTGACCAAGAGATCTCTCACGTACCCTTCTGTAGTCCAGGAGGTGTACGCCAATGCGATTAATGCGACCGAACAAAAGATCTTTTGTAGAGGTAAGGGAGTCACCTTCCAGAATTCTCAAATTGAGCAATTCTATGGGCTTGAGGAGGTAAGTACTTGCTCTTACCTTGAACTCTTGGTGTCTCGTCACGCCCCCCTTGATCTCGTTGTGCAACTCGTCCATGAAAACACCGACTGGGAGGGAGGACTAGCCAACATTCCTCGTTCCAAATTAACAAATACGAGTTGTGCATGGCTGGTTTTCATTTACAGCTATCTCATGCCTACGAGTCACTTAACTAAAGTGACCAGTGCTAGAGTACTCCTCTTGTGCTCATTGGTTAGGCTGGGCGAGATCTGCATCTCGAGTATTCTTTTTGAGTAGCTCTGGAAGGCTCTCAGGGGACCCTGCGCTGCATTGTCCTTCAGGTCTTTAATATCAGGGCTTTGCAAGGCCCAAGGGGTCAAAATCCTCTCCTCCGACTCCATCGTTTCCCCCGGCACCACCCTTGCACCGCCCTTGCACCATCAAATCTGAATGCCCGGGCTAGCGAACGGAAGCTACCCAAGAAAAGGAGGGGCGAGCAAGGGGAAACGTCTTCTTTGTCTGACCTTTCTCTCACTAATAAGCTATTGCTGCGACTGCACATGCAACATGTTGATCTTAGCAAGGCATTGGCCACCGACATGCAGTTTCTTAAAAAAGAACTCATCTAGTAATGGCAGTTTCAGTCCGAATTTCATGAAGCCCTAGGGCTAATGTTCGAAGACTAGAGCTTGCAAGGAGGACCGGACGCCTTCGTGTTGCCAAGACCGCCTATTGGTGCCCCCATTCCAGACTCGCACTACCCATGCGACTTCGCCTATGATGTGGGAGAAGAGGAGGAGGAAGAGACCCATGATTAAATAGGTCGTATTTTTTCTTTTTGCTTTATTTACTTTTTGTACTTTTCTTGTTTGTGTGTTTTATTTTGAGAACTTAATTTATGAATTCTCATATTCTCAAAATCTTTCTAGCATTTAAAAATGACAAAATTTTCTGAGTTTATCGAGAAATGCAAGTCACAAAGATACCAATAAGGAAATGATGTAAAGTATAAGGGTGCTTAACAAAAAGTGATCAAATACATGGACAACATTAAAACTTTTAATTAAGGAATAAATTAAGGATAATCTAATCTCCAAACATTTAAACTAATGCTAAGAACTAAGTGTGGGGGAAGGCATTGGACTAAGGACTAAAGATTATGGTGAGTACTCTAAGAGAGTGTGCTAGGCTCCCGTAGGACTTCATGATCACAAAGATGTGAATTAGGGATGAAGAAAAGTATTTTTCCCTAAGAATGAAAAGAGAAAAACATAAAAATAGGGATGATGAAAAATATCTCTCTTAAATGAATAAAATAAAAAAGGATGATGAAAAATATCTCTCATTTAATCTTATCATCTAATGATTCTAAAGAAGGAGCACATATGCCACAAAACTCTCTAGTTTTAAGTTTTCCAAGGAACCTTCCTCATTACCTAGTGACAAGCTTAAAAACAAATACTTGGAGATTAACTTATTAACCTTGCTTCATATCCGAAAATTAGAAAATGTAATGCTAAATAATTTTTGTCATTTCAGTTAAGCACATCTTTACTCATCAGAATATAATTGATATCTTTTGTTGACTTTCATACTTAAAAAATAAAAAAATACCATTTTGAGCTTACTCGAGGACGAGCAAGAATTTAAGTGTGGGGGTGTGATGAATTCATAAATTATATCTCCAATAAAGGAAAATTTCATTCATTTTTCTTAATAAAACTGCTCCTGTAAACTAATTTTCGTTTATCTTTTCAGGAAAGTACCTATCCAATGAATTCCGAGCAATTTGGAAAAATTTCTAATTTTCTAAAGGAAAACTGCTGTCGTGCGCTGCAGCGTGCCATTTTGCAAAATCGGGCGCCACATCGCGCTGCAGCGGCACCATTTGCGAAGCACGGGCACGATCGCGCCCTGCAGCGGGACACTTTGTGAAATGCGGGCGGGATCGCGCGCTACAGCGGGACACTTTGCGAAACGCAGGCGTGATAGTGCGCTGCAGCGGGACACTTTGCGAAATGCAGGCGCGATAGTGCGCTGCAGCGGGCAAATTAGAAAATGCTCACGCGACCACGTGCTACAGCGCGCTGTTGCGACCCTTCACTTATCAAACCTGATAACCCCAGCGGACCGCAGCGGGCCTTTTGCAAAATCGTTCGCGATAGCGTGCTGAAGCGCGCTGCAGTGGCCCACCGCAATTTTGTCTGGCAAAAGCAATAATTGCGGCTGGGACAAGATACCCAACCAGCCTCTTGTCTCCATCTATCATTCCTCCTGCTGTGGCTCCATTTTTAAATGGAAAAAGGTCTATTTGATGTGATGAGAAGGATAAAATAATGAAAAATATTGGTCACCTCATCCATCCATTAAAATTTGTCACTATTACTCTAGAATTTTAAAGGTATTTGCTGGTTTTGATCATGGGAATGAAGATACAGCCCCTCTTGACTAGAGGAGGGTTCTAAACTTGGCTCACTTCAACTTAAGTAAGAGAGGGGCTGCATTAAAAAGAAGAAGAACTCCCCAAGGGTGGAGGAGCTCAACTTGCTAAGGAGAAGGAGGAGAAAGGTAGCACTAGGGACCTAAGAGAAGCACTTCAAGTAAGGAGAAGAAGAGTATGGAGAACTTCTCAAGGAATGTTCCTAGTATTTTTTAAACTCTTTTTTTGTATTTTATTTTCTTAGTTGATCATAAAAAGGTCTTTATCCATATATGTGTTCTTTTTCATCTCTTTTGTAATGGAGAGCTAAACCTCCCTTGGGGAGGGTTGGGGTAATCCCATATGTTTTGATAGTTACTATAAAATGTATGAAGTTTTCCTCAAGTATTAATAACAATTGTGAACTTAATGACTTGCTAAAGAAATGCATGAGACTATTGTGGACGTGAATGTGGACCAAAGGAAAAAGACTTCTTAAATCAAGAACTAAGTTGTCTTATGCTCCATAGCTCACCTTGGTTTAATGCTAGATTTATGAGTGCATGAGAGCTTAGAACTATGTGAGAAAGTTCTTGAGATTAGTGCACCTTAATCAAAGCTCAACTAAAGAGTTGATGTGTGTGATGCTAAGACTGACTAATTGAGCTCTGTTGCTCAACATAATTGAGGGAGGGAATGGAATAGTTGTGTGCTCATGAATGAGGTGACATAGTCATTGAGCCCAATGAAATCAATCTCTCATCTCAACTATGTGTGATGTGCATGATGATCTTAGTGGAATCAATGCTTATAAGATCTTAAAAATTAACAGCCCTCATCTCTATGATCAAGAGATGAGGTATCATTTATAAGCCTAAAATTTTATAAGGATCTTTGTGCTGAAATAGAACCAACTGTGAGTTCATTTCGTGCACAAGATTTGAACTTATAATTATTTGAGATAAAACTCAAGGAAAGACAATGTGCACTTAATTAAGATCAAAGAAAATGAAAGATGAACACTTGAGGAATCATCATATATAAGTTATCTATCTTGTCATGTGGGAGAAACCCAACTCTCGTCTTCCTTTTATTTGACTTATTTTCTACTAAGTGATTGTCATGCTTTTTCTGGAACCAACTTAAACAAAACATCGATAGCTTAAACATTAGTGATAATAAATACACCTTAGTAGTAAAACATCCAATTCTCTGTGGTTCGATAAATCCCGAAAACTCAAACTTTCATTTGTTACTTCAGACCACGTACACTTGCGTGAAAGCATAGATGCATATTCAAGGTTTGTCACTTCTCTTGATTAAGATCTAAATCCTTAATCACCTTAAGTAAAATGGCTGATTTTAAAGATAAATCATTTTGCATAATTTTAATAAAGCACCCTGATTTGACATTTATCTTAACTTATTAACTTAGAACTATTAAGATCATTAATAAGCTATGTTATTAGTCAATCTGGATACTTAACTTTAAATCTTTGATTTCCTCTTAAGTAAGACCACTAGCATAATATAACCTATAAAATAGAATAGATTTATTAACTAATCATTCCTTAATAATTTATGAGATTAAATCCCATGATTTTTAGCATAGGTGTTGATCAGATGGGTTCAGCCATCTGATCTGGTCACAGAAAGTAAGAATGGTGAAATTAGTGCAAAACTTAGGACTTAGACTTTCTTTTAAGTTATAAGTGCAATAATGTGATGATCTTACCTTAGCATGAATAAACAAATAGTTGTTAAAGCCATAAATGATTGATCTATTGAAGTAGGAAGAGCTTATTGATGAATCCATAAATTATATCTAAAATAAATGGGAATCTCATACATTTCTGATCCTTAAACTGCTCCTAAATCAAATTTTGTCTACCTTTCCAGGAAAATGGCTATCCAAAGGAGACCTAAGACATTTAAGCAAAATTCCAATTTTTTTCAAAGGAAATCGCTGCCATGAGTTGCACTACAGCCTGCTGCATCGGGTCAATTTGCAAATTAGGGCGCTATAGTGCACTGCAATGGGTGCATTTGCGAACCGCGCGTGCGGTAGCGCGCTGCAGCAGGGCTTTTCGCAAATTGAATCACTACCACGCGCTGCAGTGAGTCACTTTGCGAAATTTGGACGCGGTAGCGCGCGACAGCGGAACACTTATCAAAATTGGCTGGCACCATTGTGCGCCGCAGCGTGCTCCACAATTTTGCCAAGCAGGAGCATTTATTGTGGTTGGGACAAGACCCCCAACCTGCATCTTGTCCCTAGCCATCATTCTCTGCATCTGCTATAATTTTTATATGGAAAAGAAGATCTTGAGGTGATGTTTTGGCTAAACAAATGGAGATATTTATCACTTCACCATCAATTAGGATTTTTGCCATCATTACTCAGAATTTTTCATTGGAAATGCTAGTTTGAATCCTAAGTGGGATGAAGGCAGCCCCTCCCCTATATATATCACTCCTCTTGACTAGAGGAGAGTTCCAAATTTTGCTCAAAATACTAAGTAAGGAGGAGGGGTGCATAAGTGGAAGTGAGGAAATCCCCAAGGGTGGCAAAGCAAGTTCTTGCTAAGGAAGAGGAGAAGGAAGGCAACACTAGCGACCTAAGAGAGGAGCTTAAAGAAGGAGAAGAAGAAATTTGGAGAACTTCCAAGGAACGTTCCTAATATCTTCTAAACTTTACTTTTGTAGTTTCTTTTCTTAGTTGATCATGAAAGGGTCTTTACCCATGTATGTGTTTTTTTTCATTTCCTTTGTAATGAGTAGCTAAATCTCCCTTGGGGAGGGTTCGGGAAATCTCATGTGTATGAGTTATTTTTATTGTTCGATGTTTTCCTCAAGCACAATTAAATTATAAGAACTCAATGCCTTGTTAAGGGAATACTTTTTATTGTTTAGTCTTGAATATGGATTAAAGGAAAATGAACTTATAAACTCAAGAACTAACTTGTCTTGTGCTCCATAGTTCACCTTAGGTTGGATGCTAGGTTATGAGTGCATAAAAGCTTAGAACTATGTGACAAAGTTCTTGAGCTTATTGCACCTTAACCTAAGCTCAACCAAAGTGTTGATGCATGTGATGCTAAGACCCACTAAATGAGCTCCTTAGCTCAACATAATTGAGGGAGAGGAAGAAATAGTTGAGTGCTCATGAACTAAGTGACATAGTCATTGAGCCCAATATATTAATCCCTCATCTCAACTATGTGTGATGCGAGTGATGCTCGTAGTGGAATCAATGCTTATAAGATCTTAAAGATTTAATAATCATAATCTCCTTGATCAAGAGATAAGATGAAAACTTAAAACCTAAAATCTTATAGGAATCTTTGAGCCAAAAGAAAACCGAATGTGTGTTTATTTTGTGCACAAGATTTGAACTTGTGAGACTTTGAGATAAAACTCAAGGTGAACAAAGTGCACTTGATTTAAAAATAAATAAAAGATAAGGCTTGAGAAATCAACATACATTAGTAATATATCATGACATGTGGGATAACCCCAACTCTGCTCTCTCATTTATCTAACTTTTCTTCACTTAGTAATTATTGTGCTAAATCTAGGACCAACTCAACCAATCAATCGTAGTCTAAACATTAGTGAGAATAGATAAACTTTAGCAACAAATTAATCAATTTTCTGTGGTTCGATAAATTCCAAAAATTAGCACTTTCCACTTATTACTTCAGACCACGTACACTTGCGTGTGAGCGCAGACGTGTATTTACAGTCTGTCAAGTTTTTGGCGCCGTTGCCGAGGAATTGGTACTTGTTTCGTATTAAGGATAATTTATAAGTAGCTATTGATTTAAGTATTATATTACAATTATTTTTAGTTTTGATTTTCTATAAATTGTAGAAACTAACATCTTACATTTCTGTTAATCTTATTTTTGCTAAACTTTTTGAACTTTATTGCTAAAATTGTTCTCGATAGCCATATTATTATTTTGTATGAGTAAAAGAGTTTGCACTGAATTTCTTTTTGATCCCAAAATTGAGAGAACATACTTACAAGCTAGGAGAAAATAAAACCTATCAAATCAACAAGTTGTTATGGACAACTATACTAAAAATTTAGGAGAGCCGTCAGGAGAGCTTAGGGGAATAGCACTCAGTGATTATGCACTACCCACTATAAGAGAAATCCCCCATGCTATTGTTAGGCCAAATATTGAGCCAATAATTTTGAAATCAAACCTTCCACACTGAGTATGGTGCAAAATAATCAGTTTAGGAGATTAGCCACTGGATATCTGAACTCACATATTTCAACTTTCTTTGAAATATGTGATACCTTCAGGTTTAACCGCGTTTCAGAAGACGCAGTTAAATTGAGGCTTTTCCCATTCTCTTTAAGAGATAGAGCCAAGAGTTGGCACAGCTCTCTACCTAACGATTCCATCCGAACATGGGATAATTTGGCTAAGAAATTCTTAGCCAAATATTTCCCTCTGGTGAAAACCACCAGGTTGAGGATTGAGATCACCAACTTCACTCAGTTGGAAGGCGAGACTCTATATGATGGGTGGGACCATTTTAAGGAATGCCTCAGGCGTTGCCCACATCATGGGTTCCCTCTATGGATGCAAGTGCAAACCTTTTACAATGGTTTGAACACTCTTACAAGGACACTCATTGATGAAGCTGTCGGACCCAAGAGGAAGCTTACGACCTCTTAGAGGAAATGGCCAATGATGCATATCAATGGCCTTCTAAAAAGATAAAAAAGGAACCCATAAAAGTAAATGGTCCAACCAAATAACGTCATTACAACAGGAATACATGCGTTGAATAAAAAAATAGAAAGAATAAACGTTAACGTTGTTCTAGAGGTACATTGTGATTTGTGCAGGGGTAGGCATAATAGTGATAGTTACAACTTAAATAACCCCTTTGTACAAACTAACACTGAACAGGTCAATTACTTGAGAAAAAACAACTCGATGAATAACCCTTACTCCAACACCTACAACCCAGGGTGGAAATACCACCCTAATTTCTCTTGGAGTAATAATAATAATAATGCAAATTAATATGGGGGAAGTTCATCCAACCAACAAGCCATAAATAATGGAAATAACAACAATAATCATCACCTCAATATAGAAGTGGCCTTCAACTCCAAGCAGCTGACCTCTCGGCAGCAAGGGGCCCAAACCAGTTCGATCGAAATAAACCTTAGGGAGTTGGTCAGTGTGATACATTCGAAAGATGTGTTAGGAGGAATTAATTCTGAAAGAGCGAGTGCAACAGATTATGAGCTAGAGGAATGGGAAGGAAAAAAGGGAAATGAGTGTGAGAAGCTAATAGCCCTTAAATGTGAAGACCCAGGGAGGTTGAGCATTCATTGCATAATTAGAAATGAAGTATTTGAAGATCCCTTGTGTGATCTAAGTGCTTCGATCAATGTTATGCCCTACCATATTTATGAACATCTAAAGATAGGAGGGATGGAATATACCTCAATGACTTTGGAGTATGCAAATTTAGAATCCCTTACCCCTCTCTGAATGATAAAAAATGTTGCAGTCAAATTGGGAAGTTTTATAGTTCCAACTGATTTTGTGGTTTGTGATGGGATCAATGGAATAAGAATTCCACGATTATCTTTGGGAGACCCTTACTAATGAGTGCGAAAGCTGTTATTGATATAGGTCGCGGGGTTATGAGCATAAATGTAAAAGGGAAAATTGAATTAATTGACCTTAAACCCACTTTAGTTAAGCAAAGAGAGATGGAAAATGAGGTGAAGAGAAGGGTAAGAGAAGAAAGGTTATGGATTGACAATGTTCTAAAGGATCTAATGATAGAAGAATGAAATTCTGATAATAGCTCAACTTTTTCCTTAGAAAAGGGGAGCAGGGAAGGAGTAAGAAAGAGAAAAATAAGACGAGGAAAAAGAATAAAGAAAACTCCCCCTAAGCTTGAAATTGAAACAGTGGATCCGCTAAAGGAAGTAGAAGATAGCAGGAGTTCGAGCCACCATGAGAGTTGTGCTCACTCTAGCATCTTTAGCTTATGGAAGAGGAAACCACCAGATCCGACTAGTTGATCGTTAGCGAGTCTAGCTAAGGACGTTAAATTAAGCACTTATTGGGAGGCGACCCAATTCAAATATATATATATATATATATATGGCGCTACAGTGCACTGCAGCGGAAATTTCGCGACAGCGCGCTGCAGCGGGTAAACCGCACCTCTCTGGAAAACCTGCGACGGCACGCGGTAGCGAATTTTCCACTGCAGCACGCTGCAGCGAAAATTCCGTGATAACGCGCTGTAGCAGATTTTTCGCTACTGCGCACTGCAGCGGTTTGCTCCAGCTGTAGAAAATTTTTTTTTCTCTCTGTATTGGGAACCATGTAGTCAAATAGTCATGCAATTTGGGTTCCCCATGCAGTTAAAAGGTGTAGCTGAAAAAGCTACCCCCCCTCACTTAGATCACCACATTTATGGCATGGGGAAGACCCATTGACTATACTCTCTTGCCTTGGATTTCCTTGGCTATAAAAGGGAGGCATGGGGGGGTTATTATTGCACCATTCTTAACTCTCCTTCTTCCTCATACTCTTGATCTCTCTAGCTCTCATATCTCACCATGTCTTCCGGAAAGAAAGCCATTCCAAGAAGGGAGGCCGAAGCCTCTTCTTCCAGGGGAACCTTTAATAAGAAAATGTTCTCTTCCGCTGAGATTGAGTAGCGTTTCTATTCAATCACTTCTCAGTGGAAATTAATTCCGGAGAGGAGTTTCAGCGGTGTCTTACTCGTTCTAGTTGAACAAGTCACCCCTCGAGGATGGAGGGAAATGGTGACTAAGAGATCCCCCACGTACCCTTTTATTGTCCAGGAGATTTATGCAAATGCCATTGATGCAGCCGGACAGCAGGTCTTCTGCCATGGTAAGGGTGTCACTCTTGGGATTACTCAAATCGAGCAATTCTATGGGCTCGAGGAGGTACATTCTTGCTCTTACTTGGAACTTTTGGAATCTCGCCAAGACCCCCTTGATCTCGTGTCGGAACTCGTCCATGATTACACTGAATGGGAAGGAGGATTAGCCAACATTCCTCATTCCGATTTAATGGATACAGGTAGTGCTAGGCTAGTCTTCATTTCTAGCTTTGTCATGCCTACGAGTCACTTAACGGAAGTGACTCGTGCCCGAGCACTCCTCTTATGCTCATTGGTTAGGCCGGGCGAGATCCGCATTTTGAACATTATTTTTGAGCAGCTTTGGAAAGCTCTCAATGGTCCCTGTGCTGCATTAGCCTTCAGGTCTTTGATATGATGGTTGTGCGAGACCCAAGGGGTCAAGATCCTCTCCTCGGACACCATCGTTCCCCCCACTTGTGCCCTTAATCCCTCAAATTTGAATGTCCGGGCAAGCTAGCGGAAGCAGCCCAAGAAAAGAAGGGGAGTGCAGTGGGAAGCATTCGCGCCGTCCGGCCAACTCCTCACCAATAAGATTTTGCTACGTCTCCACAATCAGCATGCGAAACTTAGTAAGGCCCTGGCAACCGACATGGGGTTCTTTAAACAAGAACTCGTCTAGCGGCGCCAGTTTTAGTCCGACTTTCATGAAGCCCTCGGGATGATGTTTGAGGATTGGAGCTTGCAGGGTGGACCAGATCCCTCTGTATTGCCTAGGCCACCGGTTGGTGCCCCCATTCTGGAGATACGCTATCCTTGTGAAACCACATACGTGGAGGAGGTGGAGGAAGAGGAGGAAGCCGAAAATTAAATAGGTTGTACCTTTCTTTTTATCTTTTTCTGTGTTTTCCTTTGTGTTTTTATTTTTGTGTGTTTTATTTTGAGATTTTAATTTATGAATTTTCATATTCCCTCATTTTTATGGTATTCTTAAATGATGTATTTTTTTTGAATTTTTCAAAGAAATGAAAATCACAAAATATCAAGAAGGAATTTGATATAAGTAAAAGGGTGCTTATCAAAAATGACCAAATGTATTATAAGCACTAAAATGTTATAATTAAGGATTGAATGGAGGATAATCTAATCTCCAAGAATTTAAATAAATGCCTTGAACTAAGGGTGGGGGAAGGCATTGGACTTAGACTAGAAAATATAGTGAGTACTCTAAAAAGAGTGTGCTAGGCTCCCGTAGAACTTCATGATCACAAAGATGCATATTGGGGATAAAGAAAAGTGTCTCTCTCTAAAAATGAAAAGAATAAAATATATATTTAAAAAGGGATGATAAAAAATATCTCTCCCAAATAATTAAAATGTGAAAGGATGAAGAAAAATATCACTCATTTAATCTTTTCATCTTTGTGATTCCTAAGAAGGAGCACATATGGCAAAACTCTTAGAGTCTTTCACCACCTCTCTAGTCTAGGGTCCATAATGAACTTTACTCATCACCTAGTGTCATGCATGAAAATCAAGTACTTTGAGATTAATTGATTAACCCATTTTATTGCCACGATTAAAACATTAATATTGCTAAATGTTTCGTTTCATTATTGCTATGCACGTACCTTGACTTATATTTATTCTAATTGCATTGTTGTGACTATCATCCCTACAAAATATGAAAAAATACCATTTTGTGCTTACTCGAGGATGAGCAAGAATTTAAGTGTGGGGTGTGATGAATCCATAAATTATATCTAATATAAAGGGGAACCTCATACATTTCTAATCCTTAAACTGCTCCTAAATCAAATTTTATCTATCTTTTCAGAAAAATAGCTATCCAAAGGAGTCCTGAGATATTTATGCAAAATTCTAATTTTTTTCAAAGGAAACCGCTGCCGCGCGCTGCAGCGGGTCAATTTGCAAATTAGGGCGCTATAGCGCGCTGCAGCGGGTGCATTTGCGAACTACGGGCTCGGTAGCACGCTGCAGCGGATCTAGTTGCAAACCGCAGGTGCGATAGCGCATTGCAGCGGGTCCATTTGCAAACCATAGGCGCAGTAGCGCGCTGCAGCGGGGCTTTTCGCAAATTGAACCGCTATCGCGCGCTGCAGCGAGTCACTTTGCGAAATTTGAACGCGGTAACGCGCGGTAGAGGAACACTTAGCAAAATATGCTGGCACCATTGTGCACCGCAGTGCGCTTCGCAGTTTTGCCAGCCAGGAGCATTTATTGTGGCTGGGACAAGACCCCCAACCTGCATCTTGTCCCCATCCATCATTCTCTGTAGCTACTATAATTCTTTATATGGAAAAGAAGATCTTGAGGTGATGTTTTGGCTAAACAAATGGAGATATTGGTCACTTCACCATCAATTGAGATTTTTGCCATCATTTCTCAGAATTTTCCATTAGAAATGCTGGTTTGGATCCTAAGTGGGATGAAGGCAGCCCCTCCCCTATATATATCACTCCTCTTGACTATAGGAGGGTTCTCAATTTTGCTCAAAACACTAAGTAAGGAGGAGGGGTGCATAAGTGGAAGTGAGGAACTCCCCAAGGGTGGCAAAGCAAGTTCTTGCTAAGGAAGAGATGAAGGAAGGAAGCACTAGCGACCTAAGAGAGGAGCTTGAAGAAGGAGAAGAAGAAATCCAGAGAACTTTCAAAGAACCTTCCTAGTATCTTCTAAACTTTACTTTTGTAGTTTCTTTTCTTAGTTGATCATAAAAGGGTCTTTATCCATAAATATGTTTTTCTTCATTTCCTTTGTAATGAGTAGCTAAATCTCCCTTGGGGAGGGTATGGGAAATCCCATGTGTATGAGTTATTTTTATTGTATGAAGTTTTCCTCAAGCACAATTAAATTATAAGAACTCAATGCCTTATTAAGGAAATGCTTTTTATTCCTTAGTTTTGAATATGGATTAAAGGAAAATGAACTCATAAACTCAAGAACTAACTTGTTGTGTGCTCCATAGCTCACCTTAGGTTGGATGCTAGGTTTATGAGTGCATGAAAGCTTAGAACTATGTGACAAAGTTCTTGAGCTTATTGCACCTTATTCTAAGCTTAACCAAAGTGTTGATGCATATGATGCTAAGACCCACTAAATGAGCTCCTTAGCTCAACATAAATGAGAGAGCGGAAGAAATAGTTGAGTTCTCATGAACTAAGTGACATAGTCATTGAGCCCAAGATATTAATCCCTCATCTCAACTATATGTGATGCAAGTAATGCTTGTAGTGGAATCAATGCTTATAAGATCTTAAAGATTTAATAATCATAATCTTCTTGATCAAGAGATAAGATGAAAACTTAAAACCTAAAATCTTATAGGAATCTTTGTGCCGAAATAGAACTGAATGTGCATTCATTTTGTGCACAAGATTTGAACTTGTGAGACTTTGAGATAAAACTCAAGGAGAACAAAGTGCACTTAATTTAAAAATAAATAAAAGATAAAGCTTGAGAAATCAACATACATTAGTAATATATCATGACATGTGGGATAACCCCAACTCTCCTCTCCTTTTTTTCTGACTTATCTTCACTTAGTAATTATTGTGCTAAATCTAGGACCAACTCAACCAATCTATCGTAGCTTAAACATTAGTGAGAATAGATATACCTTAGTAACAAAATAACCAATTCTCTGTGGTTCGATAAATCTCAGAAATTAACACTTTCCACTTATTACTTCAGACCATGTACACTTGCGTGTGAGCGCAGACGTGTATTTACAGTCTGTCGTTTATTGTTTGTATCTTGAGGCAGGAACTTAGATGCTCCTTATTAGCTTTAGAGGCTTAATTTTAGGCCCTTATGGTAGGATTATATAAAAGCTTAGTATGAGTTCTTTCCATGTAGTAGTAACCTAAATTTAAGTGGCCTTTAAGTCACCTCCTTGGAACCTTGTATAGTACCATTTTAATGGAGTAATGATTTATTAGACTTATAATCCTTGATGTCCAAATAGAATTGTGGAAATCAGTAGATTGTCAGCTAAATATGAAAGTGTATACTCATAGTATTGAAGTATTTCAGTAAAATTTGGGATTAGATGAGTGATTCTAAGTAGGATTATAGAGTCTTAGTCTTATCTTATTTGATTGGATAAGAATAGTCTAGCTTAGAATAAATTTTCCAAGCCTAGGTGTTTCATAATTAGGAATACTGGGATGGTTAGTTTGAGAGAATAAACTGTAATCAGGTCATGCCTCTTATCATTGCACGCTTTGAAAAGTGCAGTTAAACAAACAAAATATTTCAAGTCATCCTTTTAAAATGTAATGAATGGTTGTAATTAAGGTATTTAATAGCTTAGTTTGGGAGAATAAACTAAAACTGGGTCATGCCTCTTATCATTGTGTGCTTCGATAAGTGCAGTTAAACAAACTAAGTGTTAAATTACCTTTCTTGGAAACATACCAACTATGTGTATTTAATTCCTTCAGCTGATAGTTCTATATGATCTCAATTTAAATAACTTAGTAAATTAAACTTAAGAGTCATAATTCACATAGGTGATGTAACAACCCTAGTTATTATCTTAGCTAAATCTAGATTAATTAAGCTAAACCAAGCTTTGATTTTGTTTCCATTAGATTCAATGGGTCATTTAAACCTAATCCCAGAAGTTGGGAATCAATTGGAGCTAAAATGGAGAGTTTGGTATTTTTGGTAATTTTTAAGCCCTGAAAATTACCTAAATTAATTTGATCTCTAAATTAAAATCTAATTTTATTTTTGAATTCCTCATACCCTAATTAGCTAAGGGTGAAATTTTGGGAATTTTTGGATCTCATTTAGTCCTAAATTGGATTTAGAATAATTAGGATTAATTATATATTATTTAATTAATTTTATTATATTTAAAATTAATTTATTAATTAAAATAAGTGACGGGATTTGCTGTTGGAACCGCAGCAGATCCACTGCGGGGTCCTGACAGCGACACATAGACTTAAGCCACCTGATGCTCGAACGCGCATCTCAGCGCATTTAATCCAATGGCTTACGCTACCGTGCACTGGGATTAGATCCCTGCCTCTCGATCAGCATCTTAAATCTGACACTCAGGATTTAATCCGTGATTCGGTTCAGTAGAAGCTGCATCAGGCCATCTATCCTCAACGGTCTCCTAAGTAGACGGCAGTAGACGAACCCCACCACTGTGGATCTTTGTTCTCGCGACAATTTTGCCCGACAAAGGAATTTCGCCCGTAACCAGCCATGTCGACCCTGTCTGCCACTCCCGTGCCACGTTAGGAACACCATTGCGAATCATGCCTCATCTCCCTAGCACTCCCAGCCAAGGACGAGGCCCGGTCCACCCCAGTTTTGGAAATTGAGGGAACCCCTCGGGCAGAGCCATTTCCCAAACTCGAGCTCTAGCATCCATTCCTAGGACCTCCTAGAGCCTATAAATACAATCAAGTCTTCACAGTGAGCCCCTTTGCTCACTGTGAATCCCTAATTCCCTACTTGAAGGTTGCTGGAGTCCCTATTTTTTTGGTGAGTTCCAAAACTCTCGGAGCTGCAAACCGCTGATAGAGGGTGCATGTCTGGTGTTTAGAACCCCTGCAAGTTCGAGATGATCCTTTAGAAGCTCTAGCTGCTCACATATACCTCTCGACCGAGCCTGCAATTGACTTCAGGTACAGCCTTCCACCACTGAATTCCGTTGATTCAATTCTCCATTCGATCGCTGAATGAGCCTTTGGATGCCTTCTAGAGTACCTTAGCCACTCAGGAAACCCATAGTAATTTTTGCTTGGGGCTAAGCTAGCTCGAATCGATGGTATCAATTGAGCTAGTGGCCGAGCCATGGCTGAGTCCGAGTAAGGACCCAGTGATTGGCTGCACCCCAGGTTATGAAACCTTAGGGGTTCGATTCGCCTTCCCTCCCTAAAGGTGTAGGTATCAGACCCCGGCCAATTAACGGCCTCTGTGAGGAGAATTATCTCCTCACAGTGAACCTTATGCGCTCGTGAAGAAGGCGTCTCGGTCGAGTAGCACCCCACTGATCCAAAAGGACCCAGATGGGGATTCTTGCCTTGATCGATGCGTCTGAGTCTCCTGAAGGTGTAGCCATAGAGAACTAGGCATGGCATGGCCAGAGCATGGCGAATTTGGTGAAGGAAACTCACCTAGCGTCGAACCCGTCGAGAGGAAGAAGATGACTGATCTTGAGCCGGGCCGAGCCGACCCCGACCCGCGTCTTTTTATTTTGGGCTGCGGATAATAAAGAATTATGGGATTAAATTATGTGATACCTTCAAGTTTAACGGCGTCTCCGACGACGCAGTTAAATTAAGGTTATTTCATTTTTCACTGAGAGATAGAGCCAAGAGTTGGCTCAGCTCTTTTACGAGCGATTCCACTCGTACTTGGGATGATTTGGCTAAGAAATTCTTAGCCAAATACTTCCCTCCGGCTAAAACTGCACGGTTGAGAATTGAGATCACCAATTTTACTCAGATGGAAGGTGAGACTCTCAATGATGGGTGGGAACGCTTTAAGGAGTACCTCAGATGTTGCCCGCATCATGGGTTCCCTCTCTGCATGCAAGCTCAAACCTTTTATAATGGTTTGAACGCTCCGACGAGGACACTCATTGATGCAGCAGCCGGGGGATCCATTAGTGGAAAAACCTAAGAGGAAGCCTTTGACCTCTTGGAAGAAATGGCAAACAACGCTTACTAATGGCCACTTCTAAGGAATGATTCCAAGGATAAAAAAGAGTGTAATTCACTAGGAAACTCACAGAAAATCCTAGAATTGCAAAATCAAATTTCCAAACTTAATAAGAAGCTAAAATGCGGTTATATAAGCCCTTTACAGGAGAATGATGGGGAAGTGAGAGATGTTAATATGATCGTGAATCATGGAAGGAATGGAGAAAGATTCAAAAACTCTCTAAAAGAATTTAGAAACTCCACTATTGAATTCATGAATAAAATTGACGCCACACTAAACAGGCATGAGCACACTCTCCACAGACAAGAGGAGATGGTTAAAAGAATTGAACAAAAATTGAAAGATATTATAAAGCAGCTAGAATAACCTTCACTAGTCGGGGTGATCAGGGAATATGAAAACGAATCAGGTAACGCAATCACCTTAAGAAGTGGAAGGGTTGCTCATGAGATCGTAAGAAAAGAGAATAGTGAAGATATCGCTAAATCTAGAGGGAAAAAAGAGGAAGAAGAAACAATTAGGACAGAAGAGATTGTGGCAAGGGATGCCGCAAGAGATGAACACAGAGGCGCGCCTAAGGAAACCCCTCATATACCTTATCCTGAGCATATGGTTAAGGAGAAACTCGATGTCCAATATCAAAAATTTCTTGAGACTTTTAAAACTCTTCACATCAATATCCCATTCGCTGAAGCCCTCGAACAAATGCCTAGTTATGCTAAGTTTATGAAAGACATCCTATCCAAGAGAAGGAAGATCGATGAAAAGGAGACTGTGGCATTAACTGTGGAATACAGTGCAATCCTTCAAAGAAAAATTCCCATTAAAAAGAAGGATCCTGGGAGTTTCACTATCCCAGGCACGATTGGATGCCAATCTTTTCAAAAAGCCCATTGTGATCTTGGCGCTTTTGTTAATTTGATGCCTTTCTACATATTCAAAAAACTAGAAATTGAACAGTTAAAACCTACCTCTATTTTGCTCCAATTTGCCAATAGATCTGTAAAATCTCCCTTAGGAATTGTGGAAAATATACTTGTAAAGGATGACAAGTTTATCTTCCCGACAAACTTCATAATCTTGGACATGGAAGATGAAAATCAAGAGATTCCTATTATTTTAGGTAGACCTTTCTTGGCCACAGGACGAACCTTAATTGATGTAGACAAAAGGGAATTGATGTTGCGTTATGGAGAGGAAAAGATTAAATTCCATGTAAATGATTCTATGAAACACCCTTCAAAGTTAAACGAGGATTGTTGGGAGGTCAATTTATTGGAAGAAGTTGGGTCATTGGAAGATGTGGGAGAAGAGGGTATGGTGGGAAGTGAGGAATACGATGTTTCCATTGAAATGGAAGTTATTGAAGAATTAATTGAGGAAAGGAAGATGATTCAACTTTCGATAATTTTCCCGCCTAAAATTGAATTAAAACCTCTTCCCTCACACTTAAAATACATATACCTAGGAGAAGATAAATCACTTCCTGTAATAATCTCCGCTTTGTTAACTAAACATCAAGAGAATCTTTTATGTTACGTTTTAAAAGATCATAAGGGTGCAATGGGATGGAGTATTGTGGACTTGAAAGGGGTTAGCTCTGTGTATGCATTGTATCCTATTGGAGGACAACTCTAAGCCTTCAATTGAACCTCAGTAGCGATTAAACCCTAACATCAAAGAAGTAGTTCACAAGGAAATTATCAAACTCTTAGATGTTGGGATCATTTTTCCCATCTCTGACAGCCCTTGGGTGAGCCCTTTACATGTGGTTCCCAAAAAGAGTGGGATGACTGTTATTCTCAACAGCAACAATGAGCTAATCCCCACTTGGACTGTGACTGGTTGGCGAGTTTGCATTGATTATAGGAGATTAAATAAAGCAACTCGAAAAGACCATTATCCCCTTCCTTTCATTGACCAAATGCTTGATAGATTAGTAGGAAATCCTTATTTCTATTTTCTTGATGGTTATTCTGGATACAGTCAAATCCTGATTACACCCAAAGACCAAGAGAAAACAACATTTACCTACCCCTTTGGAACCTTCGCCTTTAGAAGAATGGCTTTCTGTTTGTGTAATGCTCCAGTTACTTTTCAACGCTGCATGATGGCTATTTTCTCTGACATGATAGAAGAATTCTTAGAAATTTTTATGGATGATTTTTCTGTGGTTGGGACCTCTTTTGATCATTGCCTAACTAATCTAGGAAAGGTGTTAAAAAGATGTGAAGATTCTAACTTGATCTTGAATTGGGAAAAGTGTTATTTTATGGTTAAAGAAGGTATCATTCTTGGTCATTTAATTTCAAGGAGGGGGATAGAGGTGGATAAAGTTAAGATTGAAGTAATTGAAAAACTTCCTCCTCCCATCAATATTAAAGGAATTAGAAGCTTTCTAGGGCATGCTGGTTTTTATCACAGATTTATTAAGGATTTTTCCAACATAGGTATGCCTTCATCTGGGATTCACCTTTTGAAATTATCTGTGATGCAAGTGACCTTGCTGTAGGCACTGTTCTAGGGCAACGAAGAGTGTGAACCTTCTATTCGATTTACTATGCTAGTAAACTCCTTGACAATGCTCAAAGAAATTATGCCACCACGGAAAAGAAGCTTTTAACTGTCATTTTTGCTTTTACTAAATTTAGGTCATATCTCATCGGGTCTAAGACCTTCGTTTACATGGATCATGCCGCCATTAAGTATCTCCTCCAAAAGAAAGAGGCAAAACCACGTTTGATACTTAGGGTATTGCTCTTATAAGAATTTGATCTCGAAATCTAGGATAAGAAGGGGAGTGAAAATGTGCTTGCTGACCATTTATCCAGATTGACCCACATTGATCATGAAAAGTCGACAAAAATTAGTGAATCCTTTCCCGATGAGAAACTCTATGGGGTAGCTATAAATGATCCTCCCTGGTTCGCTGATATTGCAAACTACCTTGCAGGAGGAATCATACAAAAAGATATGAGTTTCCAACAAAAAAAAAATTTTTTTGCGGATATAAAAAATTATTTTTGGTATGATCCCTTTCTGTATAAATGTTACAATGATCAACTCCTAAGGAGATGTGTTCCTGACGCTGACACCAGGAATATTCTCTTCCACTGCCATACATCTCCTTATGGAGGACACCATGGAATTGAGCGAACGGCTGCGAAGGTGCTTCAATCTGGATTCGTTTGGCCCCATCTATTCAAGGATGATGCTAATTTCGTCAAAAGTTGTGACAAGTGCCAAAGAACAGGGAACTTAACAAAAAGGGACGAGCTTCCTTTAAATGGGATTTTTGAAGTTGAACTATTCGATGTTTGGGGAATTGACTTCATGGGACCCTTCCCCTCTTCCCAGGCCAATATGTATATCCTTGTTGCAGTTGAATATGTTTTAAAATGGGTTGAAGCTGTAGTATGTATCAACAATGATGCTAAAACTATGATCAATTTTCTCAAGGAACACGTACTAGCTAGATTTGGAACACCCAGATTCTTGATTAGTAATGGAGGAAAACACTTCTACAATAGGCAGTTAGAGAATATATTAAAAAGCTATGGGGAAAGACACAAGGTGGGTACACCCTACCACCCTCAAACCAGCGGGCAAGTTGAAGTCTCCAATAGAGAACTAAAACAAATTTTAAAAAAAACTGTAAATCAAAATAGAAAAGACTGAACTTCAAAACTCTAAGATGCCCTTTGGGCTTATAGAACTGCTTTCAAGACCCCTCTAGGAATGTCCTCGTATAAGCTCGTTTATGGAAAAGCATGACACCTTCTGGTGGAACTTGAACACCGTGCCTTTTAGGCAATAAAGAAATTAAATCTTGACCACCAAAAGGCAGGGGCACAGAGACTGCTGCAGCTAAATGAACTTGATGAATTTAAGTTAAACGCCTATAAGAATGCCAAGTTGTATAAAGATAAAATAAAAAAATGGCATGATAAACTAATTAAACCTAAGCACTTCCAACCAGGAATGAAGGTGTTGCTTTTTAATTCCAGAATAAGACTTTTTCCTAGAAAACTAAAATCATGTTGGACAGGACCATTCACCATCACTAAAGATTTTCCTCATGCAGCTGTTGAAGTTGCATCAAATAATAGCTCTTTTAAGGTGAATGGAAATCGTCTGAAGTTATACTTGGAGGAAGGAGACTTTCATGAGAAGGGAGGGTGGACCCTTCAAGTTCTCCCAGATGAGGGAATCACATAAGCTCCTTCCTGTGTCAAGCTGAGATACTTAAACCAGCGCTTGTTGGGAGGCAACCCAAAAATTAACTAGGTTATATTTGTTCTTTTTCAAATTTTTTTCTTTTTTATCCTTATTGTAGTTTGCTTTTATTTTTGAGATTGCAATTTATGAATAATCATATTTCTGCATTTATTAAATTGACATATTTTTTTTGAATTATTCAAAAGAAATGAAAATCATAAAAATGTAAAAATCAAATGAGATATAAGTAAAGGAATGCTTAGCAAAAAAATTGATTAAATGAATTATTATGCAATCAAATGTGAGATTGAGGAACGAATGGAGGAAAATCTAAATCTCAAAAAATTTAAAATAAATGCTTGAGCTAAGTGTGGAGGAAGGCGTAGGATTTAAACTAAAAGAATATGAAATAGATTCTAAATAGAGTGTGCTAGGCTCCCGTAGGACTTCATGATCACAAAGATGTTAGGGATGAAGAAAAATGTCTCTCCCTAAGGATGAAAAGAACAAAATATTTATGAAAAAAGGGATGATAAAAAATATCTCTCATAGGTGATCAAAATAAGAAAGGATGAAGAAAAATATCTCTCCTTAATTTTTTTTATCTTTATGATTTATAAGAAGGAGCACATATGGCACAACTTTAAGAATCTCCAAACCATGTCTTTAGTCTAAAAATCCAAAATGTATGGAACCCATCACCTATTTTCAAGCATTAAGCAATTCAAACATTTGGAGATTTAGTGACTTACCACTTTAGTGACTCAATTGATAACATTAAGATTGCTACAATGTTCATTTCATTTTTTGTTACCAAGCACATATTTTCACTTATACTTATTTCAAATACATCATTGTGACTTCCATTCATTCAAAATACAGAAAAAATTAAGAATTTTGAGCTTACTCGAGGACGAATAAGAATTTAAGTGTGGGGCTGTGATGAATCCATAAATTACATCTAAAATAAAGGAGAAAATTCATTTATTTAATATATTTTTTTGCTGTTCCTAAATCAAATATCTATATCTTTTCAGGAAATGGATTCCAAAGGAACTCTAGGGCATTTCTACAATTTAATAAAAATATAACAAATTATTCCGCAACAGCGCGCTGCAGCGCGCGGTCGCGTGCCGCCGCGGACTGCAGCGGAAACATTTAAACCATATTAAAAGGCCCCCAATTAATTGAATAGTATTTTTTGCAAAATTCATCACTCCAGCGCGGTCGCGCGCTGCAGCGGCTTATCGCGGAAATGTTTATGATTAATAAATGGGGACTCAACTAAATGTACAGTGCTTTCTACGGAATTCACTGTTACTGCGTGCGGTCACGCGCTGCAGCGGCGTATCGTGGAAATATTTATGATTATTAAATGTGGCTCAACTAATTGAATAGTGTTTTCTGCGGAATTCACCGCTACAGCGCGGTCGTGCGCTGCAGCGGCGTATCGCGGAAGACTTGGTTAAATAATTCGGGCCGCCCAACTAATTGAATAGTGTTTTTTGCGGAATTCCCCGCTACAGCGCGCGATCGCGCGTTTGCAGCGGTCTGCCGCGGAAGACTTGGCTAATTAATTTGAGCTGCCCAACTAATTGAACAATGTTTTTTGTGGAATTCCCTGCTATAGCGCACGGTCGCACACTGCAGCGGTCGGCCGCGGAAATATTTCCTTATACAATCAGGAAAAAGAACTAATTGAACAGTGTTTTTCACAGAATTCCCCAATAAAGCGCGCGGTCGCGCGCTGCAGTGGTCTATAGCGGAGGACTTGGCTAGAATTGCTTGGAACCAAGGCATGCAGCAACACACTATAGGGGGCTACAGCGGGCTGCAGCAGCTCGCCAAATTTTTTTCCAATCAGAGCATTTAATGCGGCTGGAGACATGACCTCTATCCTGAATGTTGTGTCCAGCCACCATATCCTGCAGCAGCCATTTTTGTAAACCTTTGAGGTGATGTGTGGCTAAGAAAATGGGATTATTGTCACCTCACCCTAAATTAAAAATTAATGCAATGATGAATTCAGTATTTTTAAAGGAGAAATCTGGTTGCTTATGTGGAGGAGCATGCAGCCCCCCCTTCCTATAAATACCCCTCCTCTTGACTAGAGGAGGGTTCACAATTTTAGCAAGAATTGCTTAAGTAAAGAGGAGAGCCAAAGGAAGAGACAACTCCCCAAGGGTGACAAAGCAAGCTTTTTGCAAAGGGAGAAGAGGAAGAAGGCAGCACTAGCATCCTAAGGAGAAGGTAATTAGAAGGAGAAGAAGAATCCCGAAGAACTTCTACGGAGCATTCTTAGTATCTTCTAAACTCGATATTGTATTTTCTTTTTAGTAACCATGAAAGGGTCTTTTGCTATGTATGTGTTTTCCTTATTTTCTTGTGTAATGAGTAGCTAAACTCCCGTTGGGAAGGGTTGGGATGAAGTCCCATTTTGCATGATGTAATATTATTGTGTGAATGTTTTCCCTCAAGCATGATGTAATTGTGATTTAAATGCCTTACTAAGAAATTTTCATCAAATTAATCTTGATGTGTTTATAAGAATAGAACTAAAGAATCCAAAATCTAATAGTCTTGTGCTCCTTATCTCACCTTTGATGGGATGCTAGATTTTGAGTGCGTGGACACTTAGAACCATGTAAGAAGGATCTTGAGCTCAATGCACCTCAATTTAAGCTCAACTAAAGAGTTGATGAAAGTGATGCTAAGACCCACTATTTGAGCTCCTTAGCTCCACATAATTGAGATTGAGAAATGAAGTGTTGAGTGCTCATGAACTAAGTGACATAGTCATTGAGCCCAACATGTGATTCTCTCATCTCAACTATTTGAGATGCGAAGTGGTGCTCGTAGTGGAAAATCAATGCTTGTGAGATCTTGAGATTTAAGAAAATTTAAACTCTCCTTAAATAAGGAGAAAATGAATTAACTTTAATTCTCAAGAATCTTACTAGAATATTTGTGCTAAAGTAGAACTAACTGTGAGTTCATTTTGTGCACAAGATTTGAACTTGTAAGCCTTTGAGCTAGACTAAAGGACAACAATGTGCACTATATTTTAATTAGACTAAATGATAAAGCTTGAGAAATACATCCACACAAGTATTATATCATTGCAAGTGGGATGGGCCCAACTCTCCTCTTTCTTTAAATTTTGTTTTTTACTTAGTGAATATTCGTGCTAATTTTTAGACCAACCAACCAATATAAACTATAGCTTAAACATTAGTGAGAATAGATATACTTTAGTGCCAAATCAACCAATTCTCTGTGGTTCGATAAATTCCCAGAAAGTCACACTTTTCACTTATTACTTCAGACCACGTACACTTGCATGCAAGCGCAGACGTGTATTTACAGTCTGTCAAGCACCAGTTTTATTTGTGAAAAAGAAGGATGGATCTATGCATATGTGTATAGATTATCGTAAACTAAATAAAGTCACTGTAAAGAATAAATACCCATGGCCTAGAATTGATAATTTGTTCAACCAGTTATCCAGAGCCGTTATATTTTCCAGGATCGATTTAAGGTCTGGATACTATCAACTACGAGTAAAAGAAGATGATGTAGGGAAGAATGCTTTCCGTACTCATTATGGACACTTTGAGTTTTTGGTGATGTCATTGGGACTCACCAATGCACCTTTAATCTTTATGGATTTGATGCAACGAGTGCTAAAACTGTATTTGGACAAGTTTGTGATCATCTTAATTGACGATATCCTCATTTATTCCAAAACTCTGAGAGATCCTGAGGAACATCTGAGGTTAGTATTAGTGTAACAACCCTAAGTTGTTACCCTAGCTAGATCTGAATCAATTAACCCAAACCAAGGCTTGATTTGGATTCCATCGGACTCAATGGGTCATTTAAACCTAACCCTAGAAGTTTGGAATCATTTGGAGCTAAAATGGAAAATTTGGTATTTTTGGCTATTATTAAGCCCTGAAAAATACCTAAATTATTTTGATCTCCAAATTAAAATTTGATTTCATTTTTGAATTCCTTATACCCAAATTAGCTAAGGGTGAAATTTTAGGAATTTTTGGAGCTCATTTAGCCCTAAATTGGATTTATAAATATAATAGGAATTTATAAGATTTTTAAATTGAATTATATTAACTAAATTAAAATTTAGGGCTGGGAATTGCTGTCGGGACCGCGGCCGATCCGCTGCGGGGTCCCGACAGCGGTGCATAGCTTCGGACCCGTAGGATGCCTGGCACGCATCATGGCATGGCCCGTTCAGCGGCGCGATCTACCCACGCCGTGATTTGATCGTGGCCGCTCGATCAATAATCCGATCCAATGGCTTTCCATGCCCTGTCTTAAGTAAGCTCCGATTGAGCGTTGTATCGCTTCAGTTAGATCCGACGGACCATCCATCTCCCCGCTCGACCGTTATTGATCAAGTGATCAGGACCCCCCAGTCCTAACCGAAGGTCCATCGAATGGCTGCGCCTTTCTCGTAGCTGTTCATCATCGTCCCAGGCATGGAATCGCTGGCAGCTCCCGACAGGATCCCAACCTCTTACCCTCGTGGCACTACGGGGATGGAATCTTGTCCCCCACAACCTCTCCCGCACCCCTATCGCCATAATAGGGTTGCTCTCCCGGAATTGCCCCTTCTTCGTTCGGAGCCCCCAATCGCCAGCCTTGTGCCGAAGTTATGGGCTCGATCCTGGCCCTGGAAACTCACCACCGAGCTATAAATAGCCCTCAATCTTCGGCAGCTGAAGGTTTTTCTCTGGCCTCATCCCTATTAAAATTCTCGTGCCTCTCCATTCTAGGCCCTCTGCTCCTGGTGTAGCAGCCCGTTCAGCTACCGATGGAGCTCAGTTCGATCGTCTTCCGTAGATCGTGGGTGTGGTTTGGCATTCAAACCCCTAGCTACTTGTGTGGAGCTCAACTATCCCTGTGTCCTCTGCTGTGCTCGGGTTCGTCCAGTTCAGGTACTCCTTTCCCCTAGTGAACTAAGCAAGCTCACTATCCCGCTTACTTAGTATGATTAATTCCCGTAGATGCTTGAGATTATAGGGTCATCAGTAATCATATTGGAAATTGCCTGAGACGATGAAGGCTCGACAATGCTGAACATGGTCGAGCAGGAGACATCATTCTGAGGAAATTCCAAAAAATTTAGATTTCATATATTGGTCTTAAGGAAGGGTAAATCTCTACATTATTGCATTTCATATTGAGCTTGTAGGGGATCGATATGGTCCGTGTAACTCAAGGCAGCTCGATATGAGCTATCCTCACTTGGACGGTTTTTAGTAAAATAGTCCGAGTAAGGATCTAAAGTGTTAGCCGTCCCCTAGCCTAAGGGAGTTGTGATTCAGCCTTGTGATGGCCCAGGGATGGTGTAGGGTTTGATCTGAGGCAGTTTGGTGGTCTGTGGGAAGAGAATTCCCTCCACATAAAATTCTTATGGCTGCCTTCCTCCCAATATTAGGGGTTTCCGTCCAGCCCTGATGGGAGTTTGGGGTTAGATCGATCGGTCTCTCGCTGGGTAACATGCGTCGTTTCTCCTCGTCCGTCGTCATGGTCAAGGGAAGTGGAATTTGGTGATTTAGGGTTTTTCCTAAGTCGCCTCCTGTCGGGGCCAGACACGAGGAAGGAAACGACAGTGCCTTAAGTGATTCTATATAGTTTTAGTTTAAATAAACATTCAGAATAAATTAATTTAATAACTTTAGTTATATATATCCAAATGGTATGATCCAATATCCCATTTGAATCAAAAAAATTCAAGGAATCTAAATATAAAATAAAATCTTAGATCCAATGGTTAGATTTAAAAATATTTGCCAAATCTTCTCTATTTTTAATGAAATCATATAAAATTATTTAATTGTCCAATTAATGAGATTAAGGGCTCATATTGCTCCTTGAACTCTAAGGAGCAAATTCAGACCCTCAAAGGTAATTTTGGATAATTAATTTTTTTAATCACTCCTTAATCACCCTAAATAAGGATTAGTGACTTGAACTTTAATTAAGCCTCTGATTTGGGTGGGGATGGTTTCTAATAGCATATTAAGTCTATTATAACTTAAGTGTAAGGTTGGATTGCCCTAGAGTGCCCTAATTTCACTAATCACCCTAATTGACTTAATTAAGTGATTAATGCTAATTAGGTTATCAAAACCTAAAATAAGTGTGCTGCACACTTCAGTAATCATTATGAATCATATTAATTCAGATAGGATCTAACTTGAGCAACTAAACCCTAAAATCTTAATTTTTCCCTTAGGAGGGGCATTTTGGTCATTTTGACCAAATTATGTTTAAATGCTCCTTAAGGCTTGGAATTTTCAGTAAACTATCCTAAGGTAGATTAGAAGTGTTCTCTGAACTCTTAGACTACTACTAAGGTTAATGTGATCTTCAATTCAAAAACACTCTACTTAATCCCTAATTAAGACACTTAGATCTTAAGTGATCATTTAAGAATCTTTTGGCATTAGTCCTTAAATCTAATACTTAAGATGATTAAATAGCACCTTAATAAGTTCAATAAGGTTAACCTAAGAGTTAAAACTTAATAGAATTGTAGTTGGTAAGGTCTAAGTTAAAAATTAACTTAGGGTCTAAAAGTGATCAAACATCAGATCCTTAGATCTTAAGTAGCCCTAAGGAGGTCAATATGAGTTTAATATTAATCTAATGCTTGGAATTGTCAATTTTAACCTTAATAAGCTCCTTATAGTTAATTATGAACTTAGATTCTAAAGAGAATCACAAATGGAAACTCTTAAGCTAAAACTCTAAATTAGAAGTCTAAAATGATCAAACTTTAGATCTTTAGATCTTAGATCTTAGACTTAGATCTTCAATTTGAATTAAACTATCTCCAATTGAAATTCATTAATGATTGATTGTTTAATCTTTTGAAACCTTCCATGTGTGTATAGGATGATTCAATCTAAGAGATAATGAAATCATCTTAAAGATTGAATATAGATCTTAGATTCTCAAGTTCTTAATCGATTGTTTTATCTTATAATCAGTAGAATGGCCTTTCACTAAGTTCTTAGTTCCTGAATCTTTCAGCTTATAAGATCCTTTACCTTTAATTTGGGTAGTAAGTGTGAACCCTAGATCCTTGTTAGGATATTACCTTAGATTTGGAATTTGAACTTACATAGGGTTTAAGTTCTAAATCTCTAAATCTTGATTTTTTTAATCAAGATTTGGGTAAAAGAGTAAAATATTAATTAATTAGGTCATTGATTTACTCACTTAAACCATATAGTCATCACATGACTATTAGATTAGAACTTGTTGAGTTCTAATATTAACTTTAAGGATGTAAATCTGAGATTTGACTCGATAGCTGGATATTGGAGATCCTAAACTTGTACCTTCTCAGAATAGTTAGACTGGGGTAAATATAAAACATCAGATATCACATGAGTCTAGATTGAGTCTCTTGCTTAATTTGACTAGATTGCTTTGCTTACCTTGATTTTTGAGCCTCATTCCTTGAGCATAATAGGAAAACTTAGGATATGGATGATACATCCTAAGCTAGTATTAGAATTACATATCATTCAGTTTTGTCTTGTTTGTAGTTAGTAGAATACATCCTAGCTTAGTCTGCCTCTTCAGTAGTAGTATTGTATAGACTGGACCCAGGCTTAGAGGATTGGGATGGCCTATTAGTTGGGTATTAATTGATATTTCAGTATTGGAGGCACTGTATGGCCTATTGGCTGGTATGGCAGTACTATGTCTTAGGCTTATTGCTACTTTAGCTAGATTGTATTGTTTTCTGATTTGCTTTGCCACATGCTTCAGTGGCCTTATTTTCAGTATTTGCTCGCTTTGCCACATGCCTCAATGTCCTTATATTTCATATATTGCTTTGCTTTTGCCACATGTCTCAGTGGCCTTTATTTTCATATTAATCTGCATGTTGTATATATACTCTTATGGCTTAGATATATGTATGAATGGCATATTTAGGATGCTAGAATTTTATCATGTTCAGCTCTTATGTACTATTATACTCAACATATTTTAATGTGATCATAATCATGCTAGGATCTTATTTATTTCAGTAGTTGCAGTTATTTTTACTTTTAGCTTCACCTTGTTTATTTGGTGTCTTATATGTTATTTCACATATATATTGCTTGCTATAAAAGGATAGTTTATAGTATTCCACTTCTTGTATAGCTTGTTGCACCCCATAATTGCTTGCACGTTAAAAATAATTAAATGTGATATCTTTCAATATTCAGTTTATTTAAATAGCTTAAAATGTACTTAGACAATTGTCTAACTGTAACATTTTTATTTTTGTTGGCTGGGGACCTGGCATTTGTGATATCGACAAATGTCAGATTCAGACGTGTTCATGGGCACTGTCGTTGAAGAGGACCAGGTTCAGGAGGAGAATGGTGCTGCTGCTATTTAGTTAGATTTTGCCTTTTTATTTCAGTGAGATTGAGAGATATTTTTTTTATTCTCTTTAAACTTCAGTTTGTAATAATTAATTCTGGATATATTTTATTTCTGTATTGTGATGAGTTACTATATTGCATTCTCGTTTCCTACTATGTATGCTTGTGGATGCTACTCTACTATTTATTGCTTCCGCCACTTTGATATCTATATTGATGAAGGTTATAGCACTTGGTGACAAGTCCTTGGCTTAAGGCAGGTTGGGTTTACCTAACTGTACTTAAGTTGGGGATTTGCCACAGTTGGAGCACCGTACTTTCTTATTCGTAGTATGGGGCCCCACAATTAGAAACTTTGCGCGAGCATCAACTGTATGCCAAGTTCTCCAAGTGCAAGTTCTGGCTCAATTCCATTGCAATCTTGGGGCACGTAGTCGATGCTCAGGGTATTCGGGTAGATAAGAGTAAAGTAAGTGCAATTCAGGACTGGGCTCAACCTAAGTCTTTCACCGACATTAGAAGTTTCCTAGGATTAGGGGGATATTACAGGAAGTTTGTTAAAGGCTTTTCCCAGATTGCTTCGCCGTTGACTAAATTGACTCAAAAGGGAGTTCTGTTCATTTGGAGTCCTGAATGCGAGGAAGCCTTTCAAACTCTAAAGAATGCACTTTCTACTACCGCTCCAATTGATGAATCCATAAATTATATCTAAATAAATGGGAAAATTTGTCTAATTAAGATCCTTATTGTGTTCCTAAAATCAATTTTTTCTATCTTTTTTAGGGAAATAGAATCCAAAAGAGTTCTAAGGCATTTCTGCAGGTTTTTAAAATTTACTAAGGGAAAACCGCTGCAGTGCGCGACCGCGCGCCGCAGCGGGTTGCTGCGGAAATATCTAAACTTTATAAAAATTAATAGAACAGTGTTTATCACGGAATTCACCGCTACAGCACGCGGTCGCGCGTTGTAGCGGTTTATAGCAGAATTGCTTGACTTTATAAATCGGGCCGCCCAACTAATTGAATAGCGTTTTTTGCAGATTTCACCGCTACTGCGCTGCAATCGCGCGCTGCAGCTGTTTATAGCATAAATACTAGACTATATAAATCGGGCCACCCAACTAATTGAACAGTATTTTTAGCAAAATTCACTGCTACAGCGGTCTGCAGTGGAAATACTTGACTTTATAAAATGGGCAGCCAAATTAATTGAATAGTATTTTTTCGCAGAACTCACCGCTACAACGCGCGGTCGCGCGCTGCAGCAGTTTGCCACGAAAATATTTCTAACTATATAAAAGTAGGAAAAAGAACTAATTGAATACTGTTTGCGGAATCGACCGCTACAACTCGTGATCGCGCGCTGCAGCGATCTATAGCGGGGGACTTAGCTAATATGCTAGGGACCAGGGTATGCAAAAGAATGCCGTAGTACGCTGCAGCGGCTCGTTGAATTTTTTCTCAGACACTGCATTTAATGCGGTTAGAGACATGACCTCTATCCTGAATTTTGTCTCCAGCCACCATTTCCTGTAGCAGCCATTTTTTGTTAAAAAGGGAAGCTTTGAGGTGATGTTTTGGGTAAAGAAAAGAGATTATTGTCACCTCACCATTAATATAAAAAATATTAAAATGATGAATTCAGAATTCTTTATGGAAAATTTGGTTGCAAATGAAGAGGAGAATTCAGCCTCCCCCATCCTATAAATACCCCACCTCTTGACTAGAGGAGGGTTCAAAATTTTAGCAAAAATCTACTAAGTAAGGAAGAGAGAACTCCACAATGGTGGCAAGGCAAGCTTTTGCAAGGGGAGAAGAGGAAGAATGCAGCACTAGCGACCTAAGGAGAGGATAATTAGAACGAGAAGAAGAATTTCGGAGAACTTCTACGGAGCGTTCCTAGTATTTTCTAAACTCAATCTTGTATTTTCTCTTTAGTTGACTATGAAAGGGTCTTTATCCATGTATGTGTCTTCCTTATTTTCTTGTGTAATGAGTAGCTAAACAACCCTTGGGGAGGGTTGAGATGAAGTCCCATTTTGCATGATGTAATATTGATGTATGAATGTTTTCCCTCAAGCATAATGTATTTGTGATTTTAATGCCTTACTAGAAATTTTCATCTAATTAGTCTTGATGTGTTTATGAGAAAATAACTAAAAAAACCCAAGATCTAATTGTTTTGTGCGCCTTAGCTCACCTTAGGTTGGATGCTAGATTTTGAGTGCATTAAAGCTTAGAACCATGTCAGAAGGTTCTTGAGCTCAATGCACCTCAATCTAAGCTCAACCAAAGAGTTGATGTAAGTGATGCTAAGACCCACTAAATGAGATCCTTAGCTCAACATAATTGAGATTTAGTAATGAAGTGTTGAGTGCTCATGAACTAAGTGATATAGTCGTTGAGCCCAACATGTGATTCCCTCATCTCAACTATGTGAGATGCGAGTGATGCTCGTAGTGGAAATCAATGCTTGTGAGATTCTAAGATTTAAGAAAATTTAATACCTCCTTGAATAAAGAGAAAATGGATTAACTTTAAATCTCAATAATCTTACAAGAATCTTTGTGCTAAAGTAGAATCGAATGTGAGTTCATCTTGTGCATGAGATTTGAACTTGTAAGCCTTTGAGCTAGACTAAAGGACAACAAGGTGCACTTAATTTCAATTAAATTACAGGATAAAGCTTAAGAAACAAATCCACATGAGTATTATATCATTCCATGTGGGATGGTCCCAACTCTCCTCTTTCTTTAATCTTGCTATTTTACTTAGTGAATATTTGTGCTAATTTTATACCAACCAACCAATACATACTATAGCTTAAACATTAGTGAGAATAGATATACTTTAGTGCCAAATTAACCAATTCTCTATGGTTCGATGAATTCCCGAAAAGTCACACTTTCCGCTTATTTCTTCAGACCACATACACTTGCGTGCAAGCGCAGACGTGTATTTACTGTCTGTTAAGTTTTTGGCGCCGTTGCCGGGGAATTGTTTTTTTTTTTTTTATTTGAACTAAGGAGAATCTATAAGTAGCTAGCGATTTAAGCATTTGATTTTTTTTTTTATATTAGTAGTTTTATATTTTCTTTTGTAATTATCAAGCTAACATTTTATATTTCTTTTTTGTTTATTTTCATTTCTGAAAAAAAATCTGCTTGATCTTTTTTGCTAAATCATTCTTGATAAGCCTTATTGAAACCTGTATGAGTAAAAGAGTCTGTACTGAATATCTATTTGATCTTGAAATAGAATGAACATACTTACAAGCTAGGCGAGAACAAAATTTATCAAACCAACAAGCTATAATGGACACTTTCACTGAAAACTTAGAAGAGCCTAGGGGTAAAGCACTTAGAGATTATGCACTGCCCACTGTTAGGGGCATTCCCCATGCGATTGTAAGGCCGAATATAGAAGCCCATAATTTTGAAATCAAACCCTCTACGTTGAGTATGGTACAAAATAATCAGTTTGGAGGATTAGCCACTGAAGATCCAAATTCACATATGTCAACCTTCCTTGAAATATGTGATACCTTCAAGTTTAACAACGTCTCCGAAGATGCAGTTAAATTGAAGCTATTTCTTTTCTCACTGAGAGATAGAGCCAAGAGTTAGCTCAGCTCTTTACCGAGCGATTCTATCCGTACTTGGGATGATTTGGCTAAGAAATTCTTAGCCAAACACTTCCCTCTGGCTAAAACTGCACGGTTGAGAATTGAGATCACCAACTTTACTCAGATGGAAGGTGAGACTTTCTATGACGGGTGGGAATGCTTTAAGTAGTATCTCAGACGTTGCCCGCATCATGGGTTTCCTCTCTGGATGCAAGTGTAAGCCTTTTACAATGGTTTGAATGCTCCAATGAGGACACTCATTAATGCGACCACCGGGGATCCATTAGTGGAAAAACCCAAGGGGAAGCCTATGACCTCTTGGAAGAAATAACAAACAACGCTTACCAATGGCCTCTACAAAGGAACGACCACCAAGATAAAAAAGAGTGTAATTCACTAGTAAACTCACAGCTAATTCTAGAACTGCAAAATCAAATCTCTCAACTTAACAAAAAGCTAGAATTTGGCTATGTGAACTCATTTCAAGAGAGTGATGGGGATTTTAGAGATGTTAACATGATCATGAATCATGGGAGGAACGGAGAAAGATTTGAAAATTAATTTAAGGAATTTAGATGCTCGACTATCGAATTAATAAATAAAATTGACGCCACACTAAATAGGCATGAGCGCACTCTCCTCAGACAAGAAGAAACGGTTAACAGAATTGAACAAAAATTGAAGGATATAATAAAATAGTTAGAACAACCTTCATTAGTAGGGGCGATCGGGGATTATGATAATGAATAAGGGCATGCAATAACCTTAAGAAGTGGAAGGGTCACTCACGAGATTGTAAGAAAAGAGAATAGTGAAGACATCTCTAAATCAAGAGAGGAAAGGGATAAAGGAGAAACAGTAAGGACAAATAAGAGTGTGGAAAGGGATGCCGCGATGGAAGAACGTAGAGACACACCTAAGGGAACCCTTAATATACCATATCCTCAACGGATGGCTAAGGAGAAATCAAATGTACAATATCAAAAATTTCTCGATACCTTTAAAACCCTCCACATCAATATCCCATTCGCAGAAGCCCTAGAACAAATGCCTAGTTATGCTAAGTTTATGTAGGATATCTTATCCAAGAAAACAAAAGGAAGATTCATGAAAAGGAAACCGTGACATTAACAGAAGAATGCAGTGCTATCCTTTAAAGAAGAATTCCCATTAAAAAGAAGGATCCTGGGAGTTTCACTATCCCATGCACGATTGGATGCCAATCTTTTCAAAAGGCCCTTTGTGATCTTGGTGCATCTGTTAATTTGATGCCTTTCTACATATTCAAGAAACTAGGAATTGATCATTTAAAACCTACTTTTGTTCTTCTTTAATTCACCGATAGATCTGTAAAATCTCCCTTAGGAATTGTGAAAAATATTCTTGTAAAGGTTGACAAGTTCATCTTCCTGGCAGACTTCATAATATTAGACATGGAAGATGAAAATCAAGAGATTCCCATTATTTTAGGAAGACCTTTCTTGGCCACAGGACGAACCTTAATTGATGTTGATAAAGGGGAATTGATGTTGCCATATGGAGAGGAAGAGATTAAATTTCATGTGAATGATTCTATGAAACACCATTCTAAATTAAATGAGGATTGTTGGGAGATTAATATTTTAGAAGAAGTGGGGTTAATGGAAGATGTGGGAGAAGAGGAAATGGTGGGAAGTGAGGAATATAAAGATCCCACTGAAACAGAGGTTATTGAAGAATTAATTGAAGAAAGGAAGATGATTCAACCTTCGATAATTTGCCCTCCTAAAATTGAATAAAAACCTCTTCCCTCACATTTAAAATACACATATCTTGGTGAAGATGATTCTCTCCCTATAATAATTTCCTCATTATTAACTAAACATCAAGAGAATCTTTTATGTAAAGTTTTAAAAGAACACAAGAAGGCAATAGGATGGAGTATTGCTAATTTAGAGGGGGTTAGTACAACTCTTTGTATGCATCGTATCCTTTTAGAGGACAGTTCTAAGCCTTCAATTAAACCTCAGCAGTGATTAAACCCAAACATCAAGAAAGTAGTTCACAAGGAAATCATCAAGCTCTTAGATGTCGGGATCATTTTCCCCATTTCTGATAGCCCTTGGGTGAGCCCCATACATGTAGTTCCCAAAAAGAGTGGGATGACTGTTGTCCTCAACAGCAACAATGAACTAATCCCCACTAGGACTATAACTGGTTGGTGAGTTTGCATCAATTATAGGAGATTAAATAAAGTAACTCAAAAAGACCATTATCCCCTTCCCTTCATTGACCAAATGCTTGATAAATTAGTAGGAAATCCTTATTTCTGTTTTCTTGATGGTTATTCTGGATATAATCATATCCTGATTGGGCCCAAAGACCAAGAAAAAACAACAATTACCTGCCCCTTTGGAACATTCACCTTTAGGAGAATGCCTTTCGGTCTGTGTAATGCCCCTGCCACCTTTCAACGCTGTATGAGGGCAATTTTCTTTGACATGATAGAAGAGTTCTTAGAAATTTTTATGGATGATTTTTCTGTGGTTGGAACCTCTTTCGATCATTGCCTAATTAATCTGGGAAAGGTGTTAAAAAGATGTAAAGAGTCAAATTTGATCTTGAATTAGGAAAAGTGTCATTTTATGGTTGAAGAGGGTATCATTCTTGCTCATTTAATTTCTAGGAGGGGGATAGAGGTCGATAAAGCTAAGATTGAAGTAATTGAAAAACTTCCTCCTCCCATCAATGTTAAAGGAATTAGAAGCTTCTTAGGGCATGCTAGTTTTTATCGAAGATTTATCAAGGGTTTTTCAAACTTAAGTATGCCACTTTATAGATTGCTTGGAAAGGATGTTGAGTTCAATTTTGATAATGATTGTCTAAAATGATTCAATACACTAAAAACTATCTTGATCTCTGCTCCAATAATTTTTGCTCCAATCAGGGATTCACCTTTTGAAATTATGTGTAATGCTAGTGACCTTACAGTAGATGCTGGTCTTAGGCAACGAAGAGAGCGAACCTTCTGTTCGATCTACTATGCTAGTAAACTCCTTGACGATGCTCAAAGAAATTACGCCACCACGGAGAAGGAGCTGTTAGCCATCATTTTTGCTTTCACTAAATTTAGGTCGTATCTCATCGGGTCTAAGACCATCATTTACACGGATCATGCTGCATTAAGTATCTCCTCCAATAGAAAGAGGCAAAACCACGCTTGATACGTTGGGTGTTGCTCTTACAAGAATTTGATCTCAAAATCCGGGATAAGAAGGGGAGTGAAAATGTGCTTGCTGACCATTTATCCAGATTAACCCACATTGATCATGATAAGTCGACCAATATTAGTGAATCCTTTCCTGACGAGAAGCTCTATTGGGTAGCTACAAATGATCCTCCCTGGTTCGCTGATATTGCAAATTACCTTGTAAGAGGAATCATACCAAAAGATATGAGTTACGAACAAAAAAAGAAATTCTTCGCGGATATAAAAAATTACTTCTGGTATGATCCCTTTCTGTATAAATGTTGCAATGATCAACTCCTAAGGAGATGTGTTCCTGACTCTGACACCAGGAATATTCTCTTCCACTGCCACACATATCCTTATTGAGGACACCATGGAATTGAGAGAACGACTGCAAAGGTGCTTCAATCAAGATTTGTTTGGCCCCATTTGTACAAGGATGCCACTGAATTTGTCAAAAGTTATGACAAATGCTAAAGAACTGGGAATTTAACAAAAAGAGATGAGCTTCCTTTAAATGGGATTTTTGAAGAACTATTCGATGTTTGAGGAATTGACTTCATGGGACCCTTTCCCTCATCCCAGGCCAATATGTATATCCTTGTGATAGTTGAATATGTTTCAAAATGGGTTGAAGCTGTGGCATGTGTCAACAATGATGCTAAAACTGTGATCAAATTTCTCAAGGAACACTTACTAGCTAAATGTGGGACACCCAGATTCTTGATCAGTGATGGGGGAAAACACTTTTGCAATAGGCAGTTAGAGAATATCCTAAAAAGTTTTGAGGTGAGACACAAGGTGGGTACTCCCTACCACCCTCAAACCAGTGGGCAAGTTGAAGTCTCCAATAGCAAACTTAATACAAATTTTAGAAAAAACTATGAACCAAACTAGAAAGGACTGGACTTTAAAACTTCAAGATGCCCTTTGGGCTTATAGAACTGCCTTCAAGACCCCTTTAGGAATGTCCCCGTATATGCTCATTTATGGAGAAGCATGCCACCTTCCGGTAGAACTTGAGCACCGCGCATTTTGGGCAATAAAGAAATTAAATTTTGACCACCAAAAGGCAGGAGCGCAGAGATTGCTGCAACTAAATGAACTTGATGAATTTAGGTTAAACACCTATGAGAGTGCCAAGTTGTATAAAGAAAAAACAAAAAAATGGCATGATAAGCTAATTAACCTAAGCACCTTCAACCAGGAATGAAGGTATTGCTTTTTAACTCTAGATTAAGACTTTTTCCTGGAAAACTAAAATCACGTTGGCCAGGACCATTTACCATCACTAAAGTTTTTCCTCATGGAGCTGTCGAAGTTGCCTCCAATAATAGCACTTTCAAGGTGAATGGAAATCATCTGAAGTTATACTTGAAGTAAGGAGTCTTTCAAGAGAAGGGCAGATGGACCCTTCAAGACCTTCGTGATGAAGGAATCACATAAGATCTTTCCAGTGTCAGACTGAGACACTAAAACAAATGCTTGTTGGGAGGCAACCCAACAACTAATTAGGTTGTATTTGTTCTTTTTCAATTTTTATTTTTATCTTTATTTTATTTGTTTTCATTTTGAAATTTCAATTTATGAATTCTCATATACCCACATTTATGAGTTGTTCTTAATTAACATAATTTTTTTGAATTTTTCAAAAGCAATGAAATTCACAAAAACATAAAAATTCAAAGATAATATAAGTAAAAGAATGCTTAGCAAAAATGATTAAATGAATTATAAGCAATAAAATGTTGATATTGAGGAATGAATGGAGAAAAATCTAAATCTCCAAAAATTTTAAATAAGTGCTAGAGCTAAGTATGGGGGAAGGCTTAGGACTTAAAACTAATAAACTATGGTATGGATTCTAAATGGAGTGTGCTAGGCTCCTGTAGGACTTTATGATCACAAAGATGTTAGGGATGAAGAAAAATATCTCTCCCTAAAAAAGTTGAAAAGAATTAAATATTAATGAAAAAAAAAAAGGGCTGATGAAAAATATCTCTTCCAAATGAGCAAAATGAGAAAGGATGAAGAAAAATATATCTCCTTTAATCTTTTCATCTTTGTGATTTATAAGAAGGAGCACATATGGCACAACTCTAAGAGTCTCTAAACCATGTCTTTAGTCTAAAAGTCCAAATGTATTGAACCCATCACCTATTATCAAGCATTCAAAATTCAAACATTTGGAGATTTAGTGACTCAACCACCTTAGTGACTCAATTGAAAATATTATTATTGCTACAATGTTCATTTCATTTCTGCCATTGCACACATTTTTTACTTATACCTATTTTATATTACATTATTGTGACTTTCATCCCTCCAAAAATAGAAAAAGTTTATCATTTTGAGCTTACTCGAAGACGAGCAAGAATTTAAGTGTGGGGGTGTGATGAATCCATAAATTATATCTAAATAAAGGAGAAAACTCATCTATTTAAGATCTTTATGCTGTTCCTAAAATCAAATTTTTCTATCTTTTTCAGGAAAATGGAATCCAAAGGAGTTCTAAGGCATTTGTGCAAGTTTTTAAAATTTACTAAATGAAAATTGCTGCAGTGCGCGACCGCACGCCGCAGCGGGTTGCAGCGGAAATATCTAAACTTTATGAAAATTAATTGAACAGTGTTTTTCGTGGAATTCACTGTTACAGCGCACGGTCGCGCGCTACAACGGTTTATAGCAAAAATGCTTGACTTTATAAATCGGGCCACCCAACTAATTGAACAGTGTTTTTCATGGAATTCATCGCTACAGCGCGTGATCGCGTACTGCCGCAGTTTATAGCAGAAATACTTGACTATATAAATCGAGCCGCCCAACAAATTGAACAGTGTTTTTCACAGAATTCACCGCTACAGCGTGCGGTCGTGCGCTGCAGCGGTTTGCAGCGGAAATACTTGACTTTATAAAATGGGCAGTCAAATTAATTGAATAGTGTTTTTCATGGAATTCATCGCTACAGTGCGTGGTCGCGCGCTGCAGCGGTCTGCCATGGAAATATTTCTAACTCTATAAAAGCAGGAAAAAGAACTAATTAAATAGTGTTTGCGGAATCGACCGCTACAGCGCGCGGTCGCGCGCTGCAGCGGTCTACACTAGGGGACTTAGCTAATATGCTAGGGACCAGGGTATGCTAAAGCACACCGCAGCAGACTGCAGTGGCCCGCCAAAATTTTTCTTAGACACTGCATTTAATGCGGCTGGAGATATGACCTCTATCCTGAATTTTGTCTCCAGCCACCATTTCCTGCAGCAGCCATTTTTTGTTAAAAATGGAAGCTTTGAGGTGATGTTTTAGGTAAAGAAATGAGATTATTATCACCTCACTATTAATGGAAAAATATTGCAATGATGAATTCATAATTCTTTATGGAAAATTTGGTTACAAATAAAGAGGAGAATTCTGCCTCCCCCCTCCTATAAATACCCCTCCTCTTAACTAGAGGAGAGTTCAAAATTTTAGCAAAAATCCACTAAGTAAGGAGGAGAGCCAAAGGAAGAGAGAACTCCCTAAGGGTGGCAAGGCAAGCTTTTGCAAAGGGAGAAGAGGAAGAAGGCAGCACTAGCGACCTAAGGAGAGGATAATTAGAAGGAGAAGAAGAATTCTGGAGAACTTCTACGGAGCATTCCTAGTATCTTCTAAACTCAATCTTGTATTTCTCTTTAGTTGACCATGAAAGGGTCTTTTTCCATATATGTGTCTTCCTTATTTTCTTGTGTAATGAGTAGCAAAACTCCTCTTAGGGAGGGTTAAGATGAAATCTCTTTTTGAATGATGTAATATTTATGTATGAATGTTTTCCCTCAAGCATAATGTATTTGTGATTTTAATGCCTTACTAAGAAATTTTCATCTAATTAGTCTTGATGTGCTTATGAGAAAAGAACTAAAAAAATCCAAGATCTAATTGTCTTGTGCTCCTTAGCTCACCTTAGGTTGGATGCTAGATTTTGAGTGCATGAAAACTTAGAACCATGTGAGAAGGTTCTTGAGCTCAATGCACCTCAATTTAAGCTCAACCAAAGAGTTGATGCAAGTGATGCTAAGACCCACTAAATGAGCTCCTTAGCTAGCTCAACATAATTGAGATTGAGTAATGAAGTGTTGAGTGCTCATAAACTAAGTGACATAGTCGTTGAGCCCAACATGTGATTCCCTCACTCAACTATGTGAGATGAAAGTGATACTCATAGTGGAAATTAATGCTTGTGAGATCCTAAGATTTAAGAAAATTTAATCTCTCCTTGAATAAATAGAAAATGAATTAACTTTAAATCTCAAGAATCTTACAAGAATCTTTGTGCTAAAGTAGAACCGAATGTGAGTTCATGTTGTGCACGAGATTTGAACTTGTAAGCCTTTGAGCTTGACTAAAGGACAACAATGTGCACTTGATTTCAGTTAAATTAAAGGATAAAGCTTGAGAAACAAATCTACATGATATTATATCATTGCATGTGGGATGGTCCCAACTCTCCTCTTTCTTTAATCTTGCTATTTTACTTAGTGAATATTTGTGCTAATTTTAGACCAACCAACGAATACATACTATAGCTTAAACATTAGTGAGAATAGATGTACTTTAGTGCCAAATCAACCAATTCTCTGTGGTTCGATAAATTCCCAGAAAGTCACAATTTCCACTTATTTCTTCAGACCACGTACACTTGCGTGCAAGCGCAGATGTGTATTTACAGTCTATCACCAGTTCTTGTTTAACCTAAAGAAGGTTTGAATTATCAAGTTTATACCGATGCCTCTGGAATTAGTCTAGGTTGTGTGTTAATGCAAGAGGACAAGGTAATTGCTTACGCCTCTCGTCAGTTAAAGCCCCGTGAGCAAAATTATCCAGTTCATGATCTTGAACTTGCAACCGTGATTTTTGCCTTAAAAATATGGCGTCACTATCTGGACGGAGTGCAATGTTCAATTTTCACTGATCATCAAAGTTTGAAATATATCTTCACCCAGAGAGAATTGAATTGTCGCCAAAGAAGATGGTTGGAGCTCATCAACGATTATGATTTCAGTATCCAGTATCACCCCGGGAAGGCAAACGTAGTGGCCGATGCTCTTAGCCGTCGTGCTACTTTAACCTCTATGATCGCATCCAGTTCTTTGGAACCCAAATTTCGTAAGCTCGGAATTTCTCTGGTCAATGGCGATCTGCTGAGTTCGCTATTAGCAAATATTACTGTGGAACCTACATTCCATCGAGATGTCTCTATCTCGCAAACCAAAGATGATGAGTATCTGAAATTTAAAGCAGATATTGAAGGTGGTCTTCATCATGATTTGCAGTTGCGGAAGGGTGTGATTTATCAAGGAAATCGATTGTGGATTCCTAAGTCTATGCATCAAGAAGTGTTAGTCAAAGGCTATAATTCTGGATATCATATTCGTCCAGGCAGTACAAAGATGTACCAGGACCTAAAATAATCATTTTGGTGGCCAGGAATGAAGAAAGATGTAGCTGACTTTGTGGCCAAATGTCATGTTTATAATTTAGTGAAGGCCAAACACCAAAGACCTAGTGGTCTTCTGCATCCATTCGATATCCCTGAATGGAAATGGTTTGATATATCTATGGATTTTGTCATGGGATTGCCTCGTGCAAAATCAGGTGCCGATACGATATGGGTGATAGTAGACCGCTTAACTAAATCAGCGCATTTTCTTCCCATCCGTCAAACTGATTTTGTAGAGAAGTTAGCAAAACTCCACATCAAGGAAGTTGTCAGGTTGCACGGAATTCCAAAATTAATCATATCAGATAGAGATAGCAGATTTACTTCCAAGTTTTGGCAAGCTGTGCATCAAGATCTGGGTACGACTCTAGCCATGAGTACAGCTTTTCATCCTCAAACGGATGGTCAGACCGAAAGAATAAACCAAGTTTTGGAAGATTTGCTTTCTGGATTTTGCTAGTTCCTGGGAAGAACACATCTTGTTAGTAGAGTTTGCCTATAATAGCAGCTTCCAAGCCAATATTAAAATGGCTCCTTATGAAGTATTGTATGGTAAAAAATGCAGTACTCTGCTGGCTTGGTCAAAAATAGGAAGCATTCAACTCTTTGGATCAAAATTAGTTGAAGAAACCAGTAGTAAGATCATATTAATTCAGCAGAGAATTCGTTCAGCTCAAGATTGTCAGAGCAAGTATCATGATTCTCATCACCGTCTCCTAGAACTCAATGTGGGAGATTCTGCTTATCTACAGGTCAGTCCAATGAAAGGTGTCTTCAGATTTGGCATAACTGGGAAACTTAGTCCCCGCTATATTGGACCTTTCAAAGTTTTGGCCAAAGTAGGATCATCTGCCTATCGGCTAAGTCTTCCTGATGGCTTTGCAGCTATCCACAACATATTTCATGTATCCTCATTGAAAAGATGTCTTCGAGACCCTTCTCATCTTGTTCAACTTCCATTAGTAGAGATCCAACCTGATCTTTCTTATGCCAAAGATCCTATCAGAATATTAGCTTGTGATCAGAAGCAGCTAAGAAATCGATCAATTCCTATGGTCAAGATTCAGTGGAAGAATCGATCCCTAGAGGAATATACTTGGGAGAAAGAGGCGGATTTGCGTAATAAATATCCATAGCTCTTTGCAAGGCCATGCATTGTTCTTCTCTTTCTCATCTATTGTACTTGAAACTTGTTCTGTCCTAGTGGTATTTTCTTCACTTGAGTGATGTCGGGGACGACATCGTTCTTAAGTGCGGGAGTCTGTAACAACCCTAGTTGTTATCTTAGCTAAATCTAGATTAATTAAGCTAAACCAAGCTTTGATTTTGATTTCATTAGATTCAATGGGTCACTTAAACCTAATTATAGAAGTTGGGAATCAATTGGAGCTAAAATGGAGAGTTTGATATTTTTAGTAATTTTTAAGCCCTAAAAATTACCTAAATTAATTTGATCTCCAAATTAAAATCTGATTTCATTTTCAAATTCCTCATACGCTAATTAGCTAAGGGTGAAATTTTGGGAATTTTTAGATCTCATTCAGTCCTAAATTGGATTTAGAATAATTAGGATTAATTATATATTATTTAATTGATTTTATTATATTTTAAATTAATTTAGTAATTAAAATAAGCGGCGGGATTTGCTGTAGGGACCGCGGCAGATCCGCTGCGGGTCCCAACAGCGGTGCATAGACTTAAGCCACCCGATGCTTGAGCGCGCATCTCAGCGCATTTAATCAAACGGCTTGCGCTATCGCGCAACGGGATTAGATCCCTGCCGCTCGATCGGCATCTTATATCCGACGCTCGGGATTTAATCTGTGATTCAGTTAAGTAGAAGCCGCATCAGGCCGTTTATCCTCAACGGTCCCGTGATCAGACGGCGGAGATGAACCCCACCACTGTGGATCTTCGTTCTTGCAATGATTCTGCCTGACAAAGGAATTTCGCCCGTACCCAGCGACATCGACCCTATCTGCCACTCCCGTGCCATGTCAGGAAGACCGTTGCAAATCATGCCTTCGTCTCCCTATCACTCCCAGCCAAGGTCGAGCCCCTGTCCACCCCAATTTGGGAAATTGAGGGAACCCCTCGGGCTGAGCCATTTCCCAAACTCAAGCTTTGGCATCCATTCCTAGGACCTCCTTGAGCCTATAAATACCATTAGTACTTCACAGTGAGCCCCTTTGCTCACTGTGAATCCCTAATTCCCTACTTGAAGGTCTGCTGGAGTCCCCATTTTCTCAGCGAGTTCCAGAACTCTCAGAGCTGTGAACTGCTGATAGAGGGTGCATGTCTAGTGTTCAGACCCCCTGCAAGCTTGAGATGATCCTTTGGAAGCTCCAGCTGCTCACATTTCCCTCTCAGCTGAGCCTGCAATCAACTTCAAGTACAGCCTTCCACCATTGAATTCCGTTGATTAAATTCTCCATTCTATTGTTGAATGATCCTCTGGATGCCGTCTAGAGTACCTTAGCCACTTAGGAAACCCATAGTAATTGTCGCTTGGGGCTAAGCTAGCTCGAATCGATGGTATCGATCGATTGAGCTAGCAGCCGAGCCATGGTTGAGTCCGAGTAAGGACCCAGTGATTGGCTGCACCCCAGGTTATGAAACCTTTGGAGTTCGATTTGCCTTCCCTCCCTAAAAATGTATGTATCGAACCCCGACTGATTAATGACCTCTGTACGGAGAATTATCTCCTCACAGTGAACCTTAAACGCCCGTGAAGAAGGCATCTCGGTCGAGTAGCACCCCACTGATCCAGAAGGACCCAGATGGGGGTTCTTGCCTTGATCGATGCGTCTGAGTCTCCTGAAGGTGTAGCCATCAAGAATTAGGCATCTCGTGGCCAGAGCACGACAAATTTGGCGAAGGAAAGTCTCCTAGCGTCGGACCCGTCAAGAGGAAGAAGACGACTGAGCTTGGGCCAGGCCGACCCCGACCCGCGTCTTTTTATTTTGGGCCGCAGATAATAAAAGAATTATGGGATTAAATTTTCTATGGTTACTATTTAAAAAATCGAATTCCTATAGTTTTAATTTAAATAAATATTCAGAATAAATTGATTTAATAACTTTGGCTACACTGATCCAAAAGGTATGATCCAATATACCATTTGAATCAGAAAAATATAAGGAATCTAAATATAAAATAAAATCATAGATCCAATGGTTGGATTTAAAATGATTGCCCAATCTTTTTCAGTTCATTATTAAATCTTAATAAATCCAATAAATGTTCAAATTAGTTGATTAACGGCTCTGATTACTCCTGTGACCCAAGGGAACAATTGTAGACTCTTAAAACCAATTTTGGACATTTAATTTCCTTAATCACTCCTTAATCACCCTAATTAAGGATTTGTGAATTAAACTCTAAATTAGTCTCTAATTTTGGGTAAGTTAATTCCTAGTGCCATCTTAAGCCTATGAGAACCTAAGTGTAAGATTGGATTGCCTTAGAATGCTCTAGATTCACTAATCACTCCAATTGGCTTAGTGATGTGATTTGTGTTAATTTGCTTAATTAGGTTGTCAAAACCTAAGATAAGGGTGTTTCCGACTTCATTAATCAATATAAAACACATTAAAATAGATTATATTTAATTTAGATAACTAAACCCTGAAATCCCAATTTTAGCCTTATGAGGCGTATTTTGGTCATTTTGGCCAAGATGTGTTTAAGTACCCTTAAACCTTGAAAAATTTAGTAAATTAACCCTAATTTAGATTATTAATGTTCTCTAAACTCATAAGATAGTAATGTTAATAATATTTATATTGAACTAAAGAATCTTCATTTAGTCTTAATTAAAATACTTAGATCTTGAGTGATCTTAAAGGGGTCACTATGCCTTAATAATTGAACCCAACAATTGTAGATGTTAAATCTCTCATTAATAAGTTCAATTAAGTTAACTTATGAGCTAAATTCAAAAGAAATGGAATTGGTAAAGTTTAAGTTGAAACCTAGCCTAAGTTTAAAGTGATCAAACGATCTTCAATCTTAGATCTTAGACTTTAGATCTTCTACTTGAATCAAACTACCTCCAATTGAAATTCTTTAAATAATTCATTGTTTAATCCTTTGAAACCTTCCATGTGGGTATAGGATGATTCAATCTATAAGATAATGAAACTATCTTAAAGATTGAATATAGGTCTTAGATTCTCAAGTTCTTAATTGATTATTTTATCTTATAATCAGTAGAATAACCTTTCACTAAGTTCGTAGTTCTTGGATCTTTCAGCTTATAGGATTCTTTATCCTTAACTTAGGGATAGAATGTGAACCCTAGATCCTAGTCAGGACACCACCCTAGATTTAGGAATTGAACACCAAAGTGGAGTTTAAGTCCTAAATCCTGAAACCTTGATCTACCTAATCAAGATTTGGGAAAGAGAGTAAAAGATTAATAATTTAGGCTGTTGATTTATTTACTTAAACCATATAGTCATCATATGATTTTGGATTAGAACTTGTTCAGTTCTAATATTAATTTTAAGGACGTAAGTCTGAGATTTTACTCGATAGTTGGATATTGGAGATCCTAAACTTGTACCTTCTCAGAGTAGCTAGATTTGGTAATTAAATAACCATGGATATCACATAAGTCTAGATTGGGTCTCTTACTTACTTTGACTAGATTGCTTGGCATACCTTGGATATTGAGCCTTATTCCTTTTAGCATAATAGGAGAACTTAGGATATGGATGATACATCTTAAGTTAGTATTTGAATTGCATATCATGCAGGTATTTCAGTCTTTGCAGTTGGTAGAATATGTCCTAGCTTAGTCTGCCTCTTCAGTAGTAGTATTGTATAGAATGGACTCAGTCCTAGCAGATTTGGATGGCTAGGCTAGGGATTGATTGATTGATCTCATATTATGGAGGCCCTATATGGCCTATTGGCTGGTATGATAGTACTATGTCTTAGGCTTATCGCTATTATAGCTGGATTGTGAAGTATTGTTTTTTTTTTTTTGCCACATGCTTCAGTGGCCTTATTTTCCATATTTGCTCACTTTTACCACATGTCTCAGTGGCTTTCTTAACTTTTTCGTTACTAAATCAGCATGTTGTATGTATACTCTTATGGCTTACTTGCGTGTATTAGCATATTTAGGATGCTAGAATTGTATGTATGTTTTTCGGCATTGTGTTCTTATTATACTCAGCATGTGTTAATACGATAATAAGCATGTTAGGTTCAGAACCGTATTTGTTGTTTGTTTAGCTTTTAGCATCAACTTGTTTATTTCATACTAGTTGTTAGCTATAAATGGATAATTTATAGTATACCGTCTCTTCATAGATTGTTGCAGCTAACAGACTGTAAATACACGTCTGCGCTTGCACGCAAGTGTACGTGGTCTGAAGTAATAAGTGGAAAGTGTGACTTTCTGGGAATTTATCGGACCATAGAGAATTGGTTGATTTGGCACTAAAGTATATCTATTCTCACTAATGTTTTATAGTTTGTATTGGTGGGTTGGTCTAAAATTAGGATGAATATTCACTAAGTAAATAACAAGATTTAAAGAAAGAGGAGAGTTTGGCCCATCCCACATGCAATGATATAATACTTGTGTAGATTTGTTTCTCAAGCTTTATCATTTAGTTTAATTGAAATCAAGTGCACATTGTTATCCTTTAGTCTAGCTCAAAGGCTTACAAGTTCAAATCTCGTGCACAAAATGACCTCACATTCGGTTCTACTTTAGCACAAAGATTCTTGTAAGATTCTTGAGAATTAAAGTTAATTTATTTTCTCCTTATTTAAGGAGAGTTTAAATTTTCTTAAATCTCAAGATCTCACAAGCATTGATTTTCCACTACGAGCATCACTTCGCATCTCACATAGTTTAGATGAGAGATTCACATGTTGGGCTCAATGACTATGTCACTTAGTTTATGAGCACTCAACACTTCATTTCTCAATCTCAATTATGTGGAGCGAATGAGCTCAGTTAGTGGGTCGTAGCATCACTTGCATCAACTCTTTGGTTGAGCTTAGATTGAGGTGCATTGAGCTCAAGATCCTTCTCACATGGTTCTAAGCTTTCATGCAGTCAAAATCTAGCATCTAACCTAAGGTGAGCTAAGGAGCACAAGACAATTAGATCTTAGATTTTTTAGTTCTTTTCTTATAAGAATATCAAGACTAATTAGATAGAAATTACTTAGTAAGATATTTAAATCAGAATTTCATTATGCTTGAGGGAAAACATTCGCACATTAATATTACATCATGCAAAATGGGACTTCATCCCAACCCTCCCAAGGAGAGTTTAGCTACTCATTACACAAGAAAATAAGGAAAATACATACATAGCAAAAGACCCTTTCATGGTCACTAAAAAGAAAATACAAGATTGAGTTTAGAAGATACTAGGAACACTCCGTAGAAGTTCTCCGTAATTCTTCTTCTCCTTCTAATAACCTTCGCCTTAGAATGCTAGTGCTGCCTTCTTCCTCTTCTCCCTTTGCAAAAGCTTGCCTTGCCACCCTTGGGGAGTTCACTCTTCCTTTGGCTCTCCTCCTTACTTTGGGAATTCTTGCTAAAATTGTGAACCCTCCTCTAGTCAAGAGGAGGGGTATTTATAGGAGGGGGGAGCTGCATGCTACTCCTCATAAACAACTAGATTTTCCATTAAAAATGCTGAATTCGTCATTGCAATAATTTTTAATTTGGGGTGAGGTGACAATAATCTCATTTTTTTTGCCACACATCACCTCAAAGCCTTACAAAAATGGCTGCTGCAGGATATGATGGCTGGAGACAACATTTAGGATAGAGGTCATATCTCTAGCCGCATTAAATGCACTGACTAGGAAAAAATTCGGTGGGCCGCTACAGTGCGCTGCAGCGCCCTGAAGCGCGCTGTAGTGCCCTGTGCTGCATGCCTTAACATACCTTGGTTCCAAGCGATTTTTAGCCAAGTCCTCCGCTGTAGACCGCTGCAGTGTGCGACCGCGTACTGTAGCGGGGAATTCCGCGAAAAATATTGTTCAATTACTCGTTTTTCCTGATTTTATAGAGAAATATTTCCGCGGCAGACCGCTGCAGCGCGCGACAGCACGCGCGCTGTAGCGAGGAATTCTGCAAAAACACTATTCAATTAGTTTGGGCAGCCCAAATTATTTAGCCAAGTCTTCCGCGGCAAACCGCTGCAGCGCCCGACCTCACGCTGTAGCGGGGAATTCGGCAAAAAAAAACTATTCAATTAATTGGGCGGCCCGAATTATTTAGCCAAGTCTTCTGCGATACACCGCTGCAGCGCGCAACCACGCGCTATAGTGGTGAATTCCGCAGAAAATACTATTAAATTAGTTGAGCCCCATTTAATAATCATAAATATTTCCGCGATACACCGCTGTAGCGCGTGATCGCACGCTGTAGCGGTGAATTCCGCAAAAAGCACTGTTCAATTAGTTGAGCCCCCATTTAATAATCATAAATATTTTTGCGATAATCTACTGCAGCGCACGACCGCGCGCTGTAGTGGTGAATTCTGCAAGAAATACTATTCAATTAATTAGGGGCATGTTTAATATGGTTTAAATGTTTTTGCTGCAACCCGCTGCGGCACGCGACCACGCGCTGCAGTGCGCTGTAGCGAAATATTTTGTTATATTTTTTAATAAAATTGCAGAATTGCCCTAGAGCTCCTTTGGATTCTATTTCCTGAAAAAGATATAGAAATTTGATTTAGGAACAGCAAAAAATATATTAAATAAATAAATTTTCCCCTTTATTTTAGATGTAATTTATGGATTCATCACACCCCCACACTTAAATTCTTGCTCATCCTCGAGTAAGCTCAAAATGACAATTTTTTTTTCTATATATGAATGGATGAAAGTCACAATGATGTATTTGAAATAAGTATAAGTGAAAATATGTGCATGGCAACAAAAATTGAAATGAACATTGTAGCAATCTTAATGTTTTTATTTGAGTCACTAAGGTGGTAAGTCACTAAAATCTCCAAATGTTTGAATTATTTAATGCTTGAAAATAGGTGATGGGTTCCATACATTTTGGATTTTTAGACTAAAGACATAGTTTAGAGATTCTCAGAGTTGTGCCATATGTGCTCTTTCTTATAAATCACAAAGATGAAAAAGTTTAAGGAGAGATATTTATCTTCATCCTTTCTCGTTTTGACCACTTGGGAGAGATATTTTTCATCATCCCTTTTTTTATAAATATTTTCTTCTTTTCATCATTAGGAAGAGATATTTTTTTTTATCCTTAATATCTTTGTGATCATGAAGTCCTACGGGAGCCTAGCACACTCCATTCAGAATCTATTTCATATTCTTTTAGTTTAAGTCTTATGTCTTCCACCACACTTAGCTCAAGCATTTATTTAAATTTTTGGAGATTTAGATTTTCCTCCATTCATTCCTCAATCTCACATTTGATTGCATAATAATTCATTTAATCAATTTTTTTGCTAAGCATTCTTTTACTTATATCTCATTTGATTTTTGTATTTTTTTTTGTAAGTTTCATTTCTTTTGAAAAATTCAGAAAAAAAAATATCCTTTAAGAATAACTCAATAAATGCGGGAATATGAGAATTCATAAATTGCAATCTCAAAATAAAACAAACTACAATAAGGATAACAAAGAAAAATGAAAAAGAACAAATACAACCTAGTAAATTTTCCTCATTCTCATCATCGTCTTCCTCCGACACATATGCCGTCTCGATGGGGTAGTGCGTCTCCAGTATGGGTGCACCGAGGGGAGGCCGTGGTAACAAGGAAGCGTCCAGTCCGCCGTGCAAATTCCAATCATCAAACAACATCCTGAGGGCTTCATGGAATTCTGATTGGAACGGGCACTATTGGGCGTATTCCTGTTTAAAAAATCCCATATCGGTAGCTAGAGCTTTACTAAGCTCTGCGTTTTGATTATGGAGGCACATTAAGAGTTGGTTCGTGAGACGCAAATCAAAAGGTGAGGACGCTTCCGCCCTTTTACCCTTCTTTTCTTCGGCAATTTCCGTTCACTTGCCCGGACGTTAAGGTTCGAAGGGTGCAGGGCAACACTGGGGGGAATAATGGTGTCGGAGGAGAGGATTTTAACCCCTTGGGCTTCGCATAACCCAAAAATCAAAGACCCGAAGGCCAATGCTGCTCATGAACCTTTGAGAGCTTTCCAAAGCTGCTCAAAGATAATGTTTGAGATGCGGCTTTCGCCTGCCTTAACCAATGAGCACAGAAGGAGTGCTCGGGCACGGGTCACTTCAGTTAAGTGACTCGAGGGCATGACATAGCTAGAAATGAAGACTAGCCAAGCACTACTCGTCTCCGTTAATTCGGAGCGAGGAATGTTGGCTCCCCCGTCCCACTCGGTGTCATTATTGACGATCTCCGCAACAAGAGCGGGGGGGTCGAAGCGAGAGTCCAAGAGGTTAGAGTATGAACAAGAGCTTACCTCCGCCAACCCATAGAATTGCTCAATTTGAGCAATTCCTAGGATGACACCCTTTCCTCGGCAGAAAATCCGCTGCCCGGATGCGTTTATTGCGTTTGCATATACTTCTTGGACAATTGTCGTGTATGTGGGAGCTCTCTTGGTCACAAACTCATGCCATCCTCTAGGATTGTCCTGATCATGAGGGATGGGGTAGGCAATGCTAAAGCTTCGCTCCAGGATCAACTTCTGTTGGGAAGTGATAGAGGTGAAACGGTGCTCGCCCTCCACCGAGGAGAACCTCTTCGAGTTGAAAGTACCTTCGGATGAGGAAGCTCCAACATCCTTCCTAGCGATTGCCTTCTTCCAGGAATACATTATATGGGATGAGAGTTTTAAGAAGATTAATAGAATGAAAAAGATGAAGAGAAGGTGCAAGGATAACCCCCCCATTCCCTCCTTATTTATAGCCAAAAAAATCTAGGCAAGAGAAGTGGTCAAATGGTCTTCCCCATGCCATTAATGTGGTGATCCATGCGAAGGGGGGGGGGGGCAGCTTTTTTAACAACTTTTTGACTACCTTGGGAACCCAAAGGTCATAACTTGTTGACTGTAGTTTCCCAAGGCATAAAATCCGGGCAAACCGCGGCAAACCGCTGCAGCGCGTGGTAGCGCGCTGTAGCGTGCGATCGCGGGTTAGGGTGCGCCAGGGCGAAAAATGGTTCCGCGCATTATTTATGTGCGAAACACCTGCAACTGCGTGCTATCACGGAGGTTCCACTGCAGCGCGCTATCGTGGTATTTCCGCGGCAGTGCGCGATCTCGGGAATTCCGCGGTAGCGCCAAAATATTATTATTATTATTATTATTATTATTATTATTGATTGGGTTGCCTCCCAATAAGCGCTCCGTTTAACATCCTAAGCTAGACTCTTTTAAGATTAATATGATGGATCTAGTAGTTTCATTAGGCTAAGGATGTTCAAGTGAGCACGTCCATCTTGGTGACTCAAACTCTGTTCATCCTCAACCAAAATCGAAGGATCCCTTCTTTCAACTTCATAATTCATGAGAGTTTTTTTTTTCCTTTTTCCCCGTCGCATTTTTCTCTTCTTCACTCCTTCCTTGCTCTGATTTTCATAGGAAGGAGTTGAGCTATGATCAGAATTCCTTTCTTCCAACATTAGATCTTTAAGTACCTCATCAACCCATAGTCTTTCTTCTCTTACCCTTCTCATCACCTCATTTTCCATCTTTTTTTTCTTAAATAAAGTGGGCTTAAGGTCAATTAATTCAGTTTTTCTTTTACATTTGCGCTCATAAACCCATGACCCACATCAATAACAACTTTCACACTCATTAGAAAGGGTGTCCCAAAGATAATCGTGGAATTCTTATCCCATTGATCCCATTCACAAACCACAAAATCAGTTGGAACTATAAAACTTCCTAATTTGACTGTAACATTTTTTATCATTCCAAGAGGGGTAAGAGATTCTAAATTGGCAAATTCCAAAATCATTGAGGTATATTCCATCCCTCCTACCTTTAGATGTTCATAAATATGGTAGGGCATAACATTGATCGAAGCACCAAGCTCACACAAGGGGTCTATAAATACCTCATTTCTAATTATGCAGGGGATGCTCAACCTCCCTAGGACTTCACATTTAGGAGCTGTTAGCTCCTCACTCTCATTCCTAATATTTTCTTTCCTTTCCTTTAGCATATAACTTGTTGCACTCGTACTTTTAGTTTTAATTCCCCCGCACGTATCTTCTGAATGTATCACACTAACCAACTCCCTGGGGTTTATTTCGGTTGAACTGGGTAGGGCCCCTTGCTGCTGAGAGGTCAGCTGCTTGGAGATCTGCCCCAATTGGGTCTCTATATTCCTTAGGGAAACCTCTATCCCTTGGATAGAAGCATCATGGCGCATGACAGTCGCTTCTGTGCGGCGCATAAATTAGATTGTTTCCGCTTTGAAAGAGTTGAAGGCCCCTTCTAAATTAGGGTGATGATTATTGTTGTTATTTCCACTATGCATGCCTTGTTGATAGGATGAGCTTCCCCCATATTGATTTGCGTTATTATTATTGTTACACCAAGAGAAATTTGGATGGTTTTTCCATTCTGGGTTGTACGTGTTGGAGTACAGGTTATTAATTGAGTTGTTGTTTCTCAGGTAGTTTACTTGTTCAGTGTTGGTTTGTACAAAAGGGTTATTTAGATTGCAATTTTCACTGTTATTCTTACCCCCGCACAAATCACAATGCACCTCAAGAACAACATTGACATTCATTCTTTCTATTTTTTCATTTAAGGCATGTATTTCCTGTTGTAACACCATTATTTGATCGGCCTCATTTACCTTTAAAGCATCCTTTTATAACCTTTCAGAAGGCCATTGGTAAGCGTTGTTTGCCATTTCTTCCAAGAGATCATAGGCTTCCTCTTGGGTTTTTCCACTAATGGATCCCCCGGCTGCTGCATCAATGAGTGTCCTCGTCAAAGCGTTCAAACTATTATAAAAGGTTTGCAATTGCATCCAGAGAGGGAACCCATGATGCGGGCAACGTCTGACGTACTCCTTAAAGCGTTCCCACCCATCATAGAGAATCTCACCTTACATCTGAGTAAAGTTGGTTATCTCAATTCTCAACCGTGCAGTTTTAGCCGGAGGGAAGTATTTGGCTAAGAATTACTTAGCCAAATCATCCCAAGTACGGATAGAATCGCTCGGTAAAGAGCTGAGCCAACACTTGGCTCTATCTCTCCGTGAAAAAGGAAATAGCCTCAATTTAACTGCGTCGTCGGAGACGCCGTTAAACTTGAAGGTATTACATATTTCAAGGAAGGTTGAAATATGTGAATTCGGATCTTTTGTGGCTAATCCTCCAAACTGATTGTTTTGTACCATACTCAGCATACAGGGTTTGATTTCAAAATTATGGGCTTCTATATTCGGCCTTACAATCGCATGGGGAATGCCCCTAATAGTGGGTAGCACATAATCTCTAAGTGCTTTACCCCTAGGCTCTTTTAAGTTTTCCGTGAAAGTGTCCATCACAATTTGTTGGTTTGATAAGTTTCGTTCTCGCCTAGCTTGTAAGTATATTTGTTCTATTTCAGGATCAAATAGATATTCGGTACAGACTCCCTTACTCATACAAGTTTCAATAAAGCTTATCAAGAACGATTTAGCAATACAGATCAAATAGATATATTTTGGAAATGAAACTACACAAAAAAATATATAAAATGTTAGCTTGATAATTACACTAGATAATATAAAGCAAGAAAAATAAAATCAAATGCTTAAATCGCTAGCTACTTATAGATTATCTTTAGTTCAAATCAAAAACCAATTCCCCGGCAATGGTGCCACGAACTTGACAGACTGTAAATACACCTCTGCGCTTGCACGCAAGTGTGGTTGGTCTGAAGTAATAAGTAGAAAGTGTGACTTTCCGGGAATTCATCGAACCATAGAAAATTGGTTGATTTGGCACTAAAGTATATCTATTCTCACTAATATTTAAGCTATACTTTGTAATGGTTGGTTGGTCTAAAATTAGCACGAATATTCACTAAGTAAATAACAAGATTTAAGGAAAGAGGAGAGTTGGGCCCATCCCACATGCAATGATATAATACTTGTGTAGATTTGTTTCTCAAGCTTTATCATTTAGTTTAATTAAAATCAAGTGCACATTATTGTCCTTTAGTCTAGCTCAAAGGCTTACAAGTTGAAATCTCGTGCCCAAAATGAACTCACATTCGGTTCTACTTTAGCACAAAGATTCTTGTAAGATTCTTGAGAATTAAAGTTAATTCATTTTTTCCTTATTTAAGGAGAGTTTAAATTTTCTTAAATCTCAAGATCTCACAAGCATTGATTTTCCACTATGAGCATCACTTCGCATCTCACATAGTTGAGATGAGAGATTCACATGTTGGGCTCAATGACTATGTCACTTAGTTCATGAGCAGTCAATACTTTATTTCTCAATCTCAATTATGTGGAGCGAAGGAGCTCAATTAGTGGGTCTTAGCATCACTTGCATCAACTCTTTGGTTGAGCTTAGATTGAGGTGCATTGAGCTCAAGATCCTTCTCACATGGTTCTAAGCTTTTATGCACTCAAAATCTAGCATCCAACCTAAGGTGAGCTAAGGAGCACAAGACAATTAGATCTTGGATTTTTTAGTTCTTTTCTTATAAAAATATCAGGACTAATTAGATAAAAATTTCTTAGTAAGGCATTTAAATCACAATTTCATTATGCTTGAGGGAAAACATTCACACATTAATATTACATCATGCAAAATGGGACTTTATCCCAACCCTCCCCAAGGGGAGTTTAGCTACTCATTACACAAGAAAATAAGGAAAACACATACATAGCGAAAGACCCTTTTATGGTCACTAAAAAGAAAATACAAGATTGAGTTTAGAAGATACTAGGAATACTTCGTAGAAGTTCTCCGGAATTCTTCTTCTCCTTCTAATTACCTTCTCCTTAGAATGCTAGTGCGGCCTTCTTCCTCTTCTCCCTTTGCAAAAGCTTGCCTTGCCACCCTTGGGGAGTTCACTCTTCCTTTGGCTCTCCTCCTTATGACAAGCTCAGCGGAGGGTGAGGTTTGTACTTAGGGAATTCTTGCTAAAATTGTGAACCCTCCTCTAGTCAAGAGGAGGGGTATTTATAAGAAGGGGGGGGTGCATGTTACTCCTCATAAGCAACCAGATTTTCCATTAAAAATGCTGAATTTATCATTGCAATAATTTTTAATTTGGGGTGAGGTGACAATAATCTCATTTTTTTAGCCACACATCACTTCAAAGTTAACAAAAATGGCTGCTGCAGGATATGATGGCTGGAGACAACATTCAGGATATAGGTCATGTCTCCAGCCGCATTAAATGCACTGACTGGGAAAAAATTCGGCGGGCCGCTGCAGTGCGCTGTAGCTCCCTGTGCTACATGCCTTAGCATACCTTGGTTCCAAGCGATTTTTAGCCATGTACTCCGCTGTAGACCGCTGCAGTGCGCGACCGCACGCTGTAGCGGGGAATTCCGCGAAAAACACTGTTCAATTAGTCCTTTTTCCCGATTGTGTAAAGAAATATTTTCGCGGCAGATCGCTGCAGCGCGCGACCGTGCGCTGTAGCGGGGAATTCTGCAAAAACATTGTTCAATTAGTTTGGGCAGCCCGAATTATTTAGCCAAGACTTCCGCGGCAGACCACTGCAGCGCGTGACCGCGCGCTGTAGCGGTGAATTCCGCAAAAAACACTATTTAATTAGTTGAGCCCCATTTAATAATCATAAATATTTCTGCGATACACCACTGGAGCGCGCGACTGCGCGCTGTATTAGTGAATTCCGCAGAAAGCACTGTTCAATTAGTTGAGCCCCCATTTAATAATCAAAAATATTTCCACGATAATCTGCTGCAGCGCGCGACCGCGCGCTCTAGCAGTGAATTCTGCAAAAAATACTATTCAATTAATTAGGGGACTGTTTAATATGGTTGAAATGTTTCCGCGGCAGCCTGCTGCGGCACGTGATCGCGCGCTGCAGCGCGCTGTAGCGAAATGCTTTGTTATATTTTTAATAAAATTGTATAAATGCCCTAGAGCTCCTTTGGATTCCATTTCCTGAAAAAGATAAAGAAATTTAATTTAGGAATAGCAAAAAATATATTAAATAAATGAATTTTCCCCTTTATTTTAGATGTAATTTATGGATTTATCAGAACCCATTACTACTTGCATGTTTAGTTAAATTGAAATGAGATATCTTAAATTATTCAGTTCATTAAAATAGCCTAAAATGTACTTAAATAATTATCTAATCGTAACCTTTTTATTTTGTTGGCTGTAGCCCTGGCATTTATGATATCAACAAATGTCAGATTCAGACTTGTTTGTGGGCAGTTCTGCAGGAGAAAAGCCCATTCAGGAGAAGAACCTTGCTGTTGCAGTTTAGATAGATTATGTATTTCTTTTCAGTGAGATTGAGAGACTTTTGTATCTTCTTTTAAAAATTCAGTTTGTAATAATTAATTCTGGATGTATTTCATTTCTGCATTATGATGAGTTACTATATTGTCTTCTTTTCTTTTTTACTATATTATGCTTGTGGATGTTACTACTCGCCTATTGCTTCCGCCACTTTGATATCTGTATGTATATTGATGAATATTATACTGCTTGGTGACAAGTCCTTGGCTTATGGCATGTTGGGTTTACTTAACTTAACTTAAGTTGGAGATTTGCCACAGTTGGAGCACTGTACTTCCTTGTTGTCAGTACGGGGCCCCACAGGTGAATTCTGCATAATGGAGATAAATGGAATCAGTACTTGATACTTAATTGATTTTGGGATTTGTTGATGATTTAAAGCATATCGGCATAAAAACCTTGGCATATCATAATGCATAAGTCATGTCAGCATTAGTTGAGCGATTTGGCTCACCTAAGGACTCTGTTAGCGGAGAGTTTGCTCACCTAGGAAATTAGTGGTGTGTCAATGAGACACCCAAGTAGCATATTAGCGACATACAGTTTTGTAGCATATTCAGATGCATAATTAGGAATTCAGTGGCATATAATACAGTTTTGTAGTATCATTTACTTGGATTATGATTTCATACTATTTTACACATATTTCTACAGTTAGTTGCAGTTTTAAATTTATTTATTATTTTCCTTATATACAGTATCAATTTACAGTTTCAATTACTTTAATTCAGATTTATACTATTTTGAGCTTTCAGCTGTTTTACTTTCTTTTCTACAATTTTGCTTAAACTATTTAAATTTTAAATAGCAGACAATTATAAGATATTAAAATATCTTTTGTGTGTTAAACTTCTTGTCTAGCACATGGTACTTTTGGGATCTGATAATTTACTAGATCTCGAGCAGTTCATTGATCTAGATCTGTTGGACACTCAAGAGATCCAGGAGGAGTTTGAGGAGCATTGATGAGTCCATAATCTATAGCAAAATAAAAGAGAAGAGCATATAATTTCATGATAAGAATAGCCTGCTTTGATTAATTTTCTTACATTTTCAAGCAAAATGAGAAGCTCAGCAAAACCTAGAGCAAATATGCTATTCTGGAACAAAACGGCCGCAGCGTGCCACGATGCACCCTAGTGGAAAAGAGAGCAGATGGCAGTAACCTGGAGCGTTTCCAGGAGAACTGGAGCAATACCGCTGTCGTGCTCCACAGCGCACCACAATGTGCCACAATGACAATTATGAAACATAAGCAGAGGAAATAAAACTTAACAGATCCGCCATAGCACGAAGTAGCTAATTTCATTTGGATATACTTTTTATTTTTTTCTATAATTATATCTTTGTTAATTGTAATGCTAATTGTAGCTAGTTTTTAGTTTTTAATTTAGTCTCCTTAATTGAAACTATTGTGCTATAATTGAATTACTGTGATTGTTTGATCTTGATTGAATTTCTAAAATTTGTATGAGTAAGAGAAGTTGTCCTGATTTATTATTTGGCCCATAAAATGAACAGACATGTTTACACTCTAAGAGAGAACAATTAATTCTAACACAACAACAAGTAGAAATGGATAATGAACTTAGGAATCCTGGGGAAGTATTAGAGAATAATAGGGGGAGAGCCCTTAGAGACTATGCCCTACCAGCTGTAGGTGGAGTTCCAAATGCCAATGTGAGACCTGCTATACAAGCAAATAATTCTGAAATAAAATCGTCAACATTGAATATGGTTCAGAATAATCAATTTAGTGGTCAAGCTACTGAGGATCCTAACTTGGATATTTCAAATTTTCTGGAAATATGCGACACTTTTCGATTCAATGGTGTTTCTGATGATACCATTAGACTAAGATTATTCCCATTTTCAATGAGAGATGGAGCAAAAGTTTGGCTCAGCTCTATGCCTGACAAGTCTTTTAGAACTTGGGATGACTTAGCTAGAAAATTTTTAGCTAAGTATTTCCACCAGCTAAAACTGCCAAGCTAACAAATGAGATATCTAATTTCTCTTAGCAAAATAGGGGAAATATATATGATGGCTAGGAGCGCTTTAAGGACTGCTTAAGGAGTTGCTCCCATCATGGGTTTCCTTTCTGGATGCAAGTGCAAACATTTTACAATGGACTGAATGTACCCACAAGGACACTCATCGATGCAGTTGTGGGAAGATCTTTGAGTAATGAAACCCAAGAGGAAGCCTTTGACCTCCTTGAGAAAATGGTGAACAATGCCTATCAATGGTCGACTGAGTGACTAAATTCAAATAGGAAGGAGGTAAATAACATAAATGATTCAAATCAATTGGCTTCCTTGCAAAGGGAAATAGAACAATTAAATTAGAAAATTGAGGGATTCATTCGGGAGGAGACGGCCGAAGGCATATGAATGTAATGGCAGTGAGCTGTGCGGAGGGAACCATTACAGCGGTTGCTGTAATTTGAATAACTCATATGCACTCTCCTAAGCTGAACAAGTGAACTTCCTGAGGAATAATAATAACCCAAAATAACCCATATTCTAACACTTACAATTTGGGGTGGAGGAACCACCCAAACGTTTCTTGGAGTGAGCAGAATTCATAGGGAAATTATAATTCTCAATAATAAAATAGGCAAACCCAAAATTTTAATAACTCATATAAGCCTAATCAATAAAGAAATTGTGATTAATATTCAAGTGGGAATAGGTAGTCTTATAATTCTTACAGATTTTGTTTTTTGTGAATGGGATACATAGAGTAAAAACTCCACTATAATTTTTGGGAGACTATTCCTTGCCAACTCAAGATCAAAAACACAGTGGAGGAAAAATTACTTATAAGGCATCGTGGCGCACTGCAACGGATTTACCTGCTACTGCGTTTTTGCTGCTATAGCGTGCTGTAGCAGTTCCAAATGCTATAGCTCGCCACTGTGCGCAACACAGCTAGAAGCAGCTATTTAATGCTTGGGATTCCTGAAGCAGTCAAGGTCACTACAACGTGCCTTCAGACTCAAAAACTAGAAAAGGGGTGCTGAATAGTTTGTTTTTCACAAAAATTAAAAGTAGAACTTAACTACATTAATTGCATGACATTGAAAGAATCTTTAACTATCCTTAATCATGCTTTGAATGTGATTAAAACTAAGAAACCTTCCTAAATTTTTGGGTATTTAAACTTGGAGATAAAGGGGGAGACACTCACTAATTGAAGCTTATTCAACTCTCTTGCTCTCTTCCACTTGAAATTCTTAAGCACTTTTTAGGATAAATGTCTTTCAGAAAGAAAATTGTTGCCAGCAATGAGGCCCACATGTAACTGCCCAAACTCTTAAGCACCAAGGTATTGCCTCTTTGGCCAGAAAGGCCTTATAATTTTACCATTAGAAGATAACTTCCCAGTAGGTCACCCATCCTCGGAGTGCTCCTACTTGAGCATGCTTAACTTTGGAGTTCTTATCAGGAACTCCACCATTATCTGAAAAGATGCCTCAATGTTTAAGAGTTTCACTTATTACTATTTAAGTGGGCCTTTACAATCTCCCCAACTTAAGTAACTGATGTCCTCGTAGTAATAACACATAGATCAAAGAACCATCCACTTGGTAGATAGGACTAGAGGTGACCCCAACATGCTCAAGAGGTACCCCCAACCTTGTAGCACCTTAACGATCATGGTTCAAGAGGCTTCTCACATGAAATGGTACTTTACCCTAATTGTCACTTAGCTCCTATCTGACACCGTATGGCCTGCTCTGATACCATTTGTGAAAGTCCAAACTCTTAAGCACCAAGGTATTGCCGCTTTGGCCAAAAAGGCCTCACAATTTTTCCCTCAGCTAGCAGGTCACCCATCCTAGGAGTGCTCCTACATGAGCACGCTTAACTTTAGAATTCTTATCAGGAACTCCACCATTATCTGAAAAGGTGCCTCAATATTTAAGAGTTTCACTTATTACTACTTAAGTGGGTCTTTATACTGAAGCTCCCACAACTGGTGGGGCATATAAAAAGAAGAGGTTCACCTCAACTGAAGTTGAACGGCAGTTCAGCCAAGTCAGCTCAAGGCGGAAGCTCATCCTTGAGAAAAGTTTCGGGCAGATCTTGCCCATGAGCCACGAGCATGTATCACCACGAGGATGGAGGTAGCTAGTTTGCTTCCAGTCCATTTCCTACTTAACCATTGTCCAAGAGGCTTACGCCAATGCTCTTAATGCGGTTGGACGTAAAATTTTTGTGCGAGGGAAGACAGTAGTTTTTGGGGTCGAACAAATCGAGTAGTTTTATGATTGAGGGATATGGAAAACTGCTCCTACCTGGCCTTCATTGATTCACAGTATGACCTGATGGAAATAGCTAATGAACTCACCCGCGACGATGCGGGCTAGAGAGGAAATCTTACCACAGATTAGAGCAGCTCATGGCATGTTTTTATTTCCAGCTTCATCAAGCCATCTGGGCAACTCAGTGAGGTGACCCGATTTAGAGCACTGCTCATGTGCAAAATCCAAAGTCCTGAAGAGATTCGTATCTCTGGAATTATTCTTGAGCAGCTATGGAATGCCCTGATTGAGTCTTGTGCTGCACTAGCTTTTGGGTCATTAATTTTAGAAATTTGTGAGGCTCAAGGGGTCAAGTTGTTTGTCCACTTATGTCATCATCCCTCCTTGTGCTCCTCTTAAGCGTACTAATCTGAATGTCCATTCCCACAAGGGAAATAGGACCAAGAAGAGGAAGAGAGAAGAAGGAGAAGCCTCGACATCCACCAGCCGAACATTTTTGGAGAAGCTACTGATGCGGCTCTATGCTGAGCAGACGAATCTAGGGAATGCAATGGCAACGGACATGCAATTCTGCAAGTCAGGAATTGCTCGACAGTGCCAATTCCAGCCGGAATTCCATGAAGCCCTTAGAATGATGTTCCAAGATTGGAGCTTGAATGAGGACCGGAAGGATCGGTGCTACCACAGCCCCCTACTGGGGACCCCATTCTGGATTCCGCTTGGCCGTCGGACTACACTTACCAGAACGTGGATGAAGAAGAAGAAGAAGATGATGATTAAGCATAAGGTTGTTTTTGTTTTTTGTTTTAGTATTTTCTTTTTGCTATTTTTCCTTTTCATTTTCCTTTGTAATTTGTTTTTCTTTTGGAATGAATAAATTATGAACTTTCAATTCCTCACATGCTGCTTTGGTTTGCAAGGATTTTATTTTATAAGCTTTTCAATGCTATAAATTCAATCGAAAATTAAAATGTGAAGAGTAATGCTATCAAAAATGTGCTTATGAAAAGTGATGAAACTAATTGACAGCCCAAAACCTTCCAACTATGTGATAATCCTAGGTTGCATCAAGTCTCTAAATATTTAACAAAATCGATGCTAAAAGTCTAAGTGTGGGGGTGGGAAATGCAAGGAACAAAAATTTGTGAATGGCAAGAATGGAGTAAACTAATGAGTGTGATAGGCTTTTATAGGACTTCATAATCACAAAGAGCTTGAAAAATATCTCTCCCTTGAGCTGAATTTCAAAATTAAATTAGGGATAATGAAAAATATCTATCCCAATTGTAAGAAAATCTGAGAAAAATAGGATGATAAAAAATTTCTCTCTTGAAAATTTGATTTGTTCTTTGTGATTTATAAGAAAGAGCACATATGGCACAAAACTCTTAGTCACTCCCTGATGCCTAGCTAGTTTATGAATTTTTAAGGAACCTTCCCCCTTAATGAAGAAAAAGCATTACAAACTTAAAATTGGAGGCTAAATAAGCAATTATGGAGTGGAACATGAGTTTGGAGTTATTTAGTGGCTGAATATGTGTGAATCACTTCAATTAAGCAACATTTGAATGACAAGAAATTTCACATTGCTATTGAAAATTGAATCACATAATTTTAAAATCAGAAATTTTATTTTTGAGCTCACTCGAGGATGAGCAAGACTCTAAATGTGGGGGTGTGATGAGTCCATAATTTATAATAAAATAAATGTGAAAAACAGACAATTCCATGATAAGAATAGCCTACTTTGATTAGTTTTTATACATTTTCAGGCAAAATGAAAAGCTTAATAAAATGTAGAGCAAATCTGCTATTCTGGAACAAAACCACCACAGCATGGCACGGCGCGCCCTAGCGAAAAAGAGAGCAGATGATAGTAACCTGGAGCGTTTCCTGGAGACCTGGAGCAATACCATTGTTGGGCGCCACAATGTGCCAAGGAGACATTTGTGAAACTTAAGCAAAGGAAACAAAACTTAATTGATCCGCCACAGCACACTGTAGCTGATTGGCTGCCAAAACTCAATTGCTACAGCGTGCTACAATGGAATGAATATCAAAAGAAAAATTTAATTGATCCACCACAGCACGCAACAGCGGGCTTCAGTCAAAACTCAATAGCTACAGCGCGCCGCGGCGGAATAGTAATTCGAATAGAATTTAATTGTTCTGCAATAGCGCACCACGGAGGTAAAAATGTAGAAACACAATCGCTACAGCGCGCCGCGGCGGGATAATAATTTGAATGGAATTTAATTGTTCTGCTATAGAGTGCCACGGTGTGGGAAATGCTGAAACTCAATTGTTACAGCGCGCTCCTACGCTCGCCATGCTTTTTGCCAAAAACGTGCATGAATGACACATAGGAAAGGCCAAAAATTCAAACCAGTTGCCTTCCTCAGCTATTTAAAAATTCCAAATTAATTAATTCTTGCCATTTCCAAAAGGAACATTGGAATAATCTTAATGGCAAGCAATTAAAACTTTGAATTGGACAGGGTGAAGAGATTGAATGAAAAAGGGCTAAAGGAATTTTTTATATAATCTGCATTTCAGAACTTATAAAGGGTTCCCAAATTTGACATTCATTGATCTGAAAAGTGGAGTTGCTGTGAAAAGAAGAAGGATATCTCACCTGGGAAGGAGAAGAGATCCATTCAAGGGAAAGAAAGGACACCACACAAAGGAGCTAGAAGGGAAAAAGAGAGAAGGTAAAAAAGAAAATTTAGTGAAGACCAAAAGGAAGTTCCTAGTATTCCTCTTAAACTTATCTTCTGATTTTCTTTTAGTTTAAACTATGAAAAGGTTCAGTTACTTGCATATATTGTCCTGCATTCCTATTGTAATGGAGAGCTAATCCATCCTTGGGGAGGGTAGGGCTGTAGTCATGTGAATGTAAGGGACATATGGTGTTGTATGTACTTTCTTGCAATGAAATAAAATCTGTTGAATATTTATTTAGATTGTTCTTATAATTGCATGCTGTGAATGAATAAAAATTTGTGTATTTAAAAAAGGCTTGTAATTGAAATAATGATAAGTAAACCAATGCTTTAAGCCTTGAGGGATGGCACATAAAGGTCCTCACCAAGAACAATGTTTGTCGAGCAAAGATTCTCATTGTAAAATACCTCAAGATTGAAGTGAATAGTTTATTTAGTAACTTAACTATCTTGTGCTTCATGGCTCACCAGTTGGCGTAATGCTAGGTATGTGTGTGTTAGTGCTTAGAACTATGTGACAAGTTCTTTAGCCTAACTGCACCATACCTTGAGCTTAGTCGAGTGGTTGGCGCATGTGAGCCAAGAGCCACTAATGGAGCTCCATGACTTAGCAGATTTGAAAGGGGGAAAAGGACTCATTGAGTGCTCATGGATGATGTGACATAGTCCATGAAGCCCGATGAACCCACTTCCTTATATGAACTGTGCGTGTAGCGCATAATGCTAATTAGTTGAAATCAATTCTTTTGTGATCACCTAATTAAAAGATTATTTTGATAGGCTAGACGTAGGAGTGCTGATTAGTTTAAATGTGCTCTCATAACAGTCTATGTGCTAAGATAGAACCCTAGTGTGCTCATCTCATGCACTAGATTTGAACATGTCAGAATTAGAGGACCAATCTAAGGAACATAATGTCCACTTGATTATTGGGCATGACAATAAGAACATTATGCATTGTATGAATAAATTACAGAACTAGTCCCTATCAACTCACATGATGAAAACCCAACTCTCCTTTCTTAATCAAATAGTATCTTAATTTGAGTTCAATGCATTATTTAATTGGGAACCAACCAAAACCAAAATACATATTATTAAGACATTATTGAAAGTATATATAATTTAGTAACAAAACCATCATTCCCTGAGGACGATAAAATTTGGAACACACCATTCTATTGTTACATTGGACCATGTACACTTGCGTGCAAGCGCAGACACGTAATTGCAGTCTGTCAAGTTGTTGGAGCTGTTGCTGGGGAACGGGTTTTGTTTTGTATTAAGTAAAATCTACGAGTAAATATTTATTTAGAATTTTCTTATTTTGCATATACTTTTTATTGTTTGCCGTAATTATATCCTTATTAATTGCAATGCTAATTGTAGCTAGTTTTTAATTTAGTCTCCTTAATTACAACTATTGTGTTGTAATTGGATTGCTATGATTGTTTGATCTTGGCTGAATTTTTGGAACTTGTATGAGTAGGAGAAATTGTCCTGATTTATTATTTGACCCAAAAAGTGAATGAAAATATTTACGAGCTAGGAGAGAACAATTAATTCTGATACAAAAACAAGTAGAAATGGATAATGAACTAAGGAATCATGGTGAAGTATTAGAGAACAATAAGGGGAGAGCTCTTAGAGATTATGCTCTACCAACTATAGATGGAGTTCCAAATGCCATTGTGAGACCTGCTATACAAGCAAATAATTTTGAATTAAAACTGTCAACATTGAATATGGTCCATATAATTAATTTAGTGGTCTAGCTACTGATGATCCTAACTCGCATATTTCAATTTTTTTGGAAAGATGCGACATATTTTGATTCAATGGCGTTTTTGATGATGCCATTAGACTAAGACTATACCCATTTTCATTGAGAGAAAGAGCAAAAGTTTGGCTCAGTTCTCTACTTGACGAGTCTATTAGAACATGGGATGACTTAGCTAGAAATTTTATAGCTAAGTATTTCCAACCAGCTAAAATTGCAAAGCTGAGAAATGAGATATCTAGCTTCTCTTAGCAAAACGGGGAAAATCTATATGATGGCTGGGAGCACTTTAAAGACTACTTAAGGTGTTGCCCCCATCATGGGTTTCTCTTGTGTATGCAAGTACAAACATTTTACAATGAAATGAATGCACCCACAAGGACACTCATCGATGCAGCCATGGGAGGATCATTGAGTAGTAAAACCCAAGAGGAAGCATTTGACCTCCTTGAGGAAATGGCAAACAATGCATATCAATGGCCGACTGAGAGACTAAATTCAAATAGGAACTGTTCAACCAGAAAATTGAGGGTATGAATGTAAATGCAATTCAAGAAGTAAACTATGAGCTATGTGGAGGGAACCATAATAGTGATTGCTGTAATTTGAATAACCTATTTGCACCCTCCCAAACTGAACAAGTGAACTTCTTGAGGAATAACAACAACAGCAATAACACCCAAAACAACTCTTATTCTAACACTTACAATCCGAGGTGAAGGTACCACCAAAACTTTTCTTGGAGTGAGGGGAATTCCTAGGGAAATTACAATTCTCAACAACAGAATAGGCAAACCCAAAATTTCAATAACTCCTATAAGCCTCAACATAGAAATCAGGAAACAGGGTTAGAAGAATTCTTTTTGGCTTTTAAAATTGAAACTGTGCAATTTATTACTATAATCCGACACGAAACCTCAATTCCAGGAATTGATGTATCTCTTAGGAATATTGAAGTCTTATTAGGACAAATTTCTCGACAACTGTCTACTCAGCAGTAGTGGACACTCCCAAGCTCGATGGAGGTAACCCCAAGAGAGACGGTGAGTGTAATCAACTTAGAAACAACAAAAATTGATTGCACAGAAAATTTCTCATCTCGAGAAATTATAGAAAACAAGACAAAAGCCATTAAAAGAGCTCACTTGAGGAGAATGAACATTCATTGTATCATTGAAGGGAAAGACCTTTTTGATCCCTTATGTTATCTAGGGGCTTCTGTCAATGTGATGCCTTTACACATATACTCCTAGCTTGGAGTAAGGGGAATTGAAGAAACATCAATCATTCATGAATTTGCTAATTTTGACTCTATGACACCCCTAAGAATTGTGAGGTTTTGTTGGGAATATGTAGTTTCATAATTCATACATATTTTGTTGTTTGTGAATGGGACATATGGAGTGAAAACTCCATTGTAATTTTTGGGAGACTATTCCTTGCCAGCTCAGACAATAATTGATGTAAAAAAAGGCATGATGACGGTGAGAGTAAATGGTCTGGAAGAGATCATAAATCTAATGCCTTCAATCTTTAAGGAGAAAATTATAAAAGCTGAATGGAAAAAGAAAACTTGGACCAATTCCCCAATTCAAAGATGGAAAGTGATGGGGAGAAATTAAACAAAGCTGGCTCTATTAGTCATTTGGATACTTCATCTATAGGAAGTGACAAGAAGGGTTTAAGAAAGAAAAAGAGAACTAGGAGAGGGAAGAGAAAGAAGAAGGGAGATAAGCTCCAATATCTGAAGAACGGGTAGAAGCTGAGGTGACAAAATAAGTCAACAATTTGAGCACAACTCGTGTTGGTGCTCATTCATGTATTTTTAAATTATGGAAAAGGAAACCCCCGCTTGTGTGATCCCTTAAAATTCTTAAACATGTCGGGCTGATGACTCTAAACAAAGTGCTTCTTGGGAGGCAACCCTAGTATTTTTCCAGCTACTTTTGAACTTAGGAGTAGGTTTGTTTTAAAGAAAAAAAAAAGAACAAAAAAACTAAGAACATTCTACCAACAACTAAATAAAGGAATTTTGAAAGCTAGTTTAACGCATGTGAACTCGATTTCCTCAGCGGATTTACCCGCCACAGCGCGCCGCTGTAGTTCTTGGTACTATAACGCGATGTATTGGTTTTAGATGCTATAACATGCCACAACACACAACACAGCTGGAAGCAGCTATTGTCTGCTTGGGGTTCCCAAAGCAATCAAGGTCGCTATAGCACACCTTGGGACACAAAAAATGGAAAAGGGGTGCTGAAAAGTCTATTTTTCACAGAAATTAAAAGCTAAACTCAATCTTATTAATTGCATGATATTGAATGAATCTTTGACTATCCTTAATCATGCTTTGAATGTGATTAAAACTAAAAAACCTTCTTGAATTTTTGCATATTTAAACTTGGAGACAAAGGGGAAGACACTCACTAGCCGAAGCTTATTCAACTCTCTTGCTCTCTTCCACTCTAAATCTTAAAGCCACTTTTAAGGAAAAATGTCTTCCAAAAAGAAAACTATTGCCAGCAAGGAGGCTGCAGCTCCCATAACTGGTGGGGCATATAATAAGAAAAGGTTCACCTCAACTAAAGTTGAACAGCCATTCAGCCAAGTCATCTCAAGGCGGAAGCTCATCCCTGAGAGAAATTTTAGGCAGATCTTGCTCGTGAGCCATGAGCATGTTTCACCACATGGATGGAGGCAGCTGGTTTGCTTTCAGTCCAATTCTTACCCAACCAATGCCCAAGAGGTTTACGCCAACGCTATTAACACGGTTGGACGTAAAATTTTTGTGTGGGGGGAGGTAGTAGTTCATGGGCTAGAGAAAATCGAGCTATTTTATGGGTTGAGGTGGAGGACTACTCCTACATGGCCCTCATTGATTCATAGTATGGCCCAACAAAAATAGCTAGTGAACTCACCCACGATGATGCAGGCTAGAGATGAAATCTTGCTAACATTCCTCGAGCTCTTCTAACGGACTCGAGCAATGCATGGCACATTTTTTTCCCAACTTCATCATGCCATCTGGGCATCTCAATGAGGTGACCCAGTCTAGGGCACAGCTCTTGTGCACAATCCAAAGGCCTGCAGATATACATATACTTGGCATTATTCTTGAGCAGCTCTGGAATGCCCTGACCGAGTCTTATGCTGCACTTGCTTTTGGGTTATTAATTTTAGAAATTTGTGAGGCTCAAGAAGTCAAGTGGTTATCCATAGATGTCACCGTCCCTCCTAGCTCTCCTCTTGAGCGTACTAATGTGAATGTCCATTCCCTCAAGGGAAAGAGGACCAAGAACAGAAGGAGAGAAGAAGGAGAAGCTTAGACGTCCACTGGCCGAACTTTTTGGAGAAGCTGCTGATGTGGCTCTATGTTTAGTAGATGGATCTAGGAAAAGCAATGGCAATGGACATGCAAAGTTACAAGTCAGAAATCACCCAGCAATGCCAATTCCCATTGGAATTCCATGAAGTCCTTGGAATGATGTTCCAAGACTTGAGCTTGCATGGTGGACCGGATGAATCGGTGCTACCGCAGGCCCCTACTGGCGACCCCATTCCAGATACCCCTTTGCTGTCAGACTACACTTACCAGAACATGAACAAAGAAAAAGTGGAAGAAGATGATTAAAGATAAGGTGGTTTCTATTTTTTGTTTTAGTATTTTCTTTTTGCCAATTTTCCTTTTTATTTTCCTTTATATTTTGTTTTTCTTTTAGAATGAATAAATTATGGACTTTCAATTCCTCACATGCTATTTTGGTTTGCAAAGATTTTATTTTCAGAACTTTTCAATGCTATGAATTCAATAAAAAATTAAAATGTGAAGAATAATGCTATCAAAAATGTGCTTAATGAAAAGTGATGAAACTAATTAATATCCCTTAAGCCTTCCAACTATGTCATAAACCTAGGTTGCATTAAGTTTCCAAATATTTAACAAGATCGATGCTAACAGTCTAAGTGTGGAGGTGGGAAATCTAAAATTTAGTGAATTGCAAGAATGGAGTAAGCTAATGAGTCTGCTAGGCTCCCGTAGGACTTCATGATAATAAAGAATTGAGATAGGGATGAAGAAAAAAATCTCTCCCTTGAGCTGAATTTTAAAATTAAATCAAGGATCAAGAAAAATATATATCCCAAGTGTAAAAAAAATTGAGAAAAACAGGATGATGAAAAATATCTCTCCAAAGAGTTTAATTTGTTCTTTGTGATTTATAAGGAGTAAATATGGCACAAAACTCTTATCCACTCCCTAATGCCTAGCTAGTTGATGAATCCATTATTTACTTTATATATAAAGGAATTTCATAAACAATCTATGTTTGAATCAGCCTACTTTTATAAATTTTGTGTAATTTCAAGGAAAATTCAAGCTCAGCAATTTCTGGACAAATCTGGAATGTTTCTGCAAATTCTTCCGCTGCCGCGCGCTAGAGCGTGCTGCCGCACCACAACTACTTGCATACAGAAAACATTTAACAAGGACATTTCTAATTTCTGGAGCATTTTTGCTACGGCGTGCCACAACACGCCCTAACGCGCTATAGCGGGTGACCTTGCGGGACTTAACTGCTACAGCGCGCCACCGCTGGTGAGCTTGTGGGACTTAACCTCTATAGCGAGTCACTGCGGGAGAACTTGTGGGACTCAACCGCTACAGTTCACCACAGTGGGAGAACTTACGAGACTCAACTGCTCTAGTGTGCCACAATAGGAGAACTTGCAGGACTCAACCGCTATAGCACGCCACAGTGGGGGAGCTTGCGGGACTCAACCGCTATAGCACGCAACAGTGGGAGAACTTGCGGGACTCAACTGCTACAGCGTGCTGTAGTGGACAGGTTACATGACTTAAAACTGCCACAGCATGCTGCAGCTAATGAGTTGTGGGACTCGATCGCTATAGTGCGGTGCAGTGTGCTACAGTGGGTGCTGAATTATTGCCTCTCAGAGAATTAAATAAAGTTAAGATTTGACCCAAAAACTAATTATTATCTTCCAGACATTTTTTCACACATGTTGCTTGATATTTAGTTGGGAGGAGGAGATTTGAAACAAAATAAAAGAATAAAAAATGGGAAAAAAAGTCATTACCTCAAGCTCCACTTGGTTTGGTAATGATGGTAGGAATTTTAAATCAGTTTTTTCTAATTTTAAAAGGGCTAAAAATGATGTGCACCCCCTCTTATAAATATAGCTCTTCAATTCATTAGAAGGGTTCCCAATTTGGCATACAAAACTTCTAAGTGAGGAGAGGGCTGCATAAAAGAGAAGGAGAACTCTCCAAGGGTGGAAGAACTTCAATTACTAAGGAGAACAACAGAGAACGGCAGCACTACTGATCTAAGAGAAACAACTAAAAACAAGAAGAGGAGAAACCTGAAGAACTCCATCAAAGGAACGTTCCTATTAATCTCTAACTCTTGTCTTTGTATTTTTCTTAGTTGATCATGAAAGGGTCTTTATTTATGTATGTGTTCTTTTTTATCTCAAGTGTAATGGAGAGCTAAAGCCCCCTTGGGGAGGGTTGGGTCAATCCTATATGTCATGTAAGGGACTATTATGTATAAAAATTTTCTCAAGCTTTTAATGAAAATTTATGAAATGAATGGCCTATTTAAGAAATAAAAAAGTGACTATTTATGGACTTAAATGTGGACCATATGATGAAGGAATTAAATGACATCAAGACTTGAAAGTCTTGTGCTGCATAGCTCACTCTTAGTTTGGAGTTGGAATCATGAGTGTATAGGAACTTAGAATTATGTGAGAAAGTTCTTGAGCCTAGCGCACCTTGATCTATGCCCAACTATGGTGTTGTTGCATGTGAGCTAAGACCCACTAAATGTGCTACGCAGCTTAGTATACGTGATTGGAGGAAGATAAATTGTTGAGAGCTCATGTGTGAAGCGACATTGCACATTGAGCCATACTAGTCATCTTCTTATCCGAACTGCGCATGACGCGTGTGATGATCTTTGTCGAATCAATGCTTGTAAGATCTTAAATTAAGAAATAACTCTCATTTCTATAATCCATAAATGAGATGAAAACCAATTATCTAAAATCTTATGAGGGTCTTCGTGCTAAAATTGAACCGACTGTGTGTTCATTTCAAGCACGAGATTTGAACAAACTAGTTTGGTGGATTAGCCATAGAAGATCCTAACTCACATGTTTTAACCTTCCTTGAAATTTGTGACACCTTCAGGTTTAACAGTGTCTCTGAAGATGTAGTTAAAAGATTCTTATGAAACAGATTTAGCAGAAGAAAAAAGATTTATTTTGGAAAAAAATCTTTTTCAACTTTCCTTAAGAGATAGAGCCAAAGGTTGGCTCAGCTCTCTCCCGAGTGATTCAATATGTACTTGAAATGATCTTGCTAAGAAATTCTTAGCCAAAAATTTCCCTCTAGTGAAAACTGCTCGCTTGAGAATTGAGATAACTAACTTTAACCAGTTTGAAGGGGGAGACATTGTACAATGGTTGAGATCATTTTAAGGAGTGCTTAATGCAATGCTCATATCATGGGTTTCCCTTATGAATGCAAGTTCAAACCTTTTACAATGGTTTGAGCCCTCCAACAAGGACTCTCATTGATGCGGCCGCCGAAGGCTCAATAAGTAGCAAAACCCAAGAAGAAGCTTATGACCTCTTAGATGAAATGGCTAATAATGCCTATCAATGGCCTCACTAGTGGAATGACCACATGGCTAAAAAGAATGAAACTCGCTTAAAAATTTCCATCAAATTCTTGAGCTCTAGAATCAAATCTCTCAACTAAATAAAAAGTTAGAATGTGGGCACTTAAAATCTTATTAGGAGGGAGATTGTGAGTTAAATAATGTCAATGTAATCATGAATCATGATAAAAATAGAGAAAGATTGGAGAACTCATTTATTGAATTTAGAACATCCACAACTAAATTCATGAATAAAATTGACGCCACACTAAACAGGCACGAACATACTCTTTTAAGGCAAGAGGAGTCAGTAAAAAGAATTGAACAAAAACTAAAAGAAATCATGAGGCAATTTGATAAACCAGCTTTAGTAGGAGTCATCGACAAGTATGAAAATGATTCAGGGAACTTCATAACCCTAAGAAGGGGGAAAATGACAAGGCTGGTTGTGAGTGAGGAGAATAATAAAAACATAATAATAACTAGCGAGGGACAGGGGGAGGAATAAGTAATGATCAGAAATGAGAGGAATGTGGTAAGAGATTTGGAGAATGTTTGACCTAGTGAACAACTCAAAATGACCCCTAACATTCCATACCCTCAGCGAATGGCTAAGGAGAATCATGATGTCCAATTCCATATATTTTTAGACACTTTTAAGACTCTTCATATAAACATCCCCTTCACGTAAGCCTTAGAGCAAATGCCGAGTTATGCAAAGTTTATGAAAGATATCCTATCAAGGAAAAGAAGGATTAATGAAAAGGAGACTGTGGTATTAATAAAAGAATGTAGTGCAATACTTTAAAGGAAGATTCCCATTAAGAAGAAGGATCCTGGTAGCTTCACTATCCCTTTCACAATTGGAAGCCAATCTTTTCAAAAGGCCCTTTGCGATCTAGGTGGATCCATAAATCTAATGCCATTTTATATATTTAAATAGTTATAAATTGATCATTTGAAACCCACTTCAGTTCTCCTCGAATTCGCTGATAGATCGGTAAAAACCCCTTTGGGAATTGTGAAAAATGTGCTTGTAAGGGTTGATAAATTCATCTTTCCATCTGATTTCATAAACTTAGATATGGAAGATGAAAACTAAGAAATCCCCATCATCTTAGGTAGACTATTCTTGGCTATCAGAAGAATATTGATTGATATCGATAAAGGGGATATGAGATTACGATATGGCGATGAGGAGGTGAAATTTCATGTAAATGATTCTATGAAGCACCCATCTAAGCCCAATGAGGAGTGTTGGAGGATCAATTTAATCAAAAAAGCTTGGTTAATGGGAGATATGGAAGAAGAGGGGATTCTTGTGAATGAGGAGGATGAGGATCTCACTGGAGAGGGAGTAATCGAGGAATTGATTAAGTAGAGGAAAATAATTCAGCCTTCTATAGTTTGCCCTCCAGAATTAGAATTAAAACCTCTTCCCTCGCACTTAAAGTACACTTATCTAGCGGAGGAGGCATCTCTTCCCATTATAATTTCTGCCTTGTTAACTCAGCGTCAAGAGAGTCATTTATGTAAGGTTTTGAAAGAGCACAAGAGAGCAATTGGATGGAGTATAGCTGATCTGAAAGGAGTTAGCCCCACTCTTTGTATGCATCGTATCCTATTGGAGGATAACTCTACTCCATCAATTGAACCTCAACGGCGCTTAAACCCTAACATAAAAGAAGAAGTTCACAAAGGAATTATTAAACTCTTAGATGCTGGAATCATTTTCCTCATCTCTGATAGTCCTTGGGTGAGTCCTATTCATGTGGTTCCAAAAAAAGGATGGAGAGTGTGCATTAATTATAGGAGACTTAATAAAGCTACATGTAAGGACCACTACCCACTCCCGTTTATTGACCAAATGCTTGATAGGTTAGCTGGGAATCCTTATTTCTTTTTTTTGATGGGTATTCAGGATATAATCAAATCTTGATTTCGCCTAAAGACTAAGAGAAAACAACCTTCACCTACCCCTTTGGGACATTTGCCTTTAGAAGAATGCCCTTTGGATTGTGCAATGCCTCAGCTACTTTCTAACATTGTATGATAGTTATTTTTTCTGATATGATAGGGGAGTTTTTAAAAATCTTTATGGATGATTTCTCTGTTGTTAAAAGCTCTTTTGATCATTGTTTAATCAATCTGGGAAAGGTTCTAAAAAGGTATGAAGAATCAAATTTAATCTTAAATTGTGAAAAATTTCATTTTATGGTGAGGAAAGTACTGTCCTTGCTCATTTAATCTCTAGGAGAGGTATAGAAGTTGATAAGGCTAAGGTAAAGGTAATTGAAAGACTCCCCCCTCCTATCAATGTGAAAGGAATTAGAAGTTTCCATGGGCATGCAAGATTTTACAGAAGATTTATCAAAGATTTCTCCAACATAAGTTTACCACTCTGTAGATTACTTGGGAAGGATGTTGAATTCAAATTTGATGAAAATTGTTTAAGAGGTTTCAACGCCATTAAAACTCCCCTGATATCTGCTCTGATAATTTCTACTCCAAATTGGGACTCCCCATTTGAGATTATGTGTGATGTGAGTGACCTTGCAGTTAGTGCTGTCCTTGGGCAGTGAAAGGAATAGGCCTTCTATTCAATTTAATATGCTAGTAAACTTCTTGATGATGCCCAAAGAAACTACGCTACCACAGAGAAAGAACTCATAGCTGTCATCTTTGCTTTCAATAAATTTAGGTCATATCTCATTGGGTCTTAAGCTATTACTTACACTAATCATGGAGCTATTAAGTATCTCCATCAAAGGAAAGAAGCAAAACCTTGCTTGATATATTGGGTGCTTCTCTTGCAAGAATTTGATCTAGAAATCTGGGATAAATAGGGGAGTGAGAATGTTCTAGCTGACCATCTATCTTGATTGACCCACCTTGATAGTCATAATTTGATCAAAATTAGTGAATTGTTCCTTGATGAGAAACTAGAGGTAGGAACTGCTTACCAACCCCAACTAGTGGGCAAGTTGAAGTCTCAAATAAGGAACTTAAGCAAATCTCAGAGAAAACTGTAAATCAAAATAGAAAGGATTGGACTTTAAAGCTTCAAGATGCCCTTTGGGCCTATAGAACTGCCATTAAAACCCCTTTAGGAATGTCTCCTTACGAACTCGTTTATGGAAAATCATGTCATCTTCCAGTAGAATTAAAGCACCGTGCCTTTTGGGCCATTAAAAAATTGAACTTTGACTTCCAAAAAGCAGGTGCACGGAGAATGTTCCAATTAAATGAGCTTAATGAATTCAGATTTAATGCCTATGAGAGTGCGAACTTATATAAATAGAAAACAAAAAAATGGCATGATAAGCAGATTACGCCAAAACATTTTCAACATGGGATGAAAGTACTGCTTCTTAACTCAAGATTAAGATTATTCCTAAGTAAATTGAAGTCAAGATGGATAGGGCCATTTATTATCACTAAGGTCTTCCCTCATGGAGTAGTTGAAGTTGCTTCAAATGATAGCACCTTTAAGGTGAATGGAAATCATCTAAAGTCTTACTTGGAAGAGAGTATTTTATAGGAGAAGGGAGGATGGACCCTTCAAGACCTTCCGGATGAAGGGATCACATAAGAGATCTTACACGTGTCAGACTGAGACGTTAAAGCAAGCGCTTATTGGGAGGCAATCCAAGAATAAATAGGTTGTACTTTTTCTTTTCTTTTAGTGTGTTTATATCCTTTTCATATTTTGATGAAGTAAATTTGGTTTCTCCTACCTTCATTGCTTTTTCTAAATGAAAAAAAAAAAAGAAGAAAATGAATTTTATCTAAATATTTACAAAAGTATGAGAAGTTATGAAAACACCAAAAAGAGAATTTTATCATCAAACAAATAACTTACTTAAACAACAAATGACACACTAAGTGGATGCTCTAAGGAATTCTAAACAAGGGAATAGTCTGAAGTTGTGTCTAGTCTCCAAACATTTAATAAGAACTATGCAAAGTTCTAAGTGTGGGGGAAAAAGAATGATGAGCAAGCTAGTGAGGAACCAATTGTTAACTAATGAGTGTGCTAGGCTCCTATGGGACTTCATAATCATAAAGATCCAATATTTGGGATAAAGAAAAATATCTCTCCCAATAAATGAAAAAAAAAAAAAAGAATAGGGATGAAGTAAAATATCTCTCTTAAGAGAACGAAAAAAAAAAATGAATCAGGATGATGAAAAGTATCTCTTTTGAAATATCTTGTATCTTTGTGATTCATAAGAAGGAGCACATATGGCATAAACTCTTAGTCAGTCACTATCTCACTAGTATGTAATATCTAAGCATTTCTCCAACACAAGGTGTTAGTATAACAAAACTTAAGAATATTGGAGACTAAACCAAGCAACTAAGGATTATGACCTAAGTCAAACAATTGTTTAGCAATTAAACATTGATGAATCATTCCAGTTAAAGCAAGTTTTTGAAAGACAATAAAATTGATATCCTAAACAGCCTCTCATATTTTGAAAATTTAGATAACAATCAATTCACGAGCTTACTCGAGAATGAGCAAGAAACCAAGTATGGGGGTGTGATGAATCCATTATTTACTTCATATATAAGGGAATTTTTATAATCAATCTATGTTTGAATCAGCCTACTTTGATAAATTTTGTGTAATTTTAGGGAAAATACAAGATTAGCAATTTCTGGACAATTCTGGAATGTTTATTCAAATTCTGGAAGAAAACCGCTGCTGCGCGCCACGGCGCGCCACATCTACTTTTAACAAGGACATTTCTATTTTCTGGAGCATTTTCGCTATGGCGCGCCCTAGCGCACTACAGCGGGTGAGCTTGCAAAACTCAACCGCTACAGTGCACCACAGCGGGTGAGCTTGCAGGACTCAACTGCTCTAGCACGCCACAGGAGGAGAACTTGCGGGACTCAGCTGCTATGATGCTCCACAACGGGAGAACTTGCGGGACTCAACCGCTACAGTGTGCCACAACCGGAGAACTTGCGGAACTCAACGGCTACAGCGCGCAATAGCGGGGGAGCTTGCAGGACTCAACCGCTACAGCGTGACACAGTGGGAGAACTTGCGGGACTCAACTGCTATAGCGCATTGCAACGGGCAGGTTACATGGCTTATAACCGCCACAGCGCATTGCAGCAAATGAGTTGTGGGACTCATTTGCTACAGCACACTATAGCGGGCACCGAATTTCCATCTTCTCAGAGCATTTAATATAGTTAAGATTTGACCCAGAATCTGGATCTTATCTTCCAGCTATTTTTCCAGACATGCTCCTTGATATTTATTTAGGAGGAGGTGATTTGAAACAAAATAAAAGAATAAAAAAGGGGAAAATAAGTTGTCACCTCAAGCTCCACTTGGTTTGATAATGATGGCAGAAATTTTAAATCAGTTTTTCAGATTTCAAAAAGGCTGAAAATGGATGTGCACCCCTCCTATAAATATAACTCTTCAATTTATTAGAAAGGTTCCCAATTTGGCTTACAAAAGTTCTAAGTGAGGAGAGGGCTGCATAAAAGAGAAGGAGACCTCTCCAAGGGTGGAAGAACTTCAATTGCTAAGGAGAACAACAGATAAAGGCAGCACTACGTACCTAAGAGAAACATCCAAGAACAAAAAGAGGAGAAATTCGGAGAACTCCATCAAAGAAACATTCCTAATAATCTCTAACTCTTGTCTTTGTATTTTTCTTAGTTGATCATGAAAGGGTCTTTATCCATGTATGTGTTCTTCTTTATCTCAAGTGTAATGGAGAGCTAAAGCCCTCTTGGGGAGGGTTGGGTTAATCCTATATGTCATGTAAGGGACTATTATGTATAAAAATTTTCTCAAGCTTCTAATGAAAATTTGTGAAATGAATGACTTGTTAAAGAAATAAAAAAGGGGCTATTTGTGGACTTAAATGTGGACCATATGATGAAGAAATTAAATAACATCAAGACTTGAAAGTCTTGTGCTCCATAGCTCACTCTTAGTTTGGAGCTGGAATCATGAGTGTATAGGAGCTTAGAACTATGTGAGGAAGTTCTTGAGCCTAGCGCACCTTGATCTATGCCCAACTATGGTGTTGATGCGTGTGAGCTTAGTCCCACTAAATGAGCTCCGCAGCTCAGCATACGTGATGGGAGGAAGATAAGTTATTGAGAGCTCATGTGGGAAGTGACATAGCACATTGAGCCAAATTAATCATCTCCTTATCCGAACTGCGCATGACACACGTGATGCATTTAGTAGAATCAATGGTTGTAAGATCTTAAATAAAGAAACAACTCTCATTTCTATAATCCAAAAATGAGAGGAAAACCAATTATCTAAAATCTTATGAGGGTCTTTGTGCTGAAATAGAACTGACTGTGTTCATTTCAAGCACGAGATTTGAACTTGTAAATCTTAGAGTCAAACTCTGAGGAGAATAATGTGCACTTGATTAAATTACATAAAATTAAGTAAGAAAAATAAAAAGGGCAATGCTTGAGGAATTATCCTATATAAGTCTCTAACATTTTATTGGGAGAGACCCAACTCTCCTCTCTTTTTATCATAGTTACTTTCTACCAAGACTTGTTGTGCTTGTTAAAGAATCTAATCAACAAAATATGCATAGTTTAAATATTATTGAATGCAGATATAACTTAGTAATAAAACAACTGATTCCCTGAGGACAATAAATCTCGAAACTCACATTCCAAATTATTACTTCAGACCAAGTACACTTGCATGAAAGTGCAGACGTGTTTTATACGTCTGTCACTAGTTTATGAATTTTTGACGAACCTTCCCCCTTAATGAAGAAAAAGCATTACAAACTTAAAGTTGGAGGCAAGACAAGCATCCAAGGAGTGGAACATGAGTTTGGAGTTATTTAGTGACGAAATATCTATGAAACACTTCAATTAAGCAACATTTAAATGATAAGAAACTTCACATTGCAATTAAATATTGAATCTCATAATTTTAAAATCAAAAAATTTATTTTTGAGCTCACTCAAGGACGGACAAGAATCTAAGTGTGGGGGTGTGATGAGTCCATAATTTATAACAAAATAAAAGAGAAAAAAATAGAATTCTGTGATAAGAATAGCCTGCTTTGATCAATTTTTATACATTCTCAGGCAAAATGAGAAGCTCAGCAAAACTTGGAGCAAATCTGCTATTTAAGAAAGCTACCACAGTGTGCCACAGTGTGCCCTTGCAGAAAAGAGAGCAGATGACAGTAACCTGGAGAGTTTCTTGGAGACCTGGAGCAATACCGCTGTCATGCGCTGCGCCACAGCGTGCCAAGGTGACATTTGTGAAACTTAATTAGAGGAAACAAAACTTAATTGATTAGCCATAGTGCACTGTTGCCTATTGACTTTCGAAACTCAATCTCCACAGTGCGTCGCAGCGGAATGAATATCAAAAGGAATATATAATTGATCCGCCACAGCGTGCTGCAGCGGGCTTCACCCAAAACTCAATCGCTATAGCGTGCCACAGCAGAATAATAATTCAAATGGAATTTAATTATTTCTCCATAACATGCCACAAGGGATTGTGGAAGAATGCCAAAACTTTATCGCTACAGCACACTGCAGCACACTTCAGTGCCAACCGCACTTTTTGCCAGAAACGTGCATTAATGATAGCATAGGGAAAGCCAAAAATTCAAACCAGTTGCCTTCCCCACCTGTTTAAAAATTCTAAATTAAATAATTCTTTCCATTTCTCAAAGGAACATTGGAATGTCTTAATGGCAAGCAATTAAAACTACAAATTGGAAAGGGCGAAGAGATTTAATAAAAAAGGGATGAAGGATTTCCTATATAATCTGCATTTCAGAACTAAGAAATGGTTCCCAAATTTGACATTCATTGATCTGAAAAGCAGAGTTGTGGTGAGAAGAAGAAGGAGACCTCACCAAGGAAGGAGATGAGATCCATTCAAGGGAAAGAAAGGAGGCCACACCAAGGAACTAGAAGGGAAGAAGAGAGAAGGAATATGAGAAAATCCAGGGAATGCCAAAGGGAAGTTCCTAGTATTCCTCTTAAACTTATCTTCTGATTTTCATTTAGTCTAACCATGAAAAGGTTCAGTTACTTTTAGGTAGTTTCCTGCATTTCTAATGTAATGGAGAACTAATCCCTCCTTGGGGAGGGTTGGGATGTAGTCAAATGAATATAAGGGACAAATGGTGTTGTATGTACTTTCTTACAATGAAATAAAATCTGTTAAATTTTTATTTATATCATTCTTATAATTACATGTTGTGAATGAATGAAAATCCATGTATTTAAAAAATGCTTGTAATTGAAATAATGCTAAGTAAACCAATGCTTCAAGCCTTGAGGGAATGCACATAAAGGTCCTCATCATGAACAATATTCACCGAGCGAGGATTCTTGGTGTAAAACACCTTAAGATTGAATTGAATATTTTATTTAGTCACTTAACTATCTTGCACTCCACGGCTCACCAATTGGCGTAAATCTAGGTATGTGTGCATTAGTGCTTAGAACTATGTGACAAGTTTTAAGCCTAATTGCACCATACCTTGAGCTTAGTCGAGAGGTCGGTGCATGTAAGCCAAGAGCCACTAATGGAGCTTTGCAGATCAACAGACGTGAAAAGGGGAAGAGGACTTATTGAGAGCTCATGGATGATGTAACATAGTTCATAAAGCCTAATGAATCCACTTCCTTATCTGAACTGCGTGTGTCGCATGATGCTAGTTAGTGGAAATCAATGCTTTTGTGATCGCTTAATTAAAAGATTATTTTGATAACCTTGACGTAGGAGATCTGAATAGTTTAAATGAGATCTCATAAGAGTTTATCTGCTGAGATAGAACTCTTGTGTGTTCATCTCGTGCACTAGATTTGAACTTGTCATAATTAGAGGACCAATCTAAGGAACACAATGTTCACCTAATTATTGGGCATGATTAAAAGAACATTATGAATTGCATGAATAAATTACAGTACTAATCCCTAATAACTCACTTGATGAAAACCCAACTCTCCCTTCTTCAATTAGTATCTTAATTTGAGTTCATTGTATTGTTTAATCAGAAACCAACCAAAACCAAAGAACATATTATGTAGACATTATTGAAAGTAGATATAACTTTGTAATAAAACCACCATTCCATAAGGATGATAAAATCCAGAACTCACCATTCCATTATTACTTCGGATCACGTACACTTGCGTGCAAGCGCAGGCTTGTATTTGTGGTTTGTCAAGCATAAGTGGAATCTTTATCAGCATGTACTTTCTATTTAGTTTTTCAGTTCAGTACTTAGACTTTTTTCTATATTTTTCTTAAGGCATTATAATAACTATAGATGTTTTCTATTTTCTTTTTCTGAGATAAATGTTTTATTTAGTTTCTGTGCTGAATGTCGCTGGATGTATGCCTTAGCTTCCGCACTTTGTTTATACTTCTACTTATTCTTAGTATTGTGATGTGACTAAGAAAATCATAAAATGCTAATACTCATATAACTGGGTCATAACTATCTTTGTAATCTAAAATGCACGAGTACCTTACATAATACTTAAGATAAGAATACTACACTTATTTTAAGGATTAGTACTCAGCCCTCTTCTCTTGAGGTTAAGTTCAGCAATTTTTGGTTCAGCTGTAGATACTGTTATTCAAGGAGTTTGTATTTTTTTTTCCTTCCTGAGTAACACACCGTTTCGCTGCCAATTTGTTAAGAATACAAATTGGGCATGGCAACGGGACAAGGCGTTATAGTTGGTATCAGAGAAGTATCAGAAAGTGTCAGATAAGGAAAGTGTTCTTATTTACTTTATGATCCATTCTCTGGAGTAGTTATGATCACAATCACTAACTGCAAGAAAAAGAATCATCCATAACTTCATCAAATTAGATCTCAGAAATGGAAACTAAGAATGTCTGGAAAGGACACCTTAGTAATTGAACAAACATTAAAGACACTTAAACATAAAACACAAGATGACATCTTAGGATTTGAATGGATTTTAAATAAGTAAAATATGTAAGTAAAGTATATTTCAGTGAAACCATCATAAAACTAGAACATATAACTGCATAAAATTTTAGGAAATCGATTATCAGCAATCATGTAATGACCCCAATAATTGGATAAGAGATTAATTTTAATATTAGGATGTTACCTTAGCACCCAATACTCGATTAGACAAAAAAAAATCAAGTATAGATGCTAAGTGGCCAAGTCACTTTGTGAGTAGTTGTTTAATTAAAATAAGGTTGCAAATGAATGCAATAGAAGATATATGATAAGGAGATACATGTAAATACAATATTGCAAGTATTTACAATACAAGTAATTAGAATAATCCACTCATTCATCCCAAGCAATTATAAAATAGTAAACACAATACAAATATTTAAGAGTAGGTAAGAGTAACTTAAGCAAACTTAAGCAGTTTATAATTTAATTATTACAAACCTTTTAAAAGTAAGCGTAAAAGAAAGTAAGTAGGTCACTCTCTCACTTGTAATAAAATGCAGGTAAACATTTTTAATTATGTGGAAGCAAAAATTCATTATAAGCTCCTTAAGCACTTGGACCTGCATTACCTGAATCAAAGAGCTCTTGATCTATCATATTTTGGTATTTAAATATGATAAGGAAAAGCCAACATAAGAAAAAGTGTAGTTAGACTAAACAGTCTAAGCACATTTTAAGATTGGCTACATTTGTAAGTTAATAAGATATCACAAACATAATTTATAATTTAAAGTATCCAGCGAAGCTGTAAAAGCTATCAAGTATGGAAAAATGAATCAAGCATAACTATAAATGATACAGTATGCAATAAGCTGAGTAAAAATACTCACTTGTATATAAGTCCAAGCCTGCATCCTAAAATGGTAATGAAAAGCATCCTAAGAGGTTATAAACTTTTATTTGCATTTAAAATAAAATGAATTGAAATTAATACATGTTCAATGAAATTTATGGTAAGCAATGAAATATAGTGAAGCATTAAATGAAATTAAGCAACATACATTTTATTTTATTGTAAAGCATAGAATTTAAAGAAGTATCTTAGACTCTTGATCTAAGACAAACATAGCTTAGGACTATGAAAAGTAAGCATAATTGTAAGATTATGAAGAGATATTACAGTCAATAAGATTGTAAGAGAACTCTTATTTTATTAGTTGAAGTTATATTTAGAAGCTATCTCATTCTGCAGAAGTATTCAATAGAATGAGACTAGGAGTTAAGCACATCTGCCTAACTAGATACAGTGGGAGATCAAACATTCACATTTACCATCTCTAAAATGTAAAGTCTTATTTTAAGCGCTATTTTTCTTATTCGAGTTTGCCATAAAGCATTCCCCATAAAGTCTTATGAACTTTTTATTTATGCACAATGATCTTGAATGATTGTTCAAGGAAAACGGCTCAAAGCTAAGCAAGCATTCAATAAATTTCAATAATTCTAAACTATGTGATATCCTTTTTGTCATTTATACTTAATGATTGAAGCAAATTGAACTCCAAATTGACTTATAGATATTGATCTTTAAGTCAATTTAAATTAATAGTAGAAGGAAGATAAGCTTTGAACGTAGTATTTTTATTTATTTGAGGTTCATCCTATACTAATCCTAAATTAATCAAATCAAATAGATTTATGATTAAAGTTAATAAAACTAGTAAGGAAGAGTAATATTTATAGTTTGCTAAGCAAATGAAAGTATTAGCTAAAGGATATTTTATTAGCTTCATCTAGTTAACTTACTAACTAGAAAGTATCAAATCAATTCAATCATGAAGTTATCTAAGATTAATTGATATTGGATATTTAAATGTAAGAAAGGAAGTAAATTATATGCTAACAAGTAAAATAATTCATTTGTAGTTGTAGGCATTTTGAAATCTATAGCTTGTAAAAAGCATAAATGGGAACTATTGTCCTCAATTTTGATTAATTGAGAACTAATTGAAAGATTTAAGACTATTGGGATATATGCTAATTGTCTAAAATATTATTTGAGCACTAGTCTTAAGAATGAAATTCCAATTCTAAAAATTTCGGCATGATCTCTTTTGTATTTGCTCAAAATAAACACATAAAACATCAATATGAAAGTCAATCCTTTACATGGGATTGTATATTTCCAGTTCTAATTATTTCAGCATTTGTAAAGAACATCAATATATAAGTCAATCCATTACATGGGATTGGCTATTTCCAGTTTTAATAATTTTAGCATTTATAAAGAACATCAATATATAAATTAATTCGTTACATGGGATTGGCTATTTCCAATTCTAATAATTTCTATGTGAGAAAAATTATATGAAATAATTTGCTAACCTAGGATTCACACATCCTAAATCAAATATTTATGAAAATAATAAAAGATGCAGTAATTAAATTAGCAATATAAAGGAGCAGCATCATTTGACATAATATGCAAGAAGTAATGGCATTTGGTTCAGCATTTCAATTGATATTAGTTTATAACTTAACCTGCAAAAGAATAACAATATTTAGGTTAGCATTTATATATATTAGAAATAATAATCATTTAAACTAAAATCTAGCACATTATTTGTTTCTAACAATGCATTTAATGATGGTAGTTAATTTAATTCAAACAATGTAAATGATAGTATTAGATTCCATATGATCCATTGATCTCTCATTTATATAATTAGCCACATATGATTTTAATAAAAGAAGTGACAGCATTTGATCCCATATGATCCATTGATCTCACATTTATATAAATGGCAACATATGATTCATTAAAAGATATGGCGACATTTAATCACATTTGATTTCACTTTAGAATAAAAGACAACATATGATTTCATTTAAAAGATATGGCAGCATTTAATCCCATACAATCTTATTGATCTTACTTTAGAATAAAAGGCAACATGTGATTTCATTTAAAAGATATGGCAGCATTTAATCCCATACGATCTTATTGATCTTACTTTATAATAAAAGGCAACATATGATTTCATTTAAAAGATATGGCAACATTTAATCCCATACGATCTTATTGATCTTACATGATAATAAAAGGCAACATGTGATTTCATTTAAAAGATATGGTAGCATTTAATTCCATGTGATCTTATTGATCCCACTTTATGATAGATGGAAGCATTTGATTCATTTTGAAATAAATGGCAACATTAGGATCTCATAAAATAAATGTCAGCATTGAATCTCATATGATCTCCTTACCTTACATTATAATCGATGGCAGCATTCGATCACATTAAAATAAATGGCAGCATTTTGATCTCATAAAATAAATGGCAGCATTTGATTCATTTTGAAATAAATGGCATATAAGGATTCAAGCTCAACACATGTCATGCAGTTCTTTTTACAATTTACTCATGCCATTATCCTACATATGAAATAGTTAATAGTAGATGATAGAAAGAAATACATGTCTGTGTTTACACGCAAGTGTACGTGGTCTGAAGTAATAAGTAGAAAGTTTAGTTTCTAGGATTTATTAAACCTCAGGGAACGGTTATTTGATACCAAGTTGTATTTTCTTTCACTAATGTCTAGATGACAAATTTGGTTGATTTTTGTTGGTTCCTAATTAGCAATACACAAGACTTGAGTTAAGATACGATTTGATTAAAAAGGAGAGAGTTGAGATTTTGTTATAATATATGTAAGGGTTGGTTATATGACTTCATTGTTTGAATGTATACGTTCAATTTATTTGCTTATTTAAATCAAGTGAACACCATTTGGAATTGAAGTATCCTTCAATTACATTGGATTCAAGTTTAATGCACAAAGAGAATTCCTTTTGGGTTCCTTTTTAGCATATAAACTCTAATGAGATCTAGTTTCATTAATTTAATTTTGACTTCCTACATCTAGGTTATCAAAAAAACATCTTTTAATTAAAATGATCTCACAAGAAAGATTTCATTTATCGTGCGCCATGCGCTTTACACGCATTTTAGCTAGATGGGAGGATGCATTGGGTCAATGGATTATGTCACATCATCCATTGATGTTCCCAATGTCCTTTCATCCCTTCTACTTTGCCGAGCAGCAAAGCAAGGTTAATGGGGAACTTAGTTCTCAAGCATCAATCTATTGGGAGAGCTACTAAGGGATGGTGCAAGTGAGCTTGAGAATTCTATCACGTAATTTTCAACTCTACTCACACTACCTTCCTTGGTCTCATGAAATTGATGAGCATTAGAACAATAACTATTTTATTAAAATAAATAATAATTCAATTCATCCAGGCATTCATTCAATCTTAAAATTAATAATACAACAAATAGTTTTTCATTATAATAAATAATATCATCATACACCAATAATTCGCTTACATAATTCTATAACTACATCTCAACCCTCTCTAAGGGGTTTTTAGCCTTCCGTTACTAAGCAAGAAAAAACATACAAGCAAAGAAAAGTGAACATCGCCATCATTTCACGGTAAGAAATTAATCAAGGGAGTTTATGAGAAATACAAGGAATCACTTGGAGGCTTCTGGGGTTCTCTTTACTTTTCCTGCGCTCTCCTCTTGAAGCTCCACCATTTGTTCTTTGCTTTCTTTTCTTCCATTTTGTTCTTGGTCCTCTCTTCCCCTTGGAGAGTTCTCCTTCTTTCTCTTCTTGTAGCCTTTCTCTAGGTCTTTTATTTATTAGCAAAAGTTGGAACCCTTTCAAGGTCTAAGATTGCCCCTTAAATAGGGATGCACTCAGCCTCAGAGCTTTTAATGTGTGACCTTTCCTCTTCCTTAGTTTAATTCCAATCCCCTTTAATGTTTTCATCTTTTAAACATGTTAGGATTCAGTAGGGAATTAATATATCAATTTTCAAGAGACTGGGGGAAGCCAAAGGTCACATTTTTGTGGCCTTCCCCATGCTTCTTAATTGATGTTTCTGGAAATTCTGGGCTATCCGCTGTGGTGCGCTGTGGCGCACAGTAGGGCGTTGTGGCGTGCTGTGGTTGCAGCAATTCATATATCAATTTTTAGAAACAGGGAATTGATGTGGCAGCAGCAATTCTATGTTGGAATATAGCAGAGAATTAATTTATCAATTTTCAAGAGACTGGGGGAGGCCAAAGGTCACATTTTTGTGGCCTTCCCCATGCTTCTTAATTGCTATTTTTGGAAATTTTGGGCCGTCTGCTGTGGCGCACTATAGCGCGTTGTGGCATCAGCAATTCATATACTATTCTGCTGCGACGCGCTGCAGCAACCACGTTTCAAATCCTGTTTCGCTGCGGCGCGATGTAGCTGGAGTGCTCCAAATGCTTTCCATGCATATAAGTTAGTCCTTTTTCGTTCGACCACTGTAGCGTACCGTGTGGCGCGCTACAGCAGACCAGTTTTAGGATCACTAGTCAATTAGTTTAACTATAATTTTATAAAATGAAAATTTACCTGCTGTGGCATGCTGCGACGCGCTATAGCGGATAAATTTTACAGGATCACTGTTCAATTAGTTCAACTATAGTATAATAAAATAAAAGTTCATCAGCTGTGGCGCGCTGCAGCGTGCCACAGCGGGCAGCGCGCCACAGCGGATGAATTTTGCAGGATCACTGTTAAATTAGATCAAATATAGTTTGATAAAATAAAAATTCACCCGCCGCAGCGGACAGTGGCGGAGAAAGTTGCGTGACACTGTTCAATTACTTGTTTATAAGATTTCAATAAATTCACAAGAAATGAGGCTATGGCGCGCTGCGGCGTACAAACTTGCGTATTACTATTCAATTACTCGTTTATATGGTTTAATTTTTCCTTATCGATATGACATTGTGGCGTGCTACAGCGGTCTTGCTCTAGGTCTGCAATATGCTTCGAGGTAAAGCATTTTTAAGGGGACGCCATGGCGCGCTGCGGCGGTTTTTGTCCAGAATTTGGTAAATCAACCCTTGCAGTTTATTTTTTTCATTTTCTTAAAAAGACATCAATTTTTACTCAAAGTATAGGGAAAATATATGGTGATACGAATGTTTAAGCACTATATTTTTGCTACAAATTCTCGCTATATCAGTAGAAGTTCTAAACATCTCATATTCACATAAAACATCAAATTTACATAGCACTTGAATATTTATAATTTGGAAAGCATACAAAAATATATATTTTTACATTTCATGGACCATCAATATTAGGATAGTTCTTCAATTATATTTACATCTCATTGTTGGGGATTAGTCTTTTCTCATTTGTAACATAACATAAATGGTAGTTAATCAAATATAATACTTATGAATATCATTAACATGTTTATTAAAATAATACTGAACCAAACATGGTACATTATTAAAATTCACTGCCACCATAATAGCATGCTGTCTTAATAATGACATCAAACCAAACAGCACTTAAATTTTTTAATGGCTCAGATGTAAGTCAAAGAAATCACAACATTGTAGACCAATTACTATCTACTACCATAAGCAGCATTTTTACCTTCAGACCATAAAACATGGAAGCAAACTGTGCCGATTAAATCAAAGTATATTAAATCAAACATAAATTTACATCCTACAATGCCCAAATCACTAAAAGAAAAACAAAAGAAATTACCCAATGGGTTGAATCGAAAAAAAAAAGTTCACATAATCAAAGCTGTAGCCAAAAATTCTCTTATTAGCCTATATTTTCTTTTAATTTCAATCGGCCTCTTTTATACTCAATTGACTTTAACCTCATTGATGATAAATAATAATAAATCTATAGACATTCATTAAATGAACGTGTATACAGAAGTTTCATTAAGGAATATATCGAATCAATATTTGTAAGGAAATCAAACGTTAATAGCATGAGATTTGAACTTACTCAGGTACCCAAATTGCCAAACATTAATAGCATTTCAACTTTTTAGCAGTTTGGCAGTGCATTCTTGCTAGATTAGATCAAATTCATTAAATCTATGTTTTCAAAATAAGGTGTTCTTAGGCTGATTATTTTAATATCCATTATCTCATTCATTCTACATTTTATATGAGAGTCAAATCTCTCCATTAATGGCTCTTATAATGTTTTTAGGCCAGCTTCAGGAATCTTTTTGGCACAATAACCATCCATACAGCTGAAATTCTTTTTCTACGTTTTTGGCGTTAATGGCTTCTTTGTTAATCTTGGCATTAATGGAGTTAATGGCTTCAGTTTGTATCTCATGCGGATGAGTTCAAAATTTCACAAGAAAATATCCATTTAGATTTGAGTTCAAAAGAAAAAAAAAAAACAAAATCTAAGTCTTACCATTTACATCTTAGTAAGCTCGAAAAAAAAATTGAACCCATTCAGCTCATACTAGAGTCCTAAATTCGGATAAGAAATAAGACAAAATTCCTACATCATATAGAAGAAATCATACACGAGCTGGAAAAGTTAGGAAGTGCCTTGGAGATTTCACCAAGAAAAAAAAAAAAGACTTCGTCGGATCAAGGTTCCGCCGGCTACTCTTGCCCCTTCTGCGCCGGAACTTAGAACTAGGGTTTTAATGGTGGTTGACCCTTACAGAGCAAAATCGCCTCTCTTCGTTTTCCTCTCAGCAACTTCAGCAGCCCCCCTTGACCTCAAAATAGCCAAAAAAATATCCATGACTGGGAAGCTCAAAGGAGGATAAGGGTCGTAGGAGCCAGCTGTGAGGAATTCGTACGCCCATTCCTCCTTCTCTACGATCGTGCTAAAAGAGGGGAAGAAGGCGTACAGAATGAGTGGAGAGTCTGCAGGTTGTTCGATCAATCCTTCTTTGATCTTGCGACTCTCTTTTCCTTCATTAATACTCGACCGTAGGATCAAAACCTAGTAACTAACAGCTCTAATTAAAATGGTTCGCTGTCTTAATTGTTCTGCCGTATTATTATTGTATAATTATTTTTAAGGAAATAATTAAATATTATATATTTCTTTCTTTATTTAATCAAATTTATTTACTCAAATGCACTTTGAAAATTTCTAAATTTTCACCCTTACCTATTTGAGAGGTGAGGAATACAAAAATGTTAACGGATTTTTGATCGGATGTACATTTAATCTACCTTATTTTCTGGGTATCAAAATATTATTAAAATATTGGTAAAAAATTTGACAACTTTCAAATATTTTCAAAATACCACCCCTACCTAATTTGTGTGTGGTGAATCCAATGGCAAACATCATTTTCTTTTTTTGTTCTGAAGTCTAAATAAATTAGGTATTTCTAGAATTGCCAAAAAATCAGGAAATGTTGGAATTTGTCAAACGATCTCCAAATCGTACTAAATTTGAGGTGGAGACTCCTAACACTATTATAAGAGTAATATAAGAGGTTTGGATTCAATTAGGTCACTAACTGATGGGTAATAATATCAGGGTTGTTACAAATTAGCGTACTACTACTACTATCTTAGGTTATTCAATGAGTATTGGGTGGATGTTTTCAAAGATGGCAAAGGTTATGGAAGGATCGTGGAAGGAGTATCTCCTCACGGTGTAGAAGTTTTGGACAAGTTATTATTTTGCTCAAACTTCTCAGGAACTAATCTCCTTGTGCTGGCAAGGAATAGTTAGATCAAGTGACTACCACTTTCAGAGAGACTGCGTGTCCAAAAGACTACCGCATTCAGATTCTGGGAACTCTACTTGGAGGCTTAGCTGATAGATGGTTGTGTTGGACCTACAGAAGAATCTCGACAAAGTGTCGTGTAGTCTCATATGATGATTTATGTGTTGCTTTTAGAGCAGAGTATTGTAGTTGAAATTCTTGAGTTATCTCTTGTACCTTCTTTTTGCATTAGCTATTCTTTTTATTGATCGATGTAACTTCTCATTTTAGAAAGTAATTAAAAGAAATAGTGGAACTTTATTTCTTGCTGAATTTATGTTTCTGGGTATAACAGTCATGAATCCTAGATCTCCATTAGCTCTTACTCCTGTTACGAACATAGTCTCATCCTCCGGTGGACCGAATGAAATGAACTCTCTCGCTAGTTAAATTAAAGCTTTCATTGAGAGTAATGCCCAATAATCGCAAGAAACTCGTGCTTTAATACTGAATACTTAACATCCTTTCCTCAAGTAGGAGCCTCCTCTACACCACATTTCACGGGAGATGGAATTCTCCATAGTTTTCTATGACTGCGAACACCTACATTCAACGGGACCCTAAATCCCATGGATACATTCAGTTGGTTAAGAACACCTGAAAAGAATCTGGCAAGCATTAAATGCCCAAACTCCAAAGCAATCTGTATGGCCACTACTTGTTCTAAGATGAGGTCGAATACTGATGGGAAAATGAGCATAACACCAGATTTGCTAATTATGAAATAGAGGATATTTTATGGGAATAATTCATCAAGGCTTTCAAGGAAGCCTTCATTCCAGTGTCTTCTCATGTAGTGTTAGAAAATGAGTTGCTCCATCTAACGTAGGGTGGACATTTTGTTGCAAACTATGAGCTAGAATTCTGCCATCTATCTCGTTTCACCCTAGAGTTAGTGAAGACTGAAGCTTCGCATTGCCACCAATTACTGAAAGGGCTAAGATATTCTATAAAAGCCCACCTAATCTTTAAGCAGATTAGGAATTTCTTCGAACTCGTAGAAGCTGCCCGTCTATAAAAAGTTTTCCAAGGGCAGATGGATGGAAAGAGGAAGGCTAGCTTTATGTAGCCTAGGAGAGAGAGATTTGATCATAGGAAGGTGGCCAAAGTGTACAACATGGACATCAAACCAACTTCGGCAGAACACACTAAATGTAAATGTCATCACCCATATGGGAAATATTACCACAATGGTAACGTGTACTACACTTGCGGCCGACAGGGCCACTGTTTCTATTATTGTGATTCCAAAATCAGTATCGACGGAGTGCCAATCTCCCATTTATGGATCAAACCTTCCATCCGAAATCTCTGAACATTCGGGCTCCTTCCTTGGCTGTAATGCCAGCATCCACTCTGTCTATGAACCCTAAAGCAGTAGCTCCTACTTCTAGGTTGGCCTATTATCGTTAGGACCAGCAGCCTCAGAATAAGCAGCCAACTAACTCCTGCCAAAATATATATGCGAACTCATGCTTTAGCACCTGAAAATAATTTTGTAGGCTCATGTATGTCTTAAATTTATCTTAATTCCAGTCATTATCAATTCTATTTTTCTATAATGTTTCAAAGAGTAATATCTTATTATTGTTATAATCATAGGCACCATAAAGATAAGTGATAAACCCTATTATATTCTATTTGATATCGGAGTAAGTCATTCTTTTGAGTATAAAAATTAGGTTAAATCCTTTGGTTAATATAATATTTCATATAGTTTATTGTTGAGAACTAAGTAATTATTTTATAACTTTGATTTGCATATCAAATTGTACATTGCTCTAGTTTCAATAAATATATATATATATATATATATATATATTGCATGCAAATATTGTTTCTCATTTTTGGTGGTTGTTGAATACAAGTCATACTTGGCTTCATATCATACTGCACCTTTTGATGTTACTTTTTTTTTTTGCATTAAGTTGAAATACTTAAGTGCAACTCTAATGAATTAGAAACTTAAGCGACAATCATTCTTTGTGCTAATAAAGAGGGCCTATGACTATCAATCATGTTCTAATTGCTGTTATCATTGAAAATTCTTAGGAATATTAAGCTTATGATGCAACATTTTAGTATCCCAATTTGTTATACTAATTAATAAAATAATCTACATTAAATTGAGGGTTCAGTGCATGCTAAAAAGAGGAAATTTCTCAAAGTTGTTTAAAACATGTAATTCCATTGTTAATCTTAAGTCATGTTATTACAAATCTATACTATTAAGCATACTTTTATTTTAGAAAAACAATATTTTTCCTTGGTATTACGAATAGGTTTCTAAGGTTGAAGTTGTTAAATTGTTGGTTACAGAAGCTTTGGTGTGGTGTCAGGTACATTACGTACTTAGAACTTTACTGAATTCTGTATTCATTTAATTATATTATTTTCTACGGCTCTATATATAGTGCATATATCACTTGCATAGATCTTAGCATCATTAGTGATTGATTGTTATTTGAAAATCATGATATCAGGATGGAGGAACTCTTTGCTAATTAAAAAGTAATTATTACCTTAGTTGAAAATCATAAAATATGCAATCATGAATTAGAACCTAGAGTCAAAATGGAAGCACTTCCTTAGAAACTTCACATATACCTTAGGATCTTTTCCTTTATATTAGGAATAGATGCTAGGTTAGTTTGCATTCAATGAATAAGCAGTTTATACAATGAATGGAACTTTAGTTTTACTAGTTTTTAGATTTTCATATTTTAATTCTGATTATTTTGGCTTTCAACTTTAGCGTAATATTAGGAGTATCATTCTATTAAGCTTGATTGTGCTTAATAGAATTTGCCTTAATCATTAGTCCACATTTAGATTAAGCCTTAGATCTTAAGCTTTACCTTTGGATTATAAGCTTAGCTCCAATTCATGGTGTTTAACTCATAATCCCTAGTTTCGTAGATCTTGATCAGATCTTAGCTTAGAATGTATAAATTCATCAATTAGGATGTGATGATTTATTTCTCAACTTATAATTGATTATGATTAAACTAAATTATGACCAAGCTAGTCCTAATCATTTTTAACCTTATAAGCTGTGCTTCTAAGCAGTATAACTTAGAATAGTTATAATGGTTTAATAGATAACAAATGATGTCACCTTGCATAGTAGAGTTCTTTGCTCACTATTATTTTATTTTTGCTTCCACATTACTTATATTTTGTGCCATTTCCTTGAACATGTCATATAAGATAACATTGTTGCATGAAACAAAAAACTTAGAATAATTAGAATAACATTTGCATTGGGTTCAATTTTCTGGTTGATATGGCGCATTTACCCCAATGGACAGGAGTAAGGAGAAATAAGGGATAACTTAGCATTACTCATTGAGGAGTGTTGTGTTAAGTTTGGAACCCAAAAAGTCTTATAGATGTGCTTGACTCATCAGCTGCTTTTGGATGTGTCCACACGAGCAAATTAAAATAACTGAAATTTACAGTATTTGTATTTATAGCCTCCTTAATTATGCTGTACTGTTCTGTTCTATCCTAGCCCAGAAAGCCTTTGGGAATTTCTGTTCTGCCCTAGCCCAGAAAGTCTTTGGGAATATGATGTGGCCCAATTGGCCAATTTTTCTGATATGGCAATTTGTACATACCTAATTTATTATTTCTTATTTACTGTTACTATTTTATTGATGCATGTTACTTCAGTCAGCTTTACTTTACCTGCTTACATACTTATAGGGTGCTAGTTTCTATTACTACTTACTATACATATCACAGTCAAATTGTTTATTTTTAACCCGTATATGACATATGATCATTAGCATCTTTAGGATTAGTTTTTTTTCTTTCAATACTTTTTATATTGTATTTATATATGTATGTCTAGCCTTGTTTTAGTTATTTTTGAGGTATGACTTTTGCCTCATTATTGCTTAGTTATAAATGCTGTTATTTATAACTTACCACCTCTATTTGTATGCTTGCTGCTCCCATACTAGTTTACTTTATTTAGTTTAAGTAAATAGTGATATCATAAAACCCATGAACTTATTGATAGCTTAAATTATACTTAGACTTATTAAAGTCTAACCAGATTTTTCTTTTTTGGCTGTGCCTAGTCAAATATGTACATATAGCAGATCGAGAGTATAGGTCAGATCTATTGCTTGAGGATTTAGCTTGATAGAAGGTTAAAGTAAAGTGCGGATCGTTGAAGAAGATATGCTTCAACCTTCTTTGCCTGAAATTATTAAAAATATAATAATAAGTTTTTCTTATTCTTATTCTTCTACATTTAATATATTGTATGTGAATGGACAAATGTGGATTGTGTCTAGTTACCCCTTTTCGTATTCTTCTGCACTGCTATACTTTATACATGTTTCTAATAAATCTTGCTCAGCTCATGATTAGTATTATGGATACATGCTTTAATATCTATGGTACTAATGACGACCTCCTCTTAAACTTAGCCGATTAAGGGGTGGCCATCACACTCATTAAGTATCGGGTTACCTTTTAGAGCTGGTATGCAATCCCATCAATTTTTTAATATAGAAAATTTGACTAGCAATCAGAAGCTTGAAGCTGAGTTGATAATGCTACCAATTGCCAACTTTGACATAATCCTGGGTATGAATTGGTTAAGTAAACATAGTGCTTCTATAAACTGTCAGAAGAAGAAAATCACACTTGCTAGTGGAAGTCAATCAAAAACCTTCATGAGTATGTGAATTCTCTGATGTGTTTCCTGAAGACCTACCTAGTCTTGCTCCTATTCGAGAGGTGGAATTCGCAATAGAGTTAATTCCAAGAATGCATTTGTTATTAAAGGTTCCTTATTGTTTGGCGCCTAAGGAGCTACTAGAAAGGAACAAGCAGCTTCAAGAGTTGCTCAAGAAAGGTCTCATCTGACCAAGTTCATCTCCTTGGGGAGTTCCAGTATTGTTCGTGAAGAAGAAAGCTGTGTTGATGCGCATGTGTATCGATTATCATGAGCTAAATAATGTGACCATTAAGAATCAATACCCATTACCGTGAATCAATGACCTATTCGATCAGCTATTTGGAGCTAAGGTATTTCTGATATCGAACTGCGATTTGATTACCATCAGTTGAGAGTTAAATATTCATATATAGAAAAGGTAAGCCTCAGAACTCATTATGGACACTATGAGTTTATGCTAGTGTCTTTTAGGTTAACTAATGCATCGTCCGTCTTTACGAATTTAATGCAGCATGTGTTGAAGATATATTTGGACAAATTCATCATCGTTTTCATTGACAATATTTTTATTCATTCAAAGAGAAAAGTAGATCATGAGAAGCACTTAAGAATGGTGCTAGAAGATCTTAGAAACCACAAACTTTATGCCAAGTATTTTAAGTGCAAATTTTGTCTTGACTCACTCGCTTTTCTAGGTCATGTCAAGTTGCTCAAGAAATTAGAGTAGATTAGAATAAGGTTAGCATTGTTCAATATTGGTCACAGCTAAAGTCTATGACGGATATCAGAAGCTTCTTGGGACTAGCAGGTTATTATAGAAAGTTTGTTAAAGGCTTTTCTTAAATAGCGTCTCCTTTAACAAAACGAACTCAGAAGGCAGTACCGTTTATCTGGAGTCCAGAATGTGAGAATGCCTTTCAATTGTTAAAAAATGCCCTCTCTTTTGCCCCAGTACTTGCCTTACCTAAAGAAAATCTCAATTACCAAGTCTATACAGATGCTTCTGGAATAGGCTTAGGATGTGTAGTGATGAAAGGAGGAAAGGTCATTACTTTTGCATCTTGTCAACTAAAACCGCAAGAAAAGAATTATCATACCCATGATCTGGAGTTAGTCGCTGCAGCATTTTCCCTGAAGATTTAGCGACATTATCTCTATGGCGCCCAATGCTCCATTTTCACAAATCATCAGAGTCTGAAGTATATTTTCACTCAGTGCAAACTCAACTTTCGTCAACGAAGATGGCTTCAATTAATCGACGATTATGATTTAAGTATGCAATATCATCCTGGCAAAGCAAATTTTGTAGCTAATGCACTCAATCGCCATGCTACACTATCTATTATGATAGCATCCAATTCCTCAGCAAAAGAATTTTATAAGCTCAATATTAGGCCCGTCCGAGGTGCTATGCTAAGCGAGCTAATATCCATGAGCTCTATAGAACCCAGTTTTCATCGTGATGCCTCCATCTCACAAACCAAGGATAAAGTTTATCTGAAGATCAAAATGGATATTGAAAGTGGTCATCGCTTTGATCTGCACTTGCAAAAAAATGTAGTATATCAAGATGATCGCTTATGGATTCCCAAATCCATGCATCAGGAAATCTTAGTCAAAAGCCATAACTCTGGGTACCAAGTCATCCTGGCAGTACCAAAATGTACCAATATTTGAAAAAGTCATGTGACCTAGAATGAAAAAGAGTGTGGTAAAATTTGTGACAAAATGCCATGCTTACAATCTGGTGAAAACATAACACTAATGGCCTAGAGGACTTCTCCATCCCTTAACAATTCTCGAATTAAAATGGTTTGACATTTCCATGGACTTAATGATGGGCTTACCCAAGTCAAGGTCTGGTGCTGATTCTATTTGGGTCATAGTCGATCAACTAACTAAATCGGCATATTTCATTCCAATACGTCAAACCAATTCTGTTGAGAAATTGGCAAAACAGTACATCAAGGAAATTGTCAGGCTTCATGAAATTCTGAGATCACTTGTATTTGATCGTGATAGCAGGTTCACTTCCAAATTTTGTCATGCTATGCATCAAGACTTAGGGACTAACCTAGCCATGAGCACTGCCTTTCACCCAAAAATAGATGGTCAAATTGAAAGGGTCAATCATGTTTTGGAAGATCTCCTGTGTCTTTGTATTTTGGATTTGGGAGGTTTCTGGGAAGACCATATTCCCTTAGCAGAATTCACTTATAATAATAATTTCTAATCAAGTATTGGCATGGCTCCATTTGAAGCCTTATACAGAAGAAAATGCAGTACCCCTTTAGCATGGTCTGAATAGGCAGCATACAGTTATATGGTTCAGACTTAGTAGAAGAAATAAATAAGAAGGTGCAATTATTCCAACAGCGAATTAAAGCTGCTCAAGAATGTCAGAGTAAATATCATGATGCTCATCATCATTCTTTGGAATTCAATGTTAGAAATTTTATGTATCTCAGAGTAAGTCCAATGAAAAGAGTATATCATTTCAGGGTAGTTGGGAAGCTCAGTCGTCGCTACGTCGGACCATTTAAAATATTAGTAAAGATAGGCTCTGCACTTATAGATTAAAACTTCAAGAGGATTTCTCTGTGGTCCATAGTGTAATTCATATTTCATTGCTATGGAGATGTCTTCATAATTCATCTCATTTAGTTTAAATATCAGCTGCATCTCTCCAGCCAGATCTTTCTTATGTGGAGGAGCCCATTAAAATCTTGTCTCGTGATCAAAAGCAATTGAGAAATCGCTCCATCCCTATGGCGAAGGTTTAGTGGAGGAATCGCTCTCTTGAAAAATCTACTTTGGAAAAAGAGGTTGATATGCAAAGAAAATATCCAAGTCTCTTTGCAAATCTAGATAGCTCTAATTATGAATCATGTTCTTAAATTTTATATTTTCTTTTACCTTCTTAGGATGATGATGAAGATGACATCGTTCTTAAGTGGGAGAGTCTGTAACAACCCTAGGTTGTTACTTAGCTTAATCTAAGCTTTATCATACATTAATTATAATTTTCATTGCATTTTATATACCATTTTATGTGAACTCTGAAAGTTAGTGAACCTCTCCAAGGCAAAATAGCCATTTCATCAATTTATATGCCCTAATTAAGACCTAAAATATTTTAATCTCAGAATTAAAATATGATTACATTTTTGAATTTCTCACCCCCAAATTAATTAGGGGTGAAAGTTTGGGAATTTTTGAAAGTCATCAAGACCTTAATTCAATTTATAAATTTAGGATAATTGCACATAAGGGATCCCAATAATTAATATTTACAAACCTACCCTTAAAACTAAATTAACTATCAGGATTCATTGTGCAGACCACAGGCAATCTACCGTGGAGCCCGGGTAACACGATGACGGAGTCCCCCTGCTCATCTCATCGTCGCATTTTTAGATCCCATGGCTAGAGTATTTAATCCCGCCGGATCGCCGATCCATTGTCGGATCTATCCCTCGGATCCCATGGCTTCGTTCACTCCTGATCTGGCATATAGGATTCAGATCATTAGGACTGTTTTGCAATTCTGATCGATAGATCAGACGACTTTAGATCCACCTGTCATTGTGGATCATCGTCTCCACTCATCCGCGCCCAAGACTGAGAGGATCTCTTGTATCCCTGATAGCAGGCCTTGTCCCCCACTCTGGCCAGCTCAATAAGGTCGTTAGAACCTTTCCCTTCTTTGTGAAAAACCCTGAGCATGCCTCGTGACTTGATCGAGCTCAAATTAGAAATTGAGGGCTCGGCCATGGCCCGATCTCTCGGGCCTCCCCGGCCCGAGCCCTTGCCTTTAGGATCTTTCCATTTCCTATCTAAGGCTATAAATAGCTTCAAGATCTCTCATAGTGTCTTCTTGCTAATCAACTGGAGCTATTCCCTAAATTTGCCATTGTCAGTCTACTCAAGCTCTACGAAGCATCCCAGGCTTGCGAACTTATGATAGAGGTGATTCCTGGAGTTAAGGATATTTGAGTTTGGGACTTTAGTGGCTAACCCCCAGAACTAATTATTTTTCACCATGCTGTGGTTAGATGACTTGATTTCAAAGTTATTAGCAGCTCTGTTTGGTCTCACAATTATGTGAGGGATTCCCTTAACAGTGGGTAACGCATAATCTCTCAAGGGTCACCCTCCTTGTTCTCCTATTCCCCTAGTTGGATTGTGTTCTATATTTTCCATTGTAACCTAATTCCTATTTAACAAATTTTATTCTCTCCTAGCTCTTAAGTAAGTTCATTCAATTTCAGGATCAAAAGGAATGTCTATATTTTCTCTCCTATTCATGCAGTTTAAAATTTCAGCTATAAAGAATAATCTCATCAATGTAATTTTTAGTAGTCCAAAAATGAAACAAAAAGAATAACTAAATTAATAAAATTAAACTAACAAATATGATTACCAAAAAAATTAAAATTATATGCAAGAAAGATAATTATAAATTACTTTTACTTGTAGATTATCCTTAATATGAAACAAGAACCTTTATCCGGCCCCAACGCAAAAAACTTGAAAGAGTGTAATACACGTCTACGTTCGCACGCGAGTGTACGTGGTCTGAAGTAATATTTGAAAGGTAAGTTCCGATATTTTTGGTCCTCAGGGAATGGTGTGTTTTGTTACTAAGGTTTATCTACTTTTAATAATATTTAGACTAAAATATTTTTTGATTTGGGTGCCTCCTAACTAATAATTCAAAGATATCAAACTGAAGATACTATTTGAAAAGAAGGGAGAGTTGAGTTTCAATCATGCAACAATTTGTATTGGGACTGGTATAAGTGATTAAACTAATTCAACTTTTAATGAAACTTGTTTTCATGCTAATTATAATCAAGTGATGACAACATTCCATATATTGGTCCTCTAATTCTAACTATATCATATCTAGTGCACAAGATGAACACACAAGAGCTTGATCTTGGCATATAGATCCTCATGTGATCGACAATAGTTAATTTAGATTCCTTACATCTAAGTTATCAAAATAATCCTTTTAATTTAGCAATCACATAAACTTGATTTCCATTCAATTAGTGTCACATGCTACATGCGTCGTTTAGCAAAGGAAGTAAATTATTGGGTTGTATGGACTATGTCACGATCATCCATGGACACTCAATAATTCCACTTCCTCCTTTAACATCTGTTGAGCCATAGAGCTTGATGGGTGGCTCTCAGCTTACATGCAATAACCTCTCGACTGAGCTCAAAAAATAGTGTTGATAGGCACAAGAGCTTGTCACTGAGCTCCAAGCACTAACTCACATATTCCTAGATTTATGTCAACTGGTGAGCTATGGAGATCAAAGAGATGTAAGTTAACAAATTAACATATCATTCTATTCTCATGGTGCTTATACTGAGAATCCTCACGCAACGAATATGTATTCACAGTGAGGACCTTTAAGTGAATTCCCTTGAGCTGGGCATGACTAGTTTGTGGCGGCCCCGCCCCGCCGTGGTCCTGTTAACTCATAAGTTAACATGATTACGGTGGAGGGGTCACCAAAACGACAAGGTCCCTACTTAGAATTGGATTAGACACACATTCTAATCCAACATAACTAAGGACTTTGTCATTCTTAAGGCAAAATCTCACTAAATGAAAATACAAGACATGCAGAGTGCGGAAGTATAATATATAACATCCATCCATCGTATAATACAACAGTACAGAATAAGTAAAGTGCTGAAAAAGAAATATTATCCCTGTATTATTATAATTTTTAAACAGTTTAAAAGGAACAAAAAAAGAAACACTCATCCTCACAGAAGCAGAAAAAAACTGAGGATCTTCAGTGGGACGCTTCTCCTCCAAGTGCAGATCTTCTGAAGGCTCTACAATCTCAAACAGCTCCGAATCTACCATTGTCAGTTTCACAATGATAGGGCCCCAGCCAACAAAAGAAAAATCTTAGTTAGACAATTTGTCTAAGTGCATTTTAGGGTAATCAATTTATTATGTTAATTAGATATTACCATAAGTAATTAAGTACAAAAGCATAATAGGAGCAGAAATGCATAAGAAAAAAATAGAATAAAGTTCTAAACAAACAGTTTATAACTTAATAGCTATGAAGCAAGCACATACCTCCTCGAAGCAACTGCAATAAGGTCAGGTAAGTAAAAGAAAGACTAAAGCAATGACTATAAAGAGAATACATCCTAAACAAGCTTATGATCAATATATGATTATGCTAAGTGACATAGAAGTAAATAAGCATATAAAAACATTGAAAATAAATCTAACATCCTATATATATATATATATATATATATATATATATATATAAATAGTAAATAAGACTAGCATCCTATATGAAAAATAAAGCTAGAAAATGCAGTAAATTATAAGTAAAGAATAGTGCTGAAATGTAGAAAAAGAGTAAAGTAAAACAGTAATCCAATACTAAAACTATCTTGGTGACTCAAGCCACCCAAACTGTAAGTAAAGAAAGTAATAATTAACCTGATGAGCTAAGACAGAAGCTCTGAACTGAATATCACTAAAACCTCTTAGCCTGATGGGCTAAGGCAAAAAATACTGAATCAATAATCATTGTATAGAAATCCACTCTCAACTAGTACTCACCATGTCCAATCCTAACTAATAAGGTCATATGAGCACAAAATCTATTTCTCGCCACCCTGGGACTCATCTCAACCGGCATGGATAGACTTACCGACAATAGAAATCCAGCGTGCTATGCCGGACTCAAGGATTGGAGAGGCGTACTGAAAGACCAGAAAACTAAAAACATCAATAAAATATGAATGATATGTATACAACTCAAAATTAACATGAGATATTTATCAAATATCCTATGTCCAATATATGTGTATAAGGTATGAGGCTCAAAACAAGGAATGCAAGGCATCAAATCAAGGTGAGCAATAGACTCAACTAGGACACAAGTGATATCTATTTGTTATCTAATTTAATCATTCTATCTACTTAAAGTTACACAAGCTCAGGATCTCCAGGTCCTACTATCGAGTGTAACTCAGATTCACGACCTTACAAGTTGAAAAATAATTAGAACTAATCAGGTTCTAATCTTATCAAATCAATGTCGACTATACAAGGTAAATAATAAGTCAAACATCCTATTTTAATATTTTATCAAAATCCCAACCCATCTTGATTGATCAAATCAAGATGAAAGGATTAAGAATTAAACTCCAAATATATAATTTAATCACTTAATCCAAATGGTGTATCTTAAGGATCTAAGGTTTAATACCCATACCTACAGATTTAAATTAAGACAAATCTTAATGAATAATTAATTCATTATGATAGGTCTCTATTCTTAATTCTAAGATTCAATGATAAAATAATCATTAAATAAACTTTGGAAAATCTATAAACTAATAAACTCAAGGTTTCACCTATTGAGTAACCCAATTTACTCAATAGATGAATTTTAATATAAGATCTATTCCTAATCCTAGGAATTAAATCTCTTAATTACTAAGAGTATCAATCATGACACACATCCTAACTAATGCTATAAGACCTATAGGAAAGTTCTAAGAATGATTAAGGAAGAATGAGAACTCAAAGTTTTACTTAAGATTTTCCTTAAGGATTTAAGATTTGATATTTAGTCAAAGTTTCTACTAAGCTTTAAAATCACATAATTTATGATCTAAAACATTATTCTTGCTATTTTATAATGATTAGAATGATGATTTAGAGGTTTAGAAGGTTAAACCCTAACTTTGGGAAAAATGACCATTTTGCCCTTAGTTAAGGGTTCAAAAGATCAATATTTAATTTAGGAATTCAAAATCTGAAATTTTCTATTGCAAAGTGTTTCTTACAATCTAATATGAGATTAGACAGTAATTACACAAATTGTGGGTAATTATTAGGCTTTATGAGATCAAATTAATAAATTTAACTCATAGGGGTGTTTTGGTAATTTGGCCAAATGGAATCTATATTTTCTTTCAGTTTATTGTTATCTACTATCTAAGGTTTCCATATAATTCAATATTTCTGAATTCTGATAAGTATTGGCCAAGTTATGGCCAATACAAGCTTAAGGGGTAGAATGGTAATTATGGGTTTCTTAATTAAACGTCAAAAATCTTAACTTTGTCATTTGGTACCCAAATTGATCAAAATCACTAGTGAGTGATTAGTGAAATTAATCACCCAATCATTAATCCAACCCTACAATTAGGTTCTAATAAATTCTATGAGTTCTCTAAAACTTAAATTGTCCAATTTAGATCATTAGATTTGCTAATATTCACTAATCAAGTTTTAGGGTAATTAGGGATGATTAGCAAATCTAACCATTGAATCTAAAATGTTATTACAAATTACTGTAAATTAGGTTTTTTTGATATAAATTGATATTCAGATCACCTAATTTGGAATTCAATTGATAGAAGCAAAGATGACAGATGAGGCAGGTGGATCCCACACTGTACACACCCCCCGTGACTCCTCCGATTAGGGCATGGAACTCGATGATCAAAATGCCACCGATAGGAGCCAAACCACATGCCACCAGGAAGGGCATGTCGAGACCTGCTCAACAATGGCCGAAACAGGGGATGAGGTGACCTGGATGATCGCTAATATCTAATCCTAGTGTTACAAGCTAGAGGTAGAGACGGGACTTTTGCACATTTGCGCAGCAATGGTTACACATAATTGGTATGCTCGATCTCATTCTAGCTTTGATCACAAAACAAAAAGAGTTTCAAACATATGAAATAAGAATATGAAATATAAAATTAAAGGATTTCAAAGAAGATAATAAAGATTGGATGGGTACGGAGGTACCATAGCGGATGAAACAAGGATCACCGATTGAGGATGCAAGAGTTCTTTAGCAATCCAAAAATCGAGGCCCCCAAAAAAATGGATAGCAAAGGGATTAAGGGGCTTAAAATTGAGGCTAGAAATGATCTGGAGCGGCGGCCGACCTCTGCTCGAGAAGGGAGTTCGACGCGTGCACATGGGACTCAACACATGCCTAATCCTTCGCAAACGAGGATGAAGAAATCATGGCCATCCAATTTGGACGGCCCGATCCGATGGTAGGAGCACCGTCAAGAATAAACGGCCCAATCCGTTAAGTATAAACGGCAGTCCATTTAATTAATTTTTAAGTTAAATAATTATATTATTATTTAATTAATTTAGCATAATTTGTTAATTAAAATGAATCACCCAAATGAATTCCAATAAATTCCAATAAATCACCCCTAGCTGATTTGGGGGTGGTGAACGCAATGGCAAAGTCAGATTTTTAATCTGAGGTTTGAATAAAAAGTCAATTTTTAGGGATTTGAGATCTTCCATAAATCCAAATTTGATTCTATTGATTCCAGATTTAATCCATATCTTGGAGGTAGGTTCTAAATGACTTAGTTATTGAACTAGAACCTCAATTAAGACTTAAATTTGTCTTAATTAACCAAAGTAACAACCTGAGTTGTTATAGACTCCCCCACTTAAGAATGATTTCGTCCTCGACATCACTCAAGTGGTAAAATAAATATGATAATTTGAATTGTAATGAGGATAAGGAAGTTTGATTATAGAGTTTTAAATGAGTATATATTAATCTAATTGAAATGAAAGAATCATTAAGTAGCAGATTTGTTCTTTGTTCAGGATTTTGATAGGTTATTGAATGGGTGATGGTGTTGGTTGAAATTTCCACTAAAGACAAGAAGATGAGATCATGAAAGTATTAAGTTACTCTCATTTAGGAATTAAAAGATAGAAGAGGTTTGTAGGCACTTAAAGTCTTACAACAGTGAATTGTAATTATGGCACATCATTAGTAATTATGCCCTTGAAGAATGAATTGCTCTTAGAAATTGAAGATTCGAATGATGATTACATTCCATAACCATCATAAGTTTTAAGAATACAAAACTATCTAAATGAGTAGAGAGTTAAAAGGAATTGAAGGTTTGAAGATTATCCAACTAAAATCCAATCTGCATAATCTTATCTTATAACTGATGATAGAAAAATTCTATCCCAAAATTTTGTGTTTAAGGAACTATCCAACTAAGTGATAACCATCCTTTACTAAGGATTTCAATATTAGAAAAAAAGAAGTTAACTTCTATCTCCGCTAAGATATAACTTTAAGAATTTAAAGATCAAATCCTAAGTCATAACATATGACTTAGCAACACAAGATGATTATAACTTGGCAGGTGATATCACTTGCTGATCATAAGATGAATTTAGGAGTTAAGATTCTAACAGTTCTATACTTAAGTCATATTCACTACCTAAGAAGGCTTTGGCAACTAGTTAAGCCCTTACAGGATTCAATAGGGATTAAAGAATAAGAATGATTCTAATTCAATGGATTGGAATTCAAGGATTTGGCATCAGAGAACTAGCATTCTTTGATCACTTATTCCATTAGAAATTTTAGAAAAAGATGCATCATAAGAATTTAAGTCTAATAATGAATCCAAATGGTTTGACTCACAATTTTGTAATTAAAGATAAGATGAGAATGGACTAGCTATATGAATTGGCCCATACTAGGTTTGAGGTGTTAAAGAGACATTCATTTCTTATTATTAAACTATTCCATTAAGGCAAAATAAGATTAGTATCCAATTTAGGATATATGGCCTCAAGGTTTAAAGAGAACGCCTAAGAATTTAAGTCTCAGATTAGGACTTAATTTCCAAGGTTTGATGACTACAAAATGTATTAACACAAGTCATTAATTCTGATATGAAATTAGCAAGGAATTCACTTATCCATATGGATAAGTGCTAGGAATATTAATAGGAAACTAAGGCTATAGCTATAAGTTATGTCTTATAGCTTATTCCACAATAGAATCGTCTGTTAACATCTAAGTCACAAGATGTGGTTTAGGTTACTCGAAATCTAATGATTATTTTTAATTTATCTTGAATGAGAGCTCATTTCAAGGGAATGATCAATAAATACTCAAGTCATATCATGACTTATGCAAAAAAAAAGTTGAAATCAAATTATTTGGGAAAGGAGGTTTTCTTACTCAATAGGAATAAGATTTTTCTCAATTAATCTATTCATTTTAAGTGATATTTATCACTTGATGAAGATTATAGTGAAACAATAGAATTTCTATCCAAACAAAATGGACACGAGGAAGTACAAGATCAACTTATCAAGTTGACACAAGTACTAACTAAAAAGAGTTTCCAAGAAATAATCATAAATTCTAATTAGAAACTAGAATTCAAAATGTTTTGCAACTTAAGGGAAAACCTATTCTTACAGGAACAAAAGTTCTTGGATTTAGAATGGGTTCTATGTTTAAAACTAGATAGAATATACTCATTATGCTATGACTAAAATGAACAGGTTCATTATAACTAAACTTGTGAGCACATACATATAGGTCAAAATAATCTAACCATTATGTAATCTCACTTTAAGGAATATGGGGTGAACGAATCATAAAGTTAATCCACTTTAAAGTTTCTATTATTAGCCAATCAATCATTCTTAATTAATGAATGATACTTAGATACAGAGGATGACTACCCAACTTGACTACTTAATTTAATTGGACAGAGAAATTTATTGGACCTAATCATACAAGGTGGTTGGATACATTGAAATTATAAGAATCAAAAAAATAAATCAAAGTAATGGATTGCTCATCAATTAGGATGATATACAATCATAAAGTTACTACTAAGAGTCAAAATTTTGACTTAGTTAATTTAAGGTTCTATGGTCATAAGTATATATTTCAAAATATGCATATACTCATCCCAAAGGAAAGAGATATTTAAAATCTTTAGGATAAGCTAAGTAAATTCCTCAAGTCATGATTGTAACTTAATTGACCATAAATTTAAAGATATGAATTAATTAAATCTAAGAAACTAGAAGTTATTCACCCAATTTGGGTTAGTCACTTCTCATAAGAGAAATTATTTCTATAAGTTACTGAAGTATGACTTTGCCCAAAAGGATTTAAAGTTTGATTAACTAAGCATAATGAAGGATTTATTATCAAATTAGGGATAAAACATATTGAATACTAGATTAGGTTTATCTGCAAGATTCAAATTAAATGATGACCATAATTAAGTCATTAAAATTTAATCTTGTATAAAGCAAAATAAATTCTAAGACTGAAAGGAATAATAAAATTGAATAACGTACCTGGGACAATATTACTATTAGATCCCTCTGTTCCCAGATGACTGTGCTCTTGAAGTTTAGGAGCCACTATTTGCTCCCTACCAACTGGACACTCTTTTGTAGGTAGTGGTGATGTTAGAATTGACCTTGATTCCAAATCTAAGGGTGAGGTGTCATGGAATGTCTTGCTCTGATGAGGATGCTTGTTATAATTACATCAATTGTTTTGAAAGCTTGGCATTTCTCACATCTGTGGCGATGACGACCACATGTAAAGCAGCGGTGATCATAATGATAGCACTCTCTATAGGGGTGTGGTCTCTTACACCTTTGGCTTGGTCATATTGTTGTGCTAGATTCCTTTTGATATGTTTTATGCTTTTGCTCTGTTTTGGTTGTCTTATGCTAAGTCTCATATCTATGGGGGATAAGTTTGCATTTAAAGATTAGAAGTCCTAATCTTAAGAAGCTACTAAATGACTTATTAGTAGACAAATGGAAAGTATAAAGAATATGAAGGGTAAAGGATGCATAAGAGGATACTGGTATTTGCAGTACTAAAAGTAGATACTAGTTTCTGGGTAGTCACTGCTTGTTGTAATTGATTCTCTAATCATGATAGTTATTATGTTCCTGAGTGAAGTGACTTCATCGATGTTACTATTCAATGAATCATCCATGTTGGGGGAAGAAGTTACAGGATTCATTCTGAAATTTATATGATTAATGTTAGTCTCAAAAGAAGAACTACTATACTTCATGGGTTCTCATTATTCAAAGGATAATTAAATTCAATAGAGAAGATACTAAGTATATTATAACAGTTTGAATTAATAAGAATCCTATCATAAGTGTTTAGTATCTAAATAGAGACTATAGTTAAAGTTTGTAATATCAACATATTTCATTTATAATTCAAAGGATTTTCCTAAGAATTAACTTTTCATCAAGCTCTTACTCTATCTTGGATAAGAGAAATTTCAAGTATAACTAAGATGTGATTGGAATATCTATTTTCCTTTGAGATAGATTCTATAATGTTATTACTTAATCAATTAAAGAAATTTTAGTCTTCTGTAGTTAAGTTGTTGTACTAAAAAGGTTTGTTTAATACACAAATTTCAAATTTTCTATATCTTTGGTTTATTTTGATAGTTTGAACTACTTGATATTGACTTAAACCTCTTAATCTAAAGTTCAAGGTTTAATATTTCTATCTCTATGTCCTTATAAATATTCTTATTAAATTACTTATCATTTTTGAATTACTCCTTATTAAAGTTTCATTATAAAAGTGTTTCCTTCATTTTCTACTTCTTATTCTGAATTGCTATCATAATGACTTGGATGTTATTTTCAAGTATCCATTTAGTGATATAGTGGCATAAGAACAATCCATTAGGTAGAGAGGAATACAGATTCCAATCTGACACCTTATGAAATTCTCTAATACCAACTGTGGCGGCCCCATCCCACCGTGGACCTGTTAACTCTTAAGTTAACATGATTACTATGGAGGGGTCTCCAAAATGACCAGGTCCCTACTTAGAATTGGATTAGAAACACATTCTAATTCAACTTAACTAAGGACTTTGTCATTCTTAAGGCAAAATCTCACTAAATGAAAATATAAGACATGCAGAGTGCGGAAGCATAATATATAACATCCATCCATCATATAATACAATACTATAGAATAAGTAAAGTGCTAAAAAAGAAATATCATCCCTGTATTATTACAATTTTTAAACAGTTTAACAATAACTGAAAAAGAAACACTCGTCCTCACTGAAGCAGTAATAAACTAAGGATCTTCAGTGGGACGCTTCTCCTCCAAGTACAGATCTTCTGAAGGCTCTACAATCTCAAACAGCTCCGAATCTACCATTGTCGGTTTCACAATGATAGGGCCCAGCCAACAAAAGAAAAATCTTAGTTAAATAATTTGCTTAAGTACATTTTAAGGTAATCAATTTATTATGTTAATTAGATATCACCATAAATAATTAAGTACAAAAGCATAATAGGAGCAGAAATGAAAAAGAAAAGAACAGAATAATGTTATAAGCAAATAGTTTATAACTTAACAACTATGAAGTAAGCACATACCTCCTCCAAGCAACTGCAACAAGGTCAGGTAAGTAAAAGAAAGAATAAAGCAATGACTATAAAGAGAATACATCCTAAACATGCTTATGGTCAATATATGATTTTGCTAAGTGACATAGAAGTAAATGAGCATATAAAAATTTTGAAAACAAATTTAACATCCTATATATATATAAGTTAAATGTTCTCTTTTAATGTTTTATCAAAATCTCAACCCATCTTGATTAATCAAATCAAGATGAAAGGATTAAGAATTAAACTCCAAATATGGAATTTAATCACTTAATCCAAATGGTGTATCTTAAGGATCTAAGGTTTAATACCCATACCTACAGATTTAAATAAAGACAAATCTTAATGAATAATTAATTCATTAGGATAGGTCTCTATTCTTAATTCTAAGATTCAACGATAAAATAATCATTAAATAAACTTAGGAAAATCTATAAACTAATAAACTCAAGGTTTCACCTATTGAGTAACCCAATTTACTCAATAGATGAATTCTAACATAAGATCCATTCCTAATCTTAGGAATTAAAGCTCTTAATTACTAAGAGTATCTCTCATGACACACATCCTAACTAATGCTATAAGACCTATAGGAAAGTTCTAAGAATGATTAAGGAAGAATGAGAACTCAAAGTTTTACTTAAGATTTTCCTTAAGGATTTAAGATTTGAGATTTAATCAAAGTTTCTACTAAGCCTTAAAATCACATAATTTATGATCTAAAACATTAATCTTGCTATTTTATAATGATTAGAATGATGATTTAGAGTTTTAAAAGGCTAAACCCTAACTTTGGGCAAAATGACCATTTTGTCCTTAGTTAAGGGTTCAAGAGATCAATAATTAATTTAGGATTCTAAATCTGAAATTTTTTGTTGCAAAATGTTTCTTACTATCTAATATGAGATTAGTTAGTAATTACATAAATTTTGGGTAATTATTAGCCTTATGAGATCAAATTATTAAATTTGATTCATAGGAATATTTTGGTAATTTGGCTTAATGGAATCTAAAGTTTTCTTTTTGTTTATTGTTGTTTACTGTCTAAGGTTTCCATAGAATCTAAAATTTCTAAATTCTGATAAGTATTGGCCAAGTTATGGCCAATACAAGCTTAAGGGGTAGAATGGTAATTATGGGTTTCTTAATTAAGGGTCAAAAATCTTAACTTTGTCATTTAGTGTCCAAATTGAGCAAAATCAGTGGCTATGATTCACAATTATCCACTGATCACAATGACTGTGGTAGACTCAATTTGGATTCCAATTGGCTAAGTTATGCCCTAATTAGGGTTTAGAGTGATTAGTGAGTGATTAGTGAAATTAATAACCCAATCACTAATCCAATCCTACAATTAGGTTTTAATAAATTCTATGAGTTCTTTGAAACTTAAATTGTCCAATTTGGATCATTAGATTTGCTAATATTCACTAATCAAGTTTTAGGATAATTAGGGGTGATTAGCAAACCTAACCATTGAATCTAAAATATTCTTATAGATTACTTTAAATTAGGTTTTTCTGATTTAAATTCATATTTGGATCACCTAATTTGGAGTTCAATTGACCAACTTATGGTCAATTGAAGTTCTAAGGATAAATGGCCTAATTAGGGTTAGGTCCTAAATATGATTAGGCTAAATCTAATCCAAACAGTTTTTTGAGTATTTTGAGACCCATATTTGATATGTTTGGATTAGTGTGCACAAAGAAAGGGTTAATTGAAATTTTATGGTATTTTGTGATTATTCAAATATCCTAAAATATCACTATGTGATATATTACTCCAAATGGAATTTTGACAGATCCAAATTATTCTTCTAATTTTACTGATCAAAATGGCATATAATTTTGTTGTATTTGGATTAATGGATTTTAATTTATGATAGCTCAAAGTTCTCAAATTAATTGATTTAATTTAATTTAATCAACATTAATTAATTTTATAAATTTCTTAATCGATTTATGATGGGCCCACCATTTGCGAAAGAGCATTGCGGCCCATGACAATTTTGACAGAAGAAAAGATGACGGATGAGGCAGGTGGACCCCACACCGTACCAACTCGGCTCGCACCATTCGAGCTGAGGAGACAAGCGAAGCGCCCGCAACTTCTCCTCTGATTAGGGCATGGAACTCGATGATCAAAACGCCACTAATAGGAGCCAAACCGCACGCCAACGGGAAGGGCTTGTCGAGACCTACTCAACAATGGCTGAAATAGGGGATGATGTGACCTGGATGATCACTAATATCTAACCCTAGGGTGATAGGCTAGAGGTAGAGATGGGACTTTTGCACATTTTCGCAGCAATGGTTACACATAATTGATATGCTCGATCTCATTCGAGCTTTGATCACATAACAATAATAGTTGCAAACATACAAAATAAGAATATGAAATATAACATTGAAGGATTTCAAAGAAGATAATAAAGATTGGAGGGTTACGGAGGTACCGTAGCGGATGAAAAAAGGATCACCGGTTGATGATGCAAGAGTTCTCCAGCAATCCAAAAATCGAGGCCCCCAAAAAAATGGATAGCAAATGGGATTAAGAGGCTTAAAATTGAGGCTGGAAATGATCTTGAGCGGCGGCCAACCTCTGCTCGAGAAGGGAGTTCGACGTGTGTACAGGGGATTCGACACGCACCCAATCCTTCGCAAACGAGGATGAAGAAATCATCGCCGTCCAATTTGGACGGCCCGATCCAATGGTAGGAGCACCGTCAAGAATAAACGGCCCAGTCCATTAAGTATAAACGGCAGTCCATTTAATTAATTTTTAAGTTACATAATTATATTATTATTTAATTAATTTAGCATAATTTGTTAATTAAAAGTAATCACCCAAATGAATTCCAAAAAATTCTAATAAATCACCCCTAGCTGATTCGGGGGTAGTGAACCCAATGGCGAAGTTAGATTTTTAATGTGAGGTCAAAATAAAAAGTCAATTTCTAGGGTTTTGAAATTTTCCATAAATTCACATTTGATTCTATTGATTCCAAATTTAATCCAGATCTTGGAGGTAGGTTCTAAATGACTTAGTTATTGAATTAGAACCTCAATTAAGACTTAGATTAGTCTTAATGAACCAAAGAATTATAAAATCATTATATTATAAAATCATTTAAAATAAAATAGACATTCATCCCACAAGCATGAATTCATAAGAAACATATCTAAATCAAAAGGACAAAGATTTTATTTATTGATGAATATTTATACAAATAACATTTTGTCCCTTAACACATTACATGATTTCAGCCCAACCCTTCCCAAGGAGGGTTTAACCATCCATTACAAAAGAGATGCAAAAATAAGAAAAAATAAGGAAGTGAACCTTTGCATGGTTATACTGAATGAAAATTGAAGAAGAGTTTCAGAGTTTTCAGCCCTTGGCATTCTCCGGATCTCTCCTTGCTCTTCAACTTCTTCTCTTCCAACTCCTTGAGTTGTCTTTCCTTTCTCTTATTGAATGGTTGTCTTCTCCTTCCTTGGTTAGTGTTCTCATTTCCTTCTTACAGTAGCCTCAAAAATTATTTCTTGGAATGTCAAAGAAGGGAACCCTCTCTTAGTTTTTCTTGCTACCTTATATTGAGCAGCTCTCAGCCTCTCTTTGAATTAAAGCTGTCACCCCTTCAACCCCCTTGCCTTAAATGCTTTCTCATAAATTGTTTAGTTATTTTGTCATGAAAATGTAAGGAATACAAGAGTTGGAGTTTAAAATAGTTGAGAAGGCAAAAGGTTTGAATTTGTGGCATTCCCTATGTTGAATTTAATGTTTGATCCTGGCTAGAAATTCAGCAGATGATGCGGTGCACTGCAGCGCGCTTGGGCGTGCTGCAGCGGTTCTGCTTTTGAATATTGGTCAAAAGAATACCCGCTTCGACTCACTATAGCACCCAGCTCTTAAGTTTGGAACCACTACGGTGCGTGTTATTGTCGAGCTCTCTGCGTTGAACCCACTGCGGCACGCAGCAGCGCTGAGCTGTCGGGTTTGGACCACTGCGGTGCACAATAGCGCTGAGCTCTTAGGTTTGGACCCGCTACGATGCACGATAGCGGAATGTTTTATACTTATTTTATTAGGTCCTGGCCTTGTTGATCCGCTGCTCTTAGTTTGAATCTACTACAACACGTGATAGCACTAGAATCTCTGTTTGAGACCGCTGCGGTGCGCTGTGGCAAGGGATTTTGAATGGTTGCTGAATCTGGGTTCAAATGGTTCCGCTGCGGCGCGCGGTAGCACCGAGCTCTCAGGATTGGACCCGTTGCGGTGCGCGATAGAGTTTGGACCCACTGCGGTGTGCGGTGGCATTGAGCTCTCAGGTGGAACCCACTGCGGGGTGCGGTAGCGCCGAGCTCTTATGTTGGACTCGCTATGGCGTGCGGTAGCACCAAGCTCTCAAGTTTGGACTCACTTGAATGCATTGTGGCGCGCGTGGATGCACCGTGGAGGTTTTCTTCTTAAATTTTTGTTTTGCCCAAAATGTAGTCAAACTCCTCTTTTCTCCCTAAAACAAGTGAAAAATCATGAATGTACACCATTTAAGATTAAAAATGTTTGTATCTCTTCTCTTATTTTATTATAAATATTGGATTTATCGCACCACCATAGTTAAACTCTTGCTCGTTCTCGAGTAAGCTCAAAATGAACTTTTCTAATTTTTATTATTTATGGAATTCAATTATGAATGAAGTGTGAAGTATTTTATCATTTCATAGTTTGCTTAACAGTGTGATTTAGAAAATTTTTGCTTATAATAGATTCCAATCTCATGTTCTTCCTCCTAATTACATTTTAAATCTCCATCTTCTTTAATCATGATGCTTACTTCTTCATTACCAAGGGGAATTTTTTTTTAAAAAAATTCACCACTGAGATAGGCTAGAATTAGTGAGTTAGAGTTTTGTGCTATATGTGCTTCTTCTTATAAATTGCAATGAACAATTCTATTTTTAGAAGATATGTTTTTCTTCATCGTATTTTTTTCAATTTTCTCATGCTTAGGGAGAGATATTTTTCTTCATCCCGAAATTTTTTATTTTGCATTCAATTTCAAGGGAGTGATATTTTTCTTCATCCCTGTTCAAGGTCATTACAATTACGAAGTCCTACAGAAGCCTAGCACCCTCTTAGGTTCTTCTCTTACTGCCATTCTTAGTCAAGATTCTTAGATTCTCCACCCCCACACTTAGATTAATAGCATCTTTTCATTTCGAATTGTTTGGAGACTCAAAGTAGTTTGGGAAGAATATTTGGTTTGGAAAGCCTTAGGGCTAGCTTTCTTATTTGATCACATGTTACTTAAGCAAATTATCAAGATAAAAATTTTCAACATTAATTTAATCTTGAATTCATACCCTTTAAACCTTCAAAAAATTTATAATGTAAGAAGTTAAGCATTTTCACAGCAGCACTAGGGATAGTGAAATTCCAAAATTAATTCAAAAAGAGCAAAATAACAAAAATTAAGAATTAAACTAACTAAAGAAACAAAAATAAAAGAAAAGAAAATTACAACATATTCTTCATCTTCTTCTTCTTCTTCTTCCTCTTCTACATCATCATCATAATCTTCCTCCAGCCATTTTGTATTCTGAGGGGGTTCATAAGCTGAGGGTTATGGCAGCGCAGCGTCACCCGGTCCACCATGTAAGCTCCAATTTAAAAATATCATTCCGGGAGCTGAGTGGAAATTATTTTGAAATTGGTGTTGTTTGGATAATTCGGCTTTGCAGTACTGCATGTCCGCTTCCAAACTCTTCCCCATATACATTTAAAAATCCTTCATCTTGTTCATTCCTTTTTGGTAAATTTTATAGTGAAGATATTATTCTGGAGGAAGATGAAGATTCTCCTTTATCTTTTTCTTCTTGCTCTTCTTACCCTCTTGGAAATGAGCATTTAAATTATGGCGAGTAAGAGGAGCACGGGGGGAAATAGCAACATCACTTTATGATACATTGAACCCTTGTGCAAGGCATATCCTGGTAATTTGAGATTCAAAGGCAAGTTCAGCATAGGACCCGATAGGGGCATTCCAGAGCTGCTCAAGAATTATCTAAGAGACATGGATTTCTCCAGGTCATTCAATAGCGTATATGAGCAGCACCTGTAACATTATCACCTCACTCAAATGCCCAGATGGCATTAAAACTCTGGAGATAAGAACATGCCACGCATTACACGTATCCCTGAGGAGGGCTCGTGGAATGTTGGCTAAGTTCCCTCTCCAGCCTACATCGTCGAGGCTAAAAGGGCTCACAATATCCACCGAATTAATTTCAGAGTTTAATAGGGCTGGTTAGAACACTCCTCTACCACCCTGAGCTCATAAAATAACTCAATCTTCTCACCCCCGAGTGTCCTAGCCTTCCCTTGTACGAAAATTTTACGTCCATTCGCAATGATTGCGTTGGCGTAATATTATTGTACTGAGGATAGGTGTGAGTCGATCTGTAAGAAGACCAGCTTGTCCCACCCCTGGTTGTGGACACTCGGATAGTAAACCAGATAGGGGAGTTTGAATCCCCTCTCTGGGATGAGCTTCCATCGTGATGTGATTTGAACAAAATGTTGTTCGGCCTCCACTGAAGAAAAGCATTTCTTGTTGATTGCGCCTCCAGATGTTGAGGCGGTTGATTCCTTGCTTGCGATGTTTTTCTTTTGTGAGGCCATTGAAGGGGAAGGGATTTATGTTGTTGAGAATTTAGATAGAAAAGCTTTTGAGCAAAAGATAGTGTAACTGCCCTCTCCCTTCCTCTCTATTTAAAGCCTAGCAATTATTTACATATTCTCTTAATTCCACATTCAACTGCACTTATGGCTGGTCAAGTTTGTCATTAAATCATGCCATAAGTTTGAATTGATTTAGTCCTTAAAAAGAGAGAAAAAAGCATCTTTGCAGCAGGTTTTAAATAGAGTTCAGGTCCCAAGGCACGCAGGAGCACCTTTGACTGCTTGAGAATTCCCAAGCAGTCAATTAAGGCTCCAGCTGTACGTCGTGCAGGGCAGCGCGCTGTGGCCCGCTGTAGTGCCAAGGTAATTGAAATTTTTTTCTTAAGTTCTAATTTCTGCTTTAGCGCTCTATAGCAACGAAATCTGTTGCAGCGTGCTATAGCGCCAAAATTCGTTGCCGCGCTTGCTAAAAATTTTATTTTCAACAACAAATTCTTCTGGCCATTTTTTCAATAGAATTCTTAGTTAAAGGCTAGGTTGTTTATTTATTTTATCTTTTTATACTTTAACTAACTAGTCCTAGACTAAAGACAACTAAAACTGTTGGGTTGCCTCCCAAAGCGCATGGTTTAATATCGTCAGCCTGACCAGTTTGAGATCCTTAAGGGATTAAATTATTAGGAGGTTTCTTTTTCCATATTTTTGAAATGCATGAGTGAGCACTAGCAAGGGTTGTGCTCAACCTCATGACTTTGCTTGTCAATTTTTCTCCAACAATGTCTCATAAATTGGGAAAGATGTTCCCTTCTTCTTCCTCTTTCCTCTCTTAGTTTTCTTCTTCTTTTTAATCTTATCAATTGTCTCACCTCCAGATGAGGTGCCCTTGCTACACTCAAGAGTTTTTTTAGTCAATGTTAAACTCTCCAAGTCAAGTTTATCATGTTCAGGCTCTCTCTTAGATTTTCTTATCCAGTCTATCTCTAAGTTTTCCTTATTAAAAAGAGTGGGGTCTAAATTGATCTCCTCTATTTTTCCATTCACCCTAATGCTCATCACTCCCCTTACAACTTTAATTATAGCTTTAATGCTAGCTAAGAAGAGTCGCCCAAAGATGATAGTGGGATTTTCATTCTATCTATCCCATTAACGGATGACAAAGTCAGTGGGGACAATAAAACATCCTAGACCCACACCTATATTTCTTACAATTCCTAAAGGGGGTCAATGAATCGAGATTAGCAAATTCCAAAATCATAGATGTATTTTCCATTTTTCCTAATCTCAGATGCTCATAGATGTGAAATGGCATGATGTTCACCAAGGCTCCAAGATCACAAAAGGGATCTAAATGCAGGAATATTAAGCCTACCCAGATCATCACATTTTCTTGCAAATGAATTTTCCCCCTACTATCTCAGTTCTCTTTTTTTCAATTTTTCTTCCACAGCTACTTTCTAAGTAGTCCTTCTCTATAAAATTTGAATTTATGACACTTATCGTTTCCCTTGGATTCACCTTTGTCGAACTAGGCAATGTTCCTTGCTGACGCATGGTCAACTATTGGGAAATTTGTCCCAGTTGGACTTTAATGTTTCTCAGAGATGCCTCAATCTAAGGATTGAGGCATCGTAATGCATTAATGTCAATTATGTTCTCCTCCTAAATTGAATTTTTTCTGCTTTGAAAGCATTAAATGCCCCTTCAATACCCGTGTTTTGGGGTTGCTAATTATTTCCATAGATTTGCCCTTATATGTTTTGTGCTTGGTTTCCATTAAAATTTCCCGTTGTATTATTATTACTCTAAGAAAAATTAGGATGATTTCTCCATATTGGATTGTATGTATTGGAGTATGCAGTATTTTGCATAGTATTGTGGTTTGCATTGTTATTTCTTTAGAAATTTACCTGCTCAGTATTTGAAGGTAAAAATGGGGTTATTAAAGTCACAGTTTTCACTATTATATTTTCCTCCACACAAATAATATTAGACTTCTTGAGCATTATTCATATTCAAACTTCCAATCTGTTGATTCAGGATATTGATTTCATTTTGTAGGGTTAGAATCTGATTGGCCTCTCCCATGCTATCATGTTCTTTCTTTTTAAGGCTTAGCCTCTCGGTAGGCCACTGATACGCATTATCAGTCATCTCTTCCAACAAATTGTATGCCTCTTCTTAGGCTTTGCTGCTCAGAGATCCTCTAGATGATTTATCTAAGAACGTTCGAGTGGGTGCATTCAATCCATTGTAAGATGTTTGAACCTGCATTGATTATGGAAACCTATGATGTGAATAATATCTAAAGGACTCCTTGAAGCATTCCCAGCTTGGTAAAAGTTAGTTATTTTAATTCTCAGCCTAGCGGTCTTAGCAGGTGGAAATTATTTAGTTAGTAACTTCCTAACTAAATCATCCTAAGTGCGAATAGAATCGTTGGGCAAAGAACTGAGCCAACTCTTAGCTCTATCTCCAAGGAGAATGGGAATAGCCTAAGTCTTATGGCATCATCAGTGACACCATTATATCTAAATGTGTCACATATTTCTAAAAAATTGGAAATATGTGAGTTTGGGTCTTCAATGCCTAGCCCCACGAACTGATTATTTGCACAATGTTGAGGGTAGATGGCTTAATTTCAAGGTTATTAGCGCTTATATTTGGTCTCACAATTGTGTGAGGGATTCCCCTAACATTGGGTAAGGAATAATCTCTCAAGAGTCACCCTCCTTGTTCTCCTATTCCTCCAATTGGATTTTCTTCAATGTTTTCTATTTCAAGCTAATTTCTATTTAACAAATTTTGTTCTCTCCTAGCTCTTAAGTAAGTTCGTTCAATTTCAGGATCAAAAGGAATGTCTATCTTTCTCTCCAATTCATGCAGTTTAAAAAGTTCAGCTATAAAGAATAATCTCAACAATGTAATTTTTAGTAGTCCAGAAAATGAAACAAAAAGAATAACTAAATTAACAAAGTTAAACTAACAAATAAGATTACAAAAAAATTAAAGTTATATACAAGAAAGATAATTCTAAATTACTATTTACTTGTAGATTATTCTTAATACGAAATAAGAACCATTACTCGGCAATGATGCGAAGAACTTGACAGACTATACTACAGGTCTGCGCTCCCAAGCGAGTGTACGTGGTCTGAAGTAATATTTAAAAGGCAAGTCACGAGATTTATCATCCTCAATGAATGGTGTGTTTTGTTCTAAGGCTTAACTACTTTTAATAATGTTTAGACTAAAATATTTCTGGTTTTGTGTGGCTCCAAATTAACAATTCAAAGTTATCAAACTGAAGATACTATTTGAATATAAGGGAGAGTTGGGTTTTAATCATGCAACAATTTGTATTGGGACTGGTGTAAGTGATTAAACTAATTCAATTTTTAATGAAACTTATTTTCATGCTAATTATAATCAAGTGAAGATAACATTCCTAAGATTGGTCCTATAATTCCTACTATTTCATATCTACTGCATAAGATGAACATGCAAGGGTTTGATCTTGGCACATAGATCCTCATGTGATCAATAAGAGTTAATTAAGATTTCTTACATCCAAGTTATCAAAATACTCCTTTTAATTTAGCAATCACATGAACTTGATTTCCATTCAATTAACATCACTTGCTACATGCACTGTTTAGCTAAGGAAGTAAATTATCGGTTGCATCGATTATGTCAAGATCATCCATGAACACTCAATAATTCCACTTCCTCCTTTAATATCTGTTGAGATATGAAGCTTGATGGGTGGCTCTCAACTCACATGCATCAACCTCTCGACTGAGCTCAAAGAATAGTGCTGTTAGGCTCAAGAGCTTGTCAATAAGCTCCAAAAACTAACTCACATATTCCTAGCTTTATGCCAACTGGTGAGCTATGGAGCTCAAAGAGATGTAATTTACCAAATCAACCTATCATTCTAATCTCATGGTGCTTACACCGAGAATCATCGCGCAACAAGTATGTATTCGTAGTGAGGACTTTTATGTGTATTCCCTTAAGCTTGGTATGCCTAATTGAATCGATATTATTTTCGTTGTAAAATCATTTAAAATAAAATAGACATTCATTGCGGCTGGGACAAGACCCTCAACTTGCATCTTGTCCCCAGCCATCATTCCCTGCTACAGCTCCGATTTTCAATGGAAGACGGCCTCTTGATTTGATAAGAAAGATAAACAAAGAAGGATATTGGTCACTTCATCTTTATTTTGGGATTTGCCATGATTACTTCAGATTTCTTTTATCGATTTGCTAGTTTTGGAGAGGATGAAGGAGTATGCTTCCCCTCTTCTATAAATACACCTCTCTTGACTAAAGGAGGGTTCATAATTTTGCTCAAGACACTAAGTAATAGAGGAGGAGTGCATATGGAAAAGTGAGAAACTCCCCAAGGGTGGCAAGGCAAGCTCTAGATAAGGAGGAGGAGAAAGAAGGCAGCACTAGCGACCTAAGGGAGGAGCTTGAAGAAGGAGAAGAAGAAATCTGGAGAACTTTCAAGGAATGTTCCTAGTATCTTCTAAACATTACTCTTGTATTTTCTTTTCTTAGTTGATTATGAAAGGGTCTTTATCCATGTATGTATTTTTCTTCACTTCCTTTGTAATGAGTAGCTAAATCTCCCTTGGGGAGGGTTGGGGAATTCTCATGTGTATGTGTTATTATTAATGTATAAAGTTTTCCTCAAGTGAAATTAAATTGTAAAAGGACTTAAATGAAATATGTTTTTTATTATTTGGTCTTGAATGTGGATATAAGGAAATGAACTAATAATTTCAAGAACTAAATTGTCTTGTGCTCCATAGCTCACACTAGATTGGATGCTAGGTTTATGAGTGCATGAGAGCTTAGAACTATGTGATAAAGTTCTTGAGCTTAATGCACCTTAATCTAAGCTAAATCAAAGTGTTGATGCATGTGATGCTAAGACCCACTATATGAGCTCCTTAGCTCAACATAATTGAGGTAAAGGAAGAAATAGTTGAGTGCTCATGAAATAAGTGACATAGTCATTGTGCCCAACATATTAATCCCTAATGTCAACTATGTGGGATGAAAGTGATGCTCATAGTGGAATCAATGCTTATAAGATCTTAAAGCATCAATAGTCATAATCTCCTTGATCAAGAGATGAGATGAAAATCTAAAACCTAAAATCTTATAAGAATCTTTGTGCTAAAGTAGAACCAAATGTGTGTTCATTTTGTGCACAAGATTTGAACTTGTGAGACTTTGAGATAAAATCTCGAGTTGATCAGTGTGCACTTGATAAACAAAATATAAATGGAAGACGAAGCTTGAGAAATCAAAAGTACATTAGTAATGTATTATCACATGAGGAATAACCCCAACTCTCCTCTCTCTTTTATCTAGCTTATCTTTATTTAGTAGTTATAGTGCTAAGTCTAGTACCAACTCATCAATTAAATCATAGCTTAAACATTAGTGAGAATAGATAGACCTTAGTAACAAAACAACCAATTTTCTGTGGTTTGATAAATCCTGAAAAGTAACTCTTTCCACTTATTACTTCAGACCACGTACACTTGCATGCAAGCGCAGACGTGTATTTACAGTCTGTCAAAATTTTGGCACCATTGTCGGGGAATTGGTATTCTTTCGTATTAAGGATAATCTATAAGTAGCTAGTGGTTTAAGTATTTCTTGCATATATTTCTTGTTTTTGATTTTTTGTAATTATAGGAACTAATATCTTACATTTTTTGTTTATCTTATTTTTGCTAACTTGCTGAACTTTATTGCTAAAATTGTTCTTGATAGCCTTATTGTTATTTGAATGAGTAAAAGAGTTGCACTGAATACCTTTTTGATCTAGAAATTGAGAGAACATATTTACAAGCTATGAGAGAACAAAATCTTTCAAATCAACAAGCCATAATGGACAACTATAATAAAAATATAGAAGAACCTTTAGGAGAGACTAGAGGAAGAGCACTCAGAGACTATGCACTACCCACTGTTAGGGGAATCCCCCATGCTATTGTTAGGCCAAATATTGAAGCCAATAATTTTGAGATTAAACCTTCCACACTGAGTTTCGTACAAAATAATCAGTTTGGGAGATTAGCCACTGAAGACCCGAACTCACATATTTCAACTTTTCTTGAAATATGTGACACCTTCAGGTTTAACAGCATTTTTGAAAATGCAATTAAATTGCGACTTTTCCCATTCTCTTTAGGAGATAGAGCCAAGAGATGGCTCAGCTCTATACCTAGTGATTCCATCTGGACATGGGATGATTTGGCTAAGAAATTCTTAGCCAAATATTTCCCTCTGGCGAAAACCATTAGATTGAGAATTGAGATCACCAACTTCACTCAGTTGGAAGGCGAGACTCTATATGATGGGTGGGACCATTTTAAGGAATACCTCAGGCATTGCCGACATCATGGGATCCCTCTGTGGATGCAAGTGCAAACCTTTTACAATGGTTTGAACGCTCCTATGAGGTCACTCATAGATGCAGCCGCCGGTGGTTCTATTAGCGATAAGACCCAAGAGGAAGCTTACGACCTCTTGAAGGAAATGGCCAACAATGCATATCAATGGCCTTCTGAAAGGTTAAAAAAGGAAGCTTTAAAGGTAAATGAGTCCGATCAAATAGGAAATACATGCCTTAAATGAAAAAATAGAAAGAATGAATATTAATGTTGTTCTAGAGGTGCATTGTGATTTGTGCGGGGGTAAGCATAATTGTGAAAATTGCAATCTAAATAACCCATTTGTACAAACCAACACTGAACAAGTAAACTTCCTGAGAAACAACAACTCGATGAATAACCTTTACTCCAACACCTACAACCCAGGGTGGAAAAACCATCCAAATTTCTCTTGGATTAATAACAATAACAATGCAAATCAATATGGGAGAAGTTCATCCAATCAACAAAGCATGCATAGTGGAAATAACAACAATAATCATTACCCCAATTTAGAAGGGGCCTTCAATTCCTTCAAAGCGAAAACGATCTAATTTATGCACCGTACAGAAGCCACTATCACGCACCATGATGCTTCTATCCAATGGATAGAAGCTTTCCTGAGGAATATAGAGACCCAATTGGGGTAGATCTCCAAGCAGTTGACCTCTCGGCAGTAAGGGGCCCTACCCAGTTCGACCGAAATAAACCCTAGGGAGTTGGTTAGTGTGATACATTTGGAAGATATGTATGGGGGAATTAAAACTGAAGGTATGAGTGCAACAGGTTATATGCTAGAGGATGGGAAAGAAAAAATGTGGAATGAGAGTGAGAATCTAATAACTCCTAAATGTAAATACCCAGGGAGGTTGAGCATCCCCTGCATAATCAGAAATGAAGTATTTATAGATCCCTTGTGTGATTTAGGTGCTTTAGTCAATGTTATGCCCTATTATATTTATGAACATCTAAAGGTAGGAGGGATGGAATATACCTCAATAATTTTGGAATTTTCCAATTTAGAATCTCTTACCCCTCTTGGAATGATAAAAAATGTTGGAGTCGAATTGGGAAGTTTTATAGTTCCAACTAATTTTGTGGTTTGTGAATAGGATCAATTGAATAAGAATTCCACAATTATCTTTGGGAGACCCTTTCTAATGAGTGTGAAAGTTGTTATTGATGTGGGTCATGGGTTTGTGAATGTAAAAGGAAAAATTGAATTAATTGATCTTAAACCCAATTTATTTAAGAAAAGAGAGATGGAAAATGAGGTGATGAGAAGGGTAAGAGAAGAAAGATTATGGGTTGATGATGTCCTTGAAGATCTAATGTTGGAAGAAAGGAATTTTGATCATAGTTCAACTCCTTCCTATGAAAAGGGGAGCAAGGAAGGAGTGAAGAAAAGGAAAACGAGAAGGGGGAAAAGGAAAAAGAAGACTCCCCCAAGGCTTGAATTAGAGGATATGGATCTGCTAGGGGAAGTTAGGGATGATGAAGGTTCGAGCCACCCCGATGGGGAGTGCTCACTCAAGCATCTTTAGCTTATGGAAGAGGAAACCATTGGATCCGACTAGTTGATCGTTAGCGAGTTTAGCTAAAGAAGTTAAATTAAGCGCTTTTTGGGAAGCAACCCAAAAAAAAAAAAAAAAAAATTCATCGCTACAACGCGCAGTAGCAGAAATTCCGTGACGGCGCACTGCAGCGGGTATGCCGCGCATTTGCAAAAATTCCACGAAGGCACTGTAGCGAAAATTTTGCTACAGCGCGCTGTAGCAGTTTGCTCCAGCAGCATATTTTTTTTTTCATCTTGGGAACAATGCAGTCAAAAGGTCATGACATTTAGGTTCTTCAAGCAATCAAAAAGCATGCTGAAAATGCTGCCACCCCCCCCCCCCCCCATCACATGGATCACCATATTAATGGCATTGGGAAGACCATTTGACCACCTTCTCTTGCCTTGGATTTTCTTGGTTATAAATAGGGTGGCAATGAGGGGGTTATCCTTGTACCATTCCAATTCTCTTATTCTCTCATAGCTCTTGATCTCTCTAGCTCTCATATCTCACCATGTCTTCTAGAAAGAAGGCCATTCCAAGGAGGGAGGCAGAGGCATCTTCATCCAGAGGATCCTTCAATAAGAAGAGGTTCTCGTCTGTAGAGGCCGAGCATCGATTCTTCTCCATCACTTCCCAATTGAAGTTAATTTTGGAGAGGTGTTTCAACCAAGCCTTGCCCGTTTCGGTTGAACAAGTCAACCCTCGAGGATGGAGGGAGTTTGTGACTAAGAGATCCCCTACGTACCCGGCGATTGTCCAGGAGATCTATGCGAATGCAATTGATGCGGCCGGGCAGCGGATCTTCTGTCGAGGTAAGGGTGTCACCCTTTGGATTGCTCAAATCAAGCAATTCTCTGGGCTCGAGAAGGTTCATTCTTGCTCCTACTTGGAATTGATAGAATCTCGCCAAGACCCCCTTGATGTGTGGCAGAAATCGTCCAAAATAACACAGAATAGGAAGGAGAATTAGCGAACATTCCTCGTTTTGAATTAACGGAGATGAGTAGTGCATGGCTAGTTTTCATTTCCAGCTTTGGATAGCTCTCAAGGGTCCCTGTGCTGCATTGGCCTTCAGGTCTTCGATATCAGGGCTGTGCGAGACCCAAGGGGTCAAGATACTCTCCTCCAACACTGTCATTCCCCCCGGTTGTGCCTTTAATCCTACAAATTTAAATGTCCGGGCAAGCGAACGAAAGCTGCCCAAGAAAAGAAGGGGCGCACATGGGGAAACATCCGTGCCACCCGACTCGTACCTCACGAACAGGATTTTGTTACGTCTCCACAATTAGCAAGCGGAGCACAGCAAGGCTCTTGCCACGGACATGGGGTTCTTCAAGCAAGAACTTGTCCGCAGCGCAGGTTTCAATCTGATTTCCATGAAGCCCTTGGGATGATGTTTGAGGATTGGAGCTTGCAAGGAGGACTGGATGCCTCCGTGTTGCCAAGACCTCCTGTTGGTGCCCCCATCCCGGAGATGCACTACCCTTGTGAATCTGCGTACGTAGGGGATGCGGATGAAGAGGAGGAAGTGTAGGAATAATTAGGTTGCATTTTTCTTTTTGTACCTTTTTATGTTTTTTGTTGAATTTTTCTTTCTTGTGTTTTATTTTAAGATTTCAATTTATGAATTTTTGTATCCCCTCATTTTTATGGCATGCTTAAACTTGCTATTTTTTCTGAGTTTTTTGGAAATCACAAATTGACAAGATGGACTTAAATATAAGTAAATGGGTGCAATTCTCAAATAACCAAACACATTATAAGCACAAAGATATTTTAATTGAGGAATGAAGGGAGGATAATCTAATCTCCAAAAACTTAATTTAATGCCTTGAACTAAGTGGGGGGGAAGGCATTGGACTTAGACTAAAAATTTGGTGAGAACTCTAAAAAGAGTATGTTAGGCTCCCGTAGGACTTCATGATCACAAAGATGCATATTGGGGATGATGAAAAATATCTCTCCCTAAGAATGAAAAGAACAAAAATACATATTCAAAAAAGGAATGATGAAAAATATCTCTCTCAAACGTTCAAAATATGAAAGGATGAAGAAAAATATCTCTCTTTCAAATCTTTTCATCGTTGTGATTCATAAGAATGGGCATATATGGCATAACTCTTGGAGACTTTGACCACCTTTTCTAGTCTAGGGTCCATAATGAACTCTCTCCATCACCTAGTGTCTAACATGAAAATCAAAATATTTGTAGACAAATTGATTAAACCACCCTTATTACCAAGGTTAAAACACTAAAGTTACTAAATGTTTTGTTTTATTTTTGCTATGCATGAACATTAACTTATATTGACTCTAATTGAATTTTTGTGACTATCATCTCTATTGTACAACAAAAATACCATTTTGAGCTTACTCAAGAATGAGCAAAAATTTAAGTGTGGAGTATGATAAATCCATAAATTATGTCTAAAATAAATGAAAACTTATTCATTTTTGACCTTTAAACTCCTCCTAAATCAAATTTTATCTATCTTTTTCAGGAAAATGGCACCCAGAGGAGCTCTGTGACAATTTTTGCAAGATTCCTATATTTTTCAAAGGAATCCGCTGTCGCGCGTTGCATCGCGCTCCAGCGCGCTGCAGCGGGTCATTTTGCAAACGGGGACCCTATAGCGCGCTGCAGCGGATCCATTTGCGAACCACGAGCGTGATAGCGCTCTGCAGTGGGTCCATTTGCGAACCGCGGGCTCGGTAGCACGCTGCAGCGGGTTTATTTGCAACCGCAGGTGCGACAGTGCACTGCAGCGGGTCATTTTGCAAATTGAGCCGCTACCGCGTGCTGCAGCGGAGCATTTTGCGAAATGCTCCCGCTCCAGCGCGCTGTAGCGGTACAATTTGCCAAATGAACCGCTATAACGCGCTGCAGTGGCTAAATTTGCGAAATGTGGATGCGGTAGCGTGTGGTAGCGGGAGACATAGCATTCTTTTACTTGCTCCATTGCGCGCCACAGCGCGCTCCTGCGCGCTGCGGCGGCCGCCGCCAATTTTGCTAGTCCGATGCATTTATTGCGGCTTCGACAAGACCCTCAACCTGCATCTTGTCCCCAGCCATCATTCTCTGCTATAGCTCCAATTTTCAATGGAAGATGGCCTCTTGATTTGATAAGAAGGATAAACAAAGAAGGATATTGGTCACTTCATCTTTATTTTGGGATTTGCCATCATTACTTCAGATTTCTTTTATCAATTTGCTAGTTTTGGAGAGGATGAAGGAGTATGTTGCCCCTCTCCTATAAATACACCTCCTCTTGACTAGAGGAGGCTTCATAATTTTGCTCAAGACACTATGTAATAGAGGAGGAGTGCATATGGAAAAGTGAGGAACTCCCCAAGGGTGGCAAGGCAAGCTCTAGCTAAGGAGGAGAAAGATGGCAGCACTAGCGACCTAAGGGAGGAGCTTGAAGAAGGAAAAGAAGAAATTTGGAGAACTTCCAAGGAACGTTACTAGTATCTTCTAAACCTTACTCTTGTATTTTCTTTTCTTAGTTGATCATGAAAGGGTCTTTATCCATGTATATATTTTTCTTCACTTCCTTTGTAATGAGTAGCTAAATCTCCCTTGGGGATGGTTGGGGAATTCTCATGTGTAGGTATTATTGTTAATGTATGAAGTTTTTCTCAAGCGAAATTAAATTGTAAAAGGACTTAAATGAAATATGCTGTTTATTATTTGGTCATGAATGTGGATAAAAAGAAATTAACTAAATTTCAAGAACTAAATTGTCTTGTGCTCCGTAGCTCACACTAGGTTGGATACTAGGTTTATGAGTGCATGAGAGCTTAGAACTATGTGATAAAGTTCTTGAGCTTAAAGCACCTTAATCTAAGCTAAATCAAAGTGTTGATGCATGTGATGCTAAGACCCACTAAATGAGCTCCTTAGCTCAACATAATTGAGGTAAAGGAAGAAATAGTTGAGTGCTCATAAACTTAGTGACATAGTCATTGAGCCAAATATATTAATGCCTAATCTCAACTATGTGGGAAGGAAGTGATACTTATAGTGGAATCAATGCTTATAAGATCCTAAAGCATCAATAGTCATAATCTCCTTGATCAAGAGATGAGATGAAAATCTAAAACCTAAAATCTTATAAGAATCTTTGTGCCAAAGTAGAACCAAATGTGTGTTCATTTTATGCACAAGATTTGAACTTGTGAGTCTTTGAGATAAAATCTCGAGTTGATCAATGTGCACTTGATAAGCAAAATATAAATGAAAGACGAAGCTTGAGAAATCAAAAGTACATTGGTAATGTATCATCACATGAGGAATAACCCCAACTCTCCTCTCTCTTTTATCTAGCTTATCTTCATTTAGTAGTTACTATGCTAAATTTAGGACCAACTCATCAATTAAATCATAGCTTAAACATTAGTGAGAATAGATAGACTTTAGTAACAAAACAACCAATTCTCTGTGGTTTGATAAATCCCAGAAAGTAACTCTTTCCACTTATTACTTCAGACCACGTACACTTGCGTGCGAGTGCAGACTTGTATTTACAGTCTATCAGTAAGCAAGCTAAGTCATTCGTTGGGACCTCAGTACAAAAGCCTCTCTGATCAATGCCATTGAGGCTAAGTGGTTGGTAAGCAAAGGCTGTGAAGCGTTCCTAGTGAATATACTGGGAGACAAGAAGGACTATACCCCTCTATCCAAGAATCCCATTGTTTACGAGTTTGCTGATGATTTCCCCAAAGACCTACCCAATCTTCAATCTGTACAGGAAGTGGGATTTGCAATTGACATCATTCATGAAACCCAACCAATCTTGAAGGCACCTTACCGCATGGCACCCAAGGAACTGCATGAATTGAACAAGCAATTACAAGAACTGTTGGAGAAGGGTCTTATCCGACCAAGTTCATCGCCGTGGGGAGCTCCAGTTCTGTTTATAAAGAAGAAGGATGGGTCGATGAGAATGTGCATTGACTATAGAGAGCTAAATAAGGTGACCATAAAGAATTGATATCCATTACCCCGCATCGACGGCTTATTTGATTAGTTGGCCGGAGCGAAGGAAGTTTCAAAGATCGATCTGCGATCTAGGTACCACCAACTATAGGTGAAGGAGTCCGACATTGCTAAGAATGCTTTCAGAACTTGGTACGGTCATAATGAGTTTTTGGTGATGTCGTTTGTGTTGACCAATGTACCTTCTATCTTCATGGACCTGATACAACGGATCCTAAAACCCTATCTTGATAAATTTGTCATCGTCTTCATAGATGATATTCTGATATATTCCAAGAAAAGGAAGGAGCATGTAGGCCACCTCAGAACAGTCTTGAATGAGCTGCGAGATCGTCAGTTATATGCCAAGTACTCGAAATGCGAGTTGTGGCTGAATTTAATCACTTTCTTGGGCCATGAAGTTGATGCCCAAGGAGTCTGTGTTGATCACAATAAGATTAGCGCAATCCAAGAGTGGGCTCAACCCAAATTAGTAACCGAAGTCAGAAGCTTCCTAGGGTTGGTAGGTTATTATAGGAAGTTTGTAAAGGGCTTTTCCCAAATTTCCTCTCCTATTACTAAGCTCACTCAAAAGGCGGTGTCGTTTGAATGGTCACCGGCATATGTAGAGGCATTTCAAGCACTTAAGGATGCACTTACTTCTGCCCCCATATTAGTTCTCCCAAGAGAAGGGGTGAACTATCAGGTATACACTGACGCCTCTGGCATAGGCCTAGGAGCTATATTAATCCAAGATGGTAAGGTCATCGCCTATGTTTCATGACAATTGAAAACCCATGAGAGGAATTATGTAGTTCATGACCTCGAGCAAGCTGCACTTGTGTTCGCTCTAAAGATTTGGCGACACTATCTATACGGAATTCAATGCTCGATATTCACTGATCATCAGAGTCTCAAGTACATATTTGCCTAGAGAGAGTTGAACTGTAGGCAAAGAAGGTGGCTGGAGTTGATCAGTGACTACGAACTCGACATATAGTATCATCCTAGAAAGGCCAACGTTGTAGCTGATGCCTTGAGTCATCAAGCCACCCTAAATGCCATTATATCAGAAAGCTCGTTAGTAGATAAATTTTGCAAAATGAGTATCAAGCCTATATGTGGAGACAAACTCAGCTCCGCATTGGCAAACATCAATGTGGAACCCACCTTTCATAGAGATGCATCTATTTCACAAACTAAGGACGAAGAGTACTTGAGCTTCAAGCAAGCCATTGAAAGTGGCCACCGTACTAATCTTCGCTTCCATAAGGGGGATATCTATCAGGGGAATCATCTATGGATTCCTAAATCCATGCACCACAAAGTACTAGTTGAAGGCCATAATTTGGGATATCATGTGCACCCGGAGAGTACATAAATGTATCAGGACCTGAAATTATCATTCTGGTGGCCCGTGATGAAAAGGAGTGTAGCAAATTTTGTGGCTAAGTGCCACGTGTGTTGCCTAGTAAGAGCAGAGCATCAGAAATCAGGTGGTCTACTACACCCACTAAGAATTCCAAAGTGAAAGTGGTCAGACATATCCATGGAATTCGTCATGCGCACTTTATTTCCATCCGACAAATTGATTCAATTGAGAAGCTTGCGAAGATTTATATCAAAGAAATAGTTTGACTTCATGGTATTCCCAAGACTATTGTGTCTGATAGAGATAATCATTTCACATTGAAATTCTGGTAGGCAGTCCATCAAGATTTGGGTACCACACTAGCCATGAGCACAGCCTTTCATCCGCAGACTGACGGTCAAATGGAAAGAGTGAATCAAGTCTTAGAAGACTTGCTCCATCTCTGTATACTAGACTTTGCAGGATCTTGGGAAGCCCACCTTCCTCTAGTAGAATTCACATATAATAACAGCTTTTATGTAAGTATTAAGAGGGCCCTATATGAAGCCCTATATGGTAGGACGTGTGCCACACCAATAGCATGGTCTGAAATAGGAGATGTTTAGCTTTATAGCTCCGAATTAGTAGAAGAGACAAATAATAAAGTAAAGCTCATACAATAAAGAATTAGAACAGCTCAAGATAGGCAGAGCAAATATCACGACATCTGTCGACGTTCCTTGGAATTTTAGGAAAGAGACTCGGTATACCTAAAGGTCAGTCCTATGAAGGATGTCTATCGTTTTGGAGTTGCGGGCAAGCTCAGTCCGAGGTACGTTGGACCATTCAAAGTCCTGAAGGTAATTGGGTCAGCAGCATACCAATTGGAACTGCCAGTAGATTTTGCTGCAGTACACAATGTATTCTATGTATCGTCCCTAAGAAAGTGCCTCAGAGATCCGTCTTACCTCGTGCAATTCCCAGAAATTCGGATTCAGCCCGATTTGTCATATGCTGAGGAGCCAATTCGGATCCTAGCTCGTGATTGCATACAACTTAGAAATCGTGCTATCAATATTATCAAAATTTAGTGGAAGAATTGTTCTTGCAATGAAGCTACTTGGGAGAAGGAATTCGATATACGAGCTAAATATCCTAACCTCTCCGAGAATCTAGGTATTTCTTTCCTTGCATTCCAAACTTTCAGGTTCAAGTCATATTTCATCCTTGCCTTCTTCTTTCCACTTGAGTGATGTAGAGGACAACCTCGTTCTTGAGTGGGGGAGCTTATAACAACTCAAGCTTTTACCTTAGTCAATTATGACTAATCTTAGTCTTAATATTGATCCTAAGTACTAATTAAGTCATCAAGAGCCAACTTCTAAGACCTAGTCCAAATCAGGAGTCAGATGGATTGAATCCTGATTTCTAGAAAACCCAAAAATCCTAAAATTTGACCTATTTAATCTCAGATCGAAAAACGGATTTCACCAATTATGCTCATTGCCCTGAAATTAGCTAGGGGCGATGTTTTTGTGTCAATCAAACGTCACCGTTGCGTTCCTCACCCCTCAATTAGCTAGGGGTGGGGATTTGGGAATTTTTGGGGGATCAATTAATTGTTTAGAATTAATTAAATTTAATTGGGAATTTAAAATAATAATTCAATCAAAATTTATATATATATATATATATATATATTATTTTAATCGTCCGACGTTAATAGGGCTGACGCCATCAGCTGTTAAGTGATCGCGCCGATAGGTCGGCCGTCTGGTCAGACTGCCGATTTGAGCCGTCTGATCGAAGATCAGACGCCTCTCGACCAGTCTCCCTCGCTGGGATCCTCCGTGAGCTGTCCGGCGACAAGCGGCTCAACCGCCGCTCGTACCCCTCAACCCGTAGCTGCCGACACCCCGGGACCTCGCCGACTCTGCCTGAGGGTCCATAAGGACCCTCCCGTGCGCTCAGGACCGGCGTTTTGCATGAAGTGACTCGGTCCGAGCGTCGAAGCCCTCATCCCCGTCCGCCTGAGCCTCGATCTGTTCGCTAGTAGGTACCCCTACCTTCCTAAGCATTCCTTTAGATAATTGTTAATTACTTAGTTGCATGCAATTAATCATCAATCGATTAGGATCGATCGAACACACGCGTAAACTGACCCTCGATCGCACCCAGCCGAACCTTAGGGCCTTGACTAGGGTTCATTATAGCGGTTGAATAAGGCCACCCCAACGTCACGGGAACGTTACGGACCGGGCCGGGTCAGCCCGACCCGCATGATCCGGAAGCTTCTCGCCACCTGTCCGCAACCGATTCGCCCGTGGGCCCCACTGCCGCGGAGTTCGAGTGGGGTGGACCCCCCGGCGTCAGTTTAGTCAGGAGCGGGTCCCACCGGCAGTCCCGCGACGAACCACGCTTTGCCACACGTCCCAGCGGGCCCCGCATGTCTCCCTGCCGCCATTCGTAGGTCGCCACGTGGCGCCTAATGAGTCCCGTCGCATTGAAGATTCTGCAAAAGTAATAATGACACACATATATATATATATATATATATATATAAATTATGTAAATAAATGAAAATGCTAAGGCACATTAACCTAATTAAAACTATATATATAGTTATGTATATGCATACAGTTAAATTATTAGACAAAAACTTTTGGCTATGATGTAATTAGCTTTGCATATATTAATTAATTTAGTCAATTAATAATACTTAACAGTAAGTTATTAATTAGTACTAATGATAATTAATAAAAGAATTAACATTAAATATTAGTTAATTAAAATCTTTAGTTAAGATAATTAACACACTATATTAATTCAAACAGTAAAAGTATAATATTAAGAAAAAAAAATTATATTAAAACAAAAAAACAATATTAAATAAATATATATAATATACATTATAATTATATAGAAACATATATATATATATATATATATATTATATACAAAACAAGAACTTTAGGTTAATAATTAGTTAATATTAATTAGAGTTTAGTTAGTATTAATTATAATTATTCAGTTAATTTAAATACAATAATTAAATATTCAAAAGAATATTTATTTAACTAATTAATAAATATTATGTTGAATTAAATAGTTCACATCAGATAATTTAATTAATAAAATTATTAATTTAGTAAATTAATCTAATATTTAATTGAATTATTAACAACAGAAAAATATTTTATTTAGGAATAGTAAAATAATACAATTTGAATAAATGAATAGTGAAATTTATTTAATTTAAATTATTTAATTCAAAATTCTTAAAGGTTTAATAACTTTTTGTAGAATGACCTAAACGTAGTCAATATAGGTCCCATATTACTCAGAAAAATAAAAACGATCAAATGGCGTAATGCAAAAATTAGTTTCGGGGTACGTATAACGTAGTGACATTATAGGAGCTAATTAAACTATCATAACTTTTAACTTAGTTGTCCAAACATAGACAATATGGGTCTTAAAATACTCAGAAGAACAGCCCCATCAGTGTGGTAGTATTAGTTTTTCCATTTGGATACCAGGATGAAACGTCAACCCTTTGACCCCACAGTTGACTTTAGGAAAAATGACCAAAATGCCCATAGACTTCAAATGACCATAACTTGTTCAAATCAACTCCAAATTCTGAAATGCAAGTTGCTAACTTACTTAGTATTTCAATGTCATAAATAAACTAAAATATTATCTAGGATTTGAACCCTAGAGAATTAGAGAATGACCAAAATACTCCTAACCTTAGTTAGGCCATAACTTGATCATTTGAAGTCTAAATTAAGTTTACTCCCTATCAACACGCTCAGTATATTAGAGGGAAGCTATTAAAACTGAGTTTGCAAAAATTGGACTTCAATAGGAAAAGTTTAGTATTTGTCACCCTTTGACTAACCAAAATTATCGAATTTCCCATAGAAATCGAATTAGCCATAACTTGGCCATTTAACCTCAGATTGCAGTGTTCTTGGACTCTATGGAATATTTGAACAGGAACCAACAATAAACTGCACAAAAATTTAGGTCCTAGTAGATGTAAATTACTAAATTGCCCCTTAGGTCAAAATCTTAGTTTGAACTTATAGGATCTATTTCTTGTTCAAATTGAACATACTTATAGTCTATCTTCATGTTAGATTATAAAGAATCATTTGGCAGTAAGAAATCCCAAATTGGAACCCTAATTCAAAAAGTAGATTTTTGGACCCTTAAGTAGGGGCAAAATGGTTATTTTGCCCAAAAATTAAGGTAAGCATCCTTAACCCCTAAATTGTCCTTTAAATCACTAAAATAAGTATTAGAACTATATTAAAATCATTTAAGTGAGTAAAATTAGCTATTAAGTCAAATCTATTAAAATCCCTAAAAATCTCTCTAAGTCTTTTCCTAGGACTTAGCACTTCGCAATAAGAATATTCCTAAGATTAGGACTAGATCATAAGTTATATTTCATTCATTGAAAAATAGGGTTTTTTAATGAATGAATTCTTAGTTTTATTAGTTTCTAGACTTTTACAACTTATTTTGATTCTTTTGTCTTTTAACCCTAGAATTAGGATAGGAGATTCATCCTGTTAAGTTTAATTTGCTTAAAAGGATTTGGCTTTAACGGCCCCAATAATTGGATAGGAGATTAATCCAAATATTGGATGTTACCTTAGCACCCAATACTCGATTAGAAGAAAACAAATCAAGTATAGATGCTAAGTGGCCAGGTCACTTTGTGAGTAGTTATTAAGTTAAAATAAAGTTATACAATTTAAATGCAATTAAAGATACATGATAAGAAGATACATGTAAATACAACATTGCAAGTATTTTCAATATAAGTAATTAGAATAATTCACTCATTCATCCCAAGCAGTTACAAAATAGTGAACACAACACAGATTATTTAAGAAAAAAAAGGTAAAAGTAACTTAAGAAAACTCAAGCAGTTTATAATTTAATTATTACAAACCTTTTAAAAGTAAGAGTAGAGGATAATAAATAGATCACTCTTTCACTTAAAACAAAATACAAGTAAATAGTTTAAAATTTAAGCAAAGTAATTTCCTTATAAGCCCTTCAAGTACTTGGACCTGCAGTACCTGAATCAAAGGGCTCTTGATCTATCATATTTTGTATTTAAATATGATAGGGCAAAGCCAAAGAAAAGAAAAGTGTAGTTAGACTAAATAGTCTAAGCACAATTTAAGATTGTCTATTTTTTAAATTAACAAGATATCACAAATATAATTTATAATTTAAAGTAAGTAGTAGAGCTATAAAAGTTGTAAAGTATGTAAAAAGGAACTAAGCATAACTGTAAAAGAGACAGTGTGAAATAAGCTAAGTAAAAATACTCACTTTTATATAAGTCCTAGCTTGCATCCAAAATTGGTAAGAAAAACCATCCAAAATGCTAGAAACTACTATGTGCATTTAAGTAAATGAAATGAAAGTAATATATGTTCAATGAAATTTATGTTAAGTAAGCAAATGAAATATAGTGAAGCATTAAATGAAATTAAGCAACATGCACTATATTTAAATTGAACTGAAGTAAGCAATACACAATACTAGAAATAGAGAGTGTAAAGCATAGGAAATAATGAAGTATCTTAGGCTCTTAATCTAAGTCAAACATAGCCTAGGGTTGTGAAAAATATGCATAACTAAATAGTTATGAAGAGATCTTATAACCAATAAGATTGTAAAATAACTCTTATATCTTTAGTTGAAGTTATATTTAGAAGCTACCTCATTCCACAGGAGTACTCAACAGAATGGGGCGAGGAGTTAAGCACGTCTGCCTAACTAGATACAGTGGGGAGGTCAAACATTCACATTTACCCTCTCTAAAATGTGAGATCCTATTATAAGCGCTCTCTTTCTTATTCAAATTTGCCATAAGGCATTCCCCTTAAAGTTTTATGAAAATCTTTATTTATGCACAATGATCTTGAATGAATGCTCAAAGAAAAAGGCCCAAAGCTAAGCAAGCATTCAATAAATTTCAATAATTGTAAACTTTGTGATATCCTTTTGTTATCTAAACTGTAATAATCTATTTAATGATTGGAGCTAATTGAGCTCCAAATTTTACTTATAGATATTGATCGTTAAGTCAATTTTGATAAAAGTAGAAGGAAGATAAATTTGGAAATTAGTATTTCCATGTAATTGAAGTTCATTTTATACTAGTCCTAAACTAATCAAATCAAATAATTTATGATTAAAGTTTAAGAAAACTAGTAAGGAAGAATAATGTTTATAGATTTCTAAGTTAATGAAAGTTTAAGCTAAAGGATAATCTAGTAGCTTTACTTAATGTATCAACTCAACTTAATCATGAAGTTATCTAAGATTAATTGATATTGAACATTTAAAGTTAAGAAAAGAGATAGATTAGACCCTACTTGAAATAATTCATTTTATGATTGTAGGGAATTAGAAATCTAAAAGCTTATCTAAAGCTTGAAAGGAAGCTATTACTCATAATCTAATTGATTGAGAACTAATGTTCTAAAATAAACATTTGAAGTGAATACTTACAACTGAAGTTAATACTTATAATAATAGATATGAAATTCTAGATATTTAATAAGTATTTAACATGTAAAATATCTACTATTTCCCATAAAATTTCTAAGTCCTAAAATTCTTAGAAATTTTGGTAGTCTCCTTTGCAAATGGCTAAGGAAACACCTGCAAAGTAGACATGCAAAACTTCCATTCTAATGAAAGTTATAATTTGAAAGAAAAACAACCTATACTATCATGAAATCAATCCATTTTTGCTCCAATTCTAGTATAGAGCTCAATCCATTACATAGGATTACTCATTTCTAATTCTAAAATAGAGTTTAATCCATTACATAGGATTGCTCATTTCCAACTCTAAAATAGAGCTCAATCCATTACATAGGATTGCTCATTTCTAATTCTAATAATTTTCACAATTGTAAAGAACATCAATTTATAAGTCAATCCATTGACTATTTCCAGTTCTACTAATTTTAACAATTATAAAGAACAACAATTTATAAGTTAATCCTTTGATTATTTCTAGTTCTACTAGTTTCAAGTGAGAAAATTTACTTAAGCAATTTACTATCCTATGGTTTGCACATCTAAATTCATTCATTGATGAAAAATAATAAAAGGTGATGTAATTAATTTATCAATCTAAGGGGCAGCATCATCTGACTTAATGTGCATAAGATAATAACATTTAGTTTAACATTTCATTTGATATTGATTTATAACTCAACCTGCAAAGAATTATAGCATTAAAGTTAGCATTTATATATAAAAGAAACAAGAATCATTTAAACTAAATTCTAGCACAGCATTTGATTCTTTCAATACATTTAATGATAGAAGTTAATTTAATACAAATAATGTAAAGGGCAATATTAGATCCTTCTTGATCCATTGATTCATTCATTTATATAATTAACCACATATGGTTTTAATAAGAGTAGTGATAACATTTGATCACATTAAATGAACTAATAGTATTTGATTATATTAAATGAACTAATAACATTTAACTACGTTAAATGAACTAATAGCATTTTATCATATTAAATGAACTAGTAGCATTTAATCACATTAAATAAACTAATAACATTGGATCATATTGAATGAACTAATAACATTTAATCACATTAAATGAACTAATAGCATTTGATTATATTAAATGAACTAATAGCATTTAATCATATTAAATAAACTAATAGCATTTGATCATTTTAATTTAATGGATAGCATTTGATCACATTAAAGAATGGACAGCATTTGTTCTCTCATTACAATATAAAGTAATATGGAATCACTTATGATCTCATTGATCTCATTTTGAAAATACATTGCAGCATGTGATGTTAATAAGAGAAACAACAGTATATATTCTAGTATACAATTGATGGCATCATATGATCTTACTCATAATAGATGGCAGCATTCATTCACTTATACAACTGATGACAACATATAATTCTAATAAAAGGAATGACCACATTTATTTTCATATTGCATTGATCTCATATTCTTAAAATGGCAACATATGATTCTATAAAAGAATGACAACATTAATTCTCATATAATCTGTTAGCAGCATTTGAATCTTATAATCAGTTGGCAGTATATTATTATAATGAAAGAAATGATAGCATTCATTCTCATAAAAAGGAAATGGCAGCATGTGATGTTAATAAGAGAAACAATAGTATATATTCTAGTATACAATTGATAGCATCATATGATCTTATACATAATTGAAGGCAGCAATTGATCCCATACATAATTGATGGCAGCAATTGATCCTATATATAATTGAAGGCAGCAATTGATCCAATACATAATTGAAAGCAGCAATTGATCCCATACATAATTGATGGCAGCAATTGATCCTATATATAAATGATGGCAACATATGATTCTATAAAAGAATAACAACATTGATGCTCATATAATCTATTGGTAGCTTTTATATCTCACAACTAGTTGGCAGCAATATGACAGCATTTATTCTCATATTACATTAATCTCACATTTTAATAAGTGGCAACATTTCATTCATCAAAAGAAATGGCGGTATTTTATCCCATCACTTTAGAAATAAAGGCAACATGTGATCATATAGTTATAACTGATAATACTTGATTCACATAAATCAATTTATAGCATTTGATTACATAGTTTAATTAGTAGCATTTGAATCATACTGAAATTAATGATAGAATTGTAAAAAGGCAGCAGTATTCTACTATACATATAAAGTATAGTATTATTCATTTTTAGCATTTAACATCAATATCTAAGACTGAAGCATATCATCAATTTTTAGCATTTGTTCAATACTCATTATAACATGGCAGCAATCAACATTAATTATCTAAAGCTGAAGCATAAGCATTAATAACTAGCATTATATATAAAAGAAATTTTTAGCATTTGTTAAGAACCAATTCCAGTCTAAACAAAAACATAAACTTGACAAACTAAGTTATTTAGTATTGGGACTAGTGGTGTACCATTATTATCACCAGCTAATTGCCAACATTTGTACACTTGTCTATTACCTTAACAAAACAGCTCCCCTAAATCCAAGACACATGAATTGAGACTCGAATTATGAACAACAATTCATTAAGACATTGCAAGGTTCTGTTAAAGTCATCGTTGTTAAGATAATTAGAAATTTCAAAGCAAAATTATTTTCATATTTGAATAGTTTAAACAAGTGAATTTGCCTATTTAACCTGGCATAGCAAACATCATTTGGTCTTCATAAATAATATTCAACTTATCCCATATCTCTTATTGACTAAAGACAATTTACTTTGTACTAATTATCAAGAGTAAGCAAATAAAACAAATTATTCATACACTTGAATTTAACTTATCTAATTCCATCACCTCTCAAAGCTATCTTGAAAAGTCTCTCTATGGGAGTAGTGGAACCTTCTGGCACATATTTAGCTATGGGATATAAAATGTTTAACATGTTTAGTAGATAATATCTTGAACACTTGAGAGTTTTAGCATGTTATTTTCAATTATTAATTAATGGTTTGAAAACTCACGGCTCAAATTTCATCCTCTCAATTTCTACTTAATGCGAAACCGGATATAAGAAAAGCTGAACTCTTGCATTTAATAAATTGTAAAGAAGAAGATACAATTATTTTTATCAATTCATTTCCTTTAAATGATTTTAGAAGGAAATTTAAAAGCAAAGGTTTGTATGCTTAATAGGTAATAAAAGATAAAAACAATACTCAATTCTTTTATCTTCACTAATCACAATTTAGAATTCAGCTTGCATCAATTCTAACAAGCGCAAGAATTTTAAACAATCAATATTGTATTTGCAGATGATGCTCTTGAAAACTGGAATAATGGTTTTTGATCAATTTCAGTTCTCACATAAGATTGTTAATAATACATGTACAACATTTTTGTAAATTGCAAATTAACAAAGATGAGGATAATAAGCAGTGACTTATTGCCAGTGTGGAAGATCCTGGAGTTTGATCGGACTCTACTGAACCCGATCGGCTTATTCATGCCAAATCACCTCTTTGAGTAACATAATTTTGTATATTATTTGAGAGCATGGAGCAGAAAGAACCGGGACTCTATGCACTAATAGATTAAAAGATAAATTATCTAAACTTAACTTATCTATGAAAGATTAATTAACTATCGAAAAATATCTAGAAGAGCAAAATAGAGATTTTGTTTATTTTCAATTTGAGGGATAGGGTGAATGGAGAAAGTATTTGTTTTTAATAATCTGATTTGCCTCTTCCTTTGCATCAATATAAGTTTCATATACATCATTATTGATGTGATTCTGGAAGGTATCCCTTCCGTGCAAGATTTCAATAATAATTAAATTTAATGCATCCTATCTTTATATAATGTTCTTCAGGTTGAGGAAACCTGCTCATCAAATTGCAATAAAAAGATATGCAGGTAAGGTCCACCTTAATCGGAGAAGGACTAGAGCTCAAGTCAGAATTTATGGAATCATTTAAAAAAAAAAAACAAGAGATTCATATATGAAGTTAATCATAATAAAATCACATACTAAACATCATTAAGAGGATGAACAAGCAAAAATAGAAATGAACCTCTAAAGAAATTTTGAGACTCCATATTATCTTAGGTAATACTCATCATCATAAGTCCTTAGTAAAAGAAATGGATGAGTAAGGAAGTTTGAAGTGTCGAGCACACAGAATAGGGAGGAAACATGTAAGGGTACATCAACATATATTAAAATAAAATCCATCATTACATATGAAATTGCAGCACAGACATCAATATCTAGTATTAGATATAAAAGAAACATTCAACCTTTATTAAGGACAAAGTTCTAAGCTCAATAAAGCTAATATGCTATACAATAACTAGGATCTTAATGAATTGAAGAATACACATAAACATTTCTTTTTCTTCATATAAAAATTACATTCATAGTGAGGTAAAGAAAAAGAAATGGAATCGAGATGAGCAGCATATATTAGATGCTCTTTTCTTTGCAGAATGGAAGGAGAGATAGGAGATATAATACATAATTTCTTTCCTTCCTATGAAATTATTCAAGTAAAATCTGTCTTTATTGGACACGATTTTCTCTAACTTTTAAAATGTTAGACAAGAATTAATTTAATATCGGCAAATGAATAGATCAAAGCCTATGCTTTAGGAATTAACAGCAGGGGAAGTAAGGATTAATACAACTACTTCTAAAACAAAATCGATCAATTTTAGCACTATTATTAGAACTCAGCAAAACAAGAAGATATTTAACTTACCTTAAAAACTCAACGCCAAAATTCTTAAACTCCAAATAAGAATATAATCTAAGAATTAAAAATAAAGCAATGAGTATGAAGCTTAATTTACTCTCTTCAATGGATTCCCTAAGTTTGATCGGGCTTTATTGAGCCCGATTTTATCGAGCAAAAGATTATAAAGTAGTGCCAAGTAAACTGATTTCATAAATAATGGGATGTCGAATGGAGTAAAATCAAGAGATTGTACCTTAAACTACAAAGTGAATGAGATCAAGCTTAGCACTTCAACCTTCCCTCTCATTTTGCTGATTTAAGGTTAGGGTATTTTGTGGCCGATCCTTTAAGAAAGGCTTTGACTCAATCCTTTCTTTCCACTCCTCCTCTTGATCCTTTGCAACTCTCTTGCATAGGAAAGCCAGGCGCCGACCTTAAAGCCCTCGAACCGAGAGGTGGATAAGATCAAAGGGGGGGGGGGGCAGCTGTCATGCGTATGCCTTCTAGAGCGAATGCAGGGCACTGTTGCCCTTTCTAGAGGTGTACTAGGATCCTTACGAGCCGTTGGATTTAATGTTAATCCAATGGCAAGTCACTTATAAAAGCTCAAGCTGTTAGATCGGAATAAAATAAATGAACAGTTTTGATTTAGTATCTTTGCTATCCCATGTTATGAAGATCGCAATGGATTTCTGTTGATCTTAATTCAGCTGAAACGAATTATGTAAAATAAGAATTTAACTATAATCTAATAATTAATTAATATATATATTACAATTTTATTTCTTTAAGTTGAGCATTTAATCGCACTCCAAAAAATCCCTAACTTTCACCCTTACCTAATTAAGAGGTGAGGAGCTCAAAAATGCGATCAAATTTTTGATCAGAGGTATATTTAATTTACCTAATTTTTTGGGTATAAAAATATTATCAAAATATTTGCGAAAAATTTCACAACTCTCAAACACTTCCAAAATATCACCCCTAGTTAATTTGGGTGTGGTTAGTCCAATGGCGGACTCTGTTTTTGATTCTGAAGTCTAAATAAATTAGGTATTGTTAGAATTATCAGAAAGCTAGGAAATGTTGGAAATTGCTAAACGATCTCCAAATCGCACGAAATTTGAGGTGGAGACTCCTAAGTCAATTATAAGAGTAATGAAAGAGGTTTGGAGTTAATTAGGTTACTAATTGATGAGTAACAACATCAGGGTTATTATATTGCCTTACTCAATAGATCTGTTTATATAATAAAGATTAGACCCATTATAGTACCCTTTTGGATTATGTGAGTGAGCCCAATCTCATAGTATTTAATCCATAATCTATAGTTTAGTAGATCTTGATCAGATCTTAGATAGAACATCTAAATTCATAAAACTAGGACGTATTAGTCATTGATTGAAGTTGTAGTCAGAATTGATTGAATTAGATTAGAACCTGATCATTTCTAATCCTTTTTAACTTTTAAAGCTGAGCTTCTAAGTTACACTCAATAGTAGGAATTGGAGATCCTGAACTTGTGTATCTTGGAATAGTTAGAATGTTTAGATTAGACAACAAATGATATCACCATGCTTAGTAGAGTCCCTTGATCACTATTTGATTTTTATGCTACACATTCTTTGATGTTTGTGCCATATTTTCCTTGGACATATCATATAAGACTTTGATGCATAATAAAATTTTAGGAAATTATAGAGACTCTTTAAATTCCTTATGAAAACATTATGGTAAATGATTAAACATAAAATTTGCATGTGTTAGAGCTGCCTCTCAGTTATATCTTCTACCTATGCCTCCTTGATGATGCTAGGAGAAGACTTTGCTTCTATTTTCTACCTATGCTTCCTTATTGATGCTAGAAGAAAATTTGTTATGTGATTTCTGCCTATGCCTCCTTGATGATGCTAGGAGAAAACTCTATATTCTGTCTATGCCTCCTTGATGACACTAAGAGAATATAGCTTTGCGCCTTAGCCTCCTTATTGACGCTAAGATCCTTTTTATATTCAGTAGGCTAGATTAGCCATTTTCTGTATGGTAGCTAGTACACAGATATTCTTATATAGTATTGATGTTTTGCATATGCATCAGTATTTCTCATTCAATCAGCCATTTCCTTATTTTGCTTATATATATTTTAGGATGTTAGATTTATTACTGCTATTTATATGTATCATTGCTGAGTTTATTTTATTTTAAATCTGCATAAGTTTATGATCATCAGAATATTTATGATATAGTATTTTCTTTCAGTACTCGTTTAGTTACCTATACTTTTATGCCTTGTCTTGTTTAGCTTATATTTGAGGCATGTCTTAGCCTCCTTTTTGCTTAAAGTTACAAATATTGATTATAACATTTTCCTCTATTTTGTTGTGCTAATTGCTCCCTTACTTGATTAATTATTGCTTAGAATAAGTTAAATGGTGATATTACAAAACACATAAAACTTATTAGCTTAAAATATACTTAGACAATTTTGTCTAACAAGATTTTTCTTTTTGGCTGGGGCCCTACATTGTGAAACCGACAATGACAGATTTATATCAGTTAGAAGATCAAGTGTTGGAGGAGGAGCCTTATATAGAGGAGGAGACTTTAGAAGTAGCTGCTGCTTAGTTTTCTTACATGTGAGGATGAGAGAATTTTGCTTTTAATTATTTTAGCTTTAATGTGATGTAATAATATAGGTATTCATGACATGTGTGTTTTGAATTACTATGCTATTTATTTTGAGTTGTATTATTCCCATTATGATGCTTGGATGGTTCCTATTTAAATCGCTTTTGCACTCTGTATGAATCCTTATATAATGATTGATCATTTGTTTTTGTGCTTACTCCATCCCTTATTAGGTGGATTGTGGATTTCATCTGAATCAAATACTAAGTGAAGGGTTAGTCAAAGTGACACACCACCCCTTAGCTTAATCTTGTGGATTAAGGGGTGGGGCGCCACATCTTGTAAGGTCCATCCTCCTTTCTCTTGTAGGTTACTCTCTTCCAAATATGGCTTCAATCGATTCCCATTTACCTTGAAGGTTCCTTCACTTGAAGTGACATCTATGGCTTCATGAGGGTAGACCTTTGTCACTATGAATGGACCCACCCACCTTGACTTCAATTTACCCGTAAATAATCTCAACCTTGAATTAAGAAGGAGTACCTTCATCCCAGGTTAAAAATGCTTCGGTTTAATCAATTTATCATGCCATTTTTTTATTTCTTCTTTGTACATTTTGGCACTTTCATAAGCATTGAATCTGAATTTGTCGAGCTCATTCAATTGCAGCATTCTCTTTGTTCCTGCTTGTTGAAAGTCGAAGTTCAATTTTTTGATAGCCCAAAAAGCACGGTGTTCCAGCTCCATGGGCAGATGGTAAGATTCACCATACAAAAGCTTGTAAGGGGACATTCCCAAGGGAGTTTTAAAAATAGTTCTATATGCCCAAAGGGCATCTTGAAGTTTTGATGTCCAATATTTTTTATTTTGATTCACTGTTTTCTCTAAAATCTGCTTAAATTCCCTATTTAAAACTTCAACCTATCCACTAGTTTGAGGGTGGTATGCAGTTCCCACCTTATGTTTTACTTCATAGCTTCTCAGCAAACTCTCAAGTTGCCTATTATAGAAATGCTTTCCCCCATCACTTATTTGGAATCTAGGCGTACCAAATCTAGCAAGTAGATGCTCCTTAAGGAATTTGATAACCGAATTAGCATCATTGTTCACACATGCAAGCGCCTCCACCCACTTAGAAACATACTCAACAGTAACAAGACTGTACATGTTCATTTAGGATAAAGGAAAAGGCCACATGAAATCAATTCCCAAAATGTCGAATAGCTCCACCTCAAAGATCCCATTTAAGGGAAGCTTGTCTCTTTTGCTCAGGTACCCGGTTCTTTGGCATTTATTGCAACTTTTAATAAATTTAGCAGCATTTTTGAATAGATTAGGCCAAAAGAACCCAGATTGAAGCACCTTAGCAGTGGTTTGATCAATTTCATGGTGCCCTCCCAAAGGGGATGTGTGGCAATGATAGAGAATGTTATAGGTTTCCGATTCGGGCACACACTTCCTTAGGAGTTGATCATTACAACACTTATAAAGGAAGGGATCATACCAAAAGTAATTTTTTATGTCAGCAAAAAACTTTTTCTTTGTTGGAAGTTCAGGTCCTTTGGTATAACTCCTTCTGCAAGATAATTTGAAAAATTAGCAAACCACAGAGGTTTTGTCAAAGAAATAGCGTACAGCTTCTCATCGCTAAATCACCCACTAATCTCGATCAATTCCTCATTTTCATGATGGGTCAATCAAGATAGGTGGTCAGCTAACACATTCTCACTCCCATTTTTATCCCAGATTTCTAGATCAAATTCTTGCAAGAGCAGAACCTAATGTATCAAGCGAGGTTTTGCTTCTTTTTTTTGAAGGAGATATTTAACATCCGCATGATCAGTGTAAATAATAGTTTTCAACTCAATGAGATATGACCTGAATTTAGTAAATGTAAATATGATGGCCAGAAGTTCTTTCTCCGTGGTTGCATAATTTCTTTTGGCATCATCCAAGAGCTTACTATCATAGTAAATTGAATAAAAGGTTCGTTCCTTTCGTTGCCCAAGGACTGCACCTACTGCAAGGTCACTCACATCACACATAATTTCAAAAGGTATATCCCAATTTGGAGTAGAAATTATGGGAGCAGAGATCAAGGCATTTTTAATATCATTGAAACCTGTTAAGCATCTTTCATCAAAATTAATTTCTACAACTTTTCCTAGTAGTCTACACAACGACAAGCTTATATTGGAAAATTCCTTGATAAACCTTAAATTCCCTATTTAAAACTTCAACCTATCCACTAGTTTGAGGGTGGTATGCAGTTCCCACCTTATGTTTTACTTCATAGCTTCTCAGCAAACTCTCAAGTTGCCTATTATAGAAATGCTTTCCCCCATCACTTATTTGGAATCTAGGCGTACCAAATCTAGCAAGTAGATGCTCCTTAAGGAATTTGATAACCGAATTAGCATCATTGTTCACACATGCAAGCGCCTCCACCCACTTAGAAACATACTCAACAGTAACAAGACTGTACATGTTCATTTAGGATAAAGGAAAAGGCCACATGAAATCAATTCCCAAAATGTCGAATAGCTCCACCTCAAAGATCCCATTTAAGGGAAGCTTGTCTCTTTTGCTCAGGTACCCGGTTCTTTGGCATTTATTGCAACTTTTAATAAATTTAGCAGCATTTTTGAATAGATTAGGCCAAAAGAACCCAGATTGAAGCACCTTAGCAGTGGTTTGATCAATTTCATGGTGCCCTCCCAAAGGGGATGTGTGGCAATGATAGAGAATGTTATAGGTTTCCGATTCGGGCACACACTTCCTTAGGAGTTGATCATTACAACACTTATAAAGGAAGGGATCATACCAAAAGTAATTTTTTATGTCAGCAAAAAACTTTTTCTTTGTTGGAAGTTCAGGTCCTTTGGTATAACTCCTTCTGCAAGATAATTTGAAAAATTAGCAAACCACAGAGGTTTTGTCAAAGAAATAGCGTACAGCTTCTCATCGCTAAATCACCCACTAATCTCGATCAATTCCTCATTTTCATGATGGGTCAATCAAGATAGGTGGTCAGCTAACACATTCTCACTCCCATTTTTATCCCAGATTTCTAGATCAAATTCTTGCAAGAGCAGAACCTAATGTATCAAGCGAGGTTTTGCTTCTTTTTTTTGAAGGAGATATTTAACATCCGCATGATCAGTGTAAATAATAGTTTTCAACTCAATGAGATATGACCTGAATTTAGTAAATGTAAATATGATGGCCAGAAGTTCTTTCTCCGTGGTTGCATAATTTCTTTTGGCATCATCCAAGAGCTTACTATCATAGTAAATTGAATAAAAGGTTCGTTCCTTTCGTTGCCCAAGGACTGCACCTACTGCAAGGTCACTCACATCACACATAATTTCAAAAGGTATATCCCAATTTGGAGTAGAAATTATGGGAGCAGAGATCAAGGCATTTTTAATATCATTGAAACCTGTTAAGCATCTTTCATCAAAATTAATTTCTACAACTTTTCCTAGTAGTCTACACAACGACAAGCTTATATTGGAAAATTCCTTGATAAACCTTCTGTAAAATCCAGCATGACCAAAGAAACTTCTGACTCCTTTCACATTGACAGGAGGAAGAAGTTTTTCAATTACTTCAACTTTAGTCTTATCAACTTCTATTCTATTCCTTGATATCAAATGACCAAGGACAATACCCTCTTTGACCATGAAATGACATTTTTCCCAATTTAACATCAAATTCGTTTCTTCACACCTTTTTAGAACCTTTCCCAGATTGTTAAGACAGTGGTCAAAAGAACTTCCAACAACTAAGAATTTGTTCATAAAGATTTCTAAAAATTCCCATATCATGTTTGAAAAGATGGCCATCATATAGTGTTGGAAAGTGGCTGGAGCATTACATAACCCAAAGGGCATTCTCCTAAAGGAAAATGTCCCAAAAGGGCAGGTGAAGATTGTTTTCTCTTAGTCTTTAGGTGCAATCAAGATTTGACTATACCCAGAATACCCATCAAGAAAACAAAAAAAAGTATTCCCTACCAACCAATCGAGCATCTGATCTATGAATGGGAGAGGGTAATGATCCTTCCTAGTTGCTTTATTTAGCTTCCTGTAATCAATGCACACTCTCCATCTAGTCATAGTTCTAGTGGGAATCAATTTATTATTATCATTGAGTACAATAATCATCCCACTCTTCTTTGGGACTACATGAATAGGGCTCACCCAAGGACTATCCGAGATGGGGAATATACTTTTAGCATCTAAGAGTTTAATAATTTCCTTGTGAACTACTTCTTATATGTTTGTGTTTAAACGCCTTTGAGGTTCAATCAATGGATTAGAGTTGTCCTCTAAAAGGATACGGTGCATACATAGAGTTAGGGTAATCCTCTTCAGATCTGTTATACTCCATCCAATTATTCTTTTATGATCATTTAAAACCGTACATAATTGCTTCTCTTGATGCTGATTCAGCAAGGCATAACTTATTACAGGTAAAGATGTCCCTTCCCCTAGATACATTTTTTTTTAATGAGAAGGTAGAGGTTTTAATTCTAATTATGGAGGAACATATATAGATGGTTGAATTATTTTTATTTCTTTGATCAGTTCCTCAACCACTCCTTCGTCCCTGAGGTCCTCATCTTCCTCCTTATTTGTAGATCCTCATCTACCAAGTCTCCCAATATAAACACATCTTTAATTGAATTAATTCCCTAGCATTCTTCATTAGGCTTTAATGGGTGCCTCATAGTATCTTTTATATAAAATATCACCTACTCATCTCCATAATGTAATCTCAATTCTCCTTTATCAACATCGATCATTATTCTTTTGGTAGCCAAAAAGAATCTTTCTAAAATGATGGGGATTTCTTGGTTTTCATCTTCCATGTCTAAGATTATGAAATCAGCTGGGAAGATGAATTTGTCAACCTTTACAAGCATATTTTCCATAATTCCTAAAGGAGTTCTTACAGATCTATCAGCTAATTAGAGTAGAACAGAGGTAGGCTTCAAGTGATCTATTCCTAAATTCTTGAATATGTAAAATGGCATAAGATTTATGGATGCACCCAGATCACAAAGAGCTTTTTGGAATAATTAGTTCCCAATAGTGCAGGGGAAAGTGAAGCTACCAGGGTCTTTTTTCTTAATGGGGATCTTTCTCTAAATGATCACACTACACTCTTCTGTTAAAGCTATAGTTTCCTTCTCATCAATCCTTCTTTTCTTTGATAGGATATCTATCATAAACTTGGCATAACTCGACATTTTCTCTAATGCTTCAGTAAGTGGAATGTTTATGTGAAGAGTTTAAAAGTTTCTAAGAATTTGCAAAATTGAGCATCAAGTTTTTCTCTAGCCCTTTACTGAGGGTAAGGGATGTAAGGGGTAATTTGAAGTTTGTTATTTAGTTGAGCTTTTTTTGAATCCCTTATTTCATTCTTCTCATTCTTACCCATTACTTCTTCCTCCCTTGGTTCCTCTCTAGTTATTGTAATGGTCTTTTCAACCTCCTTATGCAACCGATTTTGTTATTTTAGTGCTTCGTAAGGTTATAGAGTTTCCTGATTCAATCTCGTACTCACCAATGACTGCTACTAAAGCTGGTTTCTCTAATTATCTCATTATATCTTTTAATTTTTATTCAATTCTTTTTACTGACTCTTCTTGCCTTAAAAGAGTATGTTCATGTCGGTTTAGCGTAGCATCATTTTTATTCATAAACTCAGTGGTGGACATTCTGAATTCATTAAAGGAGTACTCCATCCTTTCTCAACTTCCTCCATAGATCATAATTACATTGACATTTCTCAATTCACAATCTCCCTCTTGACATGATTTTGATTGTGCACATTCTAACTTTTTATTGAGTTGAGAGATTTGATTCTGGAGTTCATAAATTTGTTGCAAGTTTTCCAAAGAGTTACATTCATTTTTAGCTATGTGTTCATTTCTTTTGATAGGCCATTGGTAGGCATTTATCACCATAACTTTTAAGAGACCATAAGCCTCTTCTTGGGTTTTGCTACTAATTGAGCCTCCGACAGCCGCATATATGAGTGTCCTTATTAGAGCATTCAAACTATTGTAGAAGATTTGAACTTGCATCCAAAAGGGGAACCCATAATGCGGGCATCGCCTTAAGCATTCTATAAAGAGATCCCAACCATCATACAACATCTCATCCTCAAACTAGTTGAAGTTTGTTATCTCAATTCTCAGGCGAGCAGTTTTCTCTGAAGGGAAATAATTGGCTAGGAATTTCCTAGCCAAAGCATCCCAAATACAGATTGAATCGCTCGGGAGAGTGCTGAGCTAACTCTTGGCTCTATCTCTAAGGGAAAATGGAAAAAGCTTAAATTTAATGGTATCTTCAAGAATACCATTAAACCTGAAGGTATCACAAATCTCAAGGAAGTTTGAAATGTGTGAGTTATGGTCCTCCGTATCTAATCCACCAAATTGATTACTTTGAACCATGCTAAGTATTAAGGGTTTGATCTCAAAATTATTGGCTTCTATATTTGGTCTAATAATTGCATGAGGGACGCCCCTAACAGTGGGCAAAGCATAGTCACTTAGTGCTCTACCCCATGGTTCTTCTAAGGGCTCTCTAGGATTCGCTTCAAAATTTTCCATGATAGCTTGTTGATGATTTTAAATAGCTTGTTCTCTTCCAACTTGTAGATAAATTCTTTCAACTTCTGGATCAAAAAGATATTCAGTACAATTTCTTCTACTCATACAAATCAGAAATTAAGCTATCAAGAACAAGTATATCAATAACAATTAACAATTCAGCAAATCAATGAAAAGTAAATTAGTCAGTCTAAGCTATCAATTAGTGCCAAAATAAATACAAGAAAAAAATAAAACTATATGCAAAGAGAGATTTGCTTAAATCACTATTTACTAGTAGATTATCCTTAATATAAAATAGTTACCATTCCCCGGCAATGGCGCCAAAAATTTGACAAATGGAGATTACACGTTTGCGCTTACACGCAAGTGTACATGGTCTGAAGTAATAATTGGAAGGCAAGTTTTGAGATTTATCATCCTCAGGGAATGGTGTGTTTTGATACTAAGGTATATCTATATTCAATAATATTTAAATGGTATATTTTAATTATTAAGTTGGTTTCGTTAATAAAGTAAGATTATGAGCTAAGATATTATTTAATTTAGATAGGAGAGTTGGGGTTCCTCCATGTGAATCAAAAGGAACTCATGTTGAATTACTTCTCAAGCAACTTTTCATTCTTTCGTTGTCATGCCAGATAATCAAGTACACATTGTATTCCTTAGATTTATCCTCTAATTCCTATAAGTTCAAATCTTGTGCTTGAGATAAACACACTACAATTCTATCTCAGCATAAGGATTCTCATGAGATCGCAATTAAAGCATCTTAGTTTTCCTACGTCTAAGTTGTCACGAGAATAGTTTTAATTAGGCGATCTCACGAGCATTGATTTCACTAACGAGCATCACGCGTGTCACACGCAGTTCAGATAAGAAAGTGATTTCATTGGGCTCCATGGACTTTGTCACATCATCTACGAGCTCTTGACAAATCCAACTCCTCGTTTCACGTATGCTGAGAAACGGAGCGCCATTAGTGGGTCTTAGCTCACACGCTTTGACCTCTTGATTTAGCTTAGTGCATGGTGTAGTTAGGCTCAAGAACTTCTCACATAGTTTTAAGCACTGATGCTGTAACAATCCTAGGTTGTTACCATGCAAAATGAATGTGGATTGATTCAATTTTTTTTTAACATCATTGCTTTTAGAACATTAAGATAAGCCTATCTGGAAAATTTAAAGTCCATTGAACTTCTCTAAGTCAAAAATTGCAATTTGATCAGTCTAGATTCCTTAGTCGAGACCCAAAGTATTTTGATCTCAGAATTAAAATCTGATTGCATTTTTGAATTCCTCACCCCCAAATTAGCTAAGGGTGAAAATTTGGTGCAATTTGGAATTCATTTGGGCAATAATTCAATTTAATTTAGAATGGTTTAATTGCACTTAAGGGCTTATAACTTTCCATAATTGCATTTTTACCCTAATACCTAATATAACAGTCGGGATCCGCTGTGCGGACCACGGGCGATCCGCTGCGAAGCCTGGGTCACGCGACAACGGGATCCCTCAAATCTAGTCGTCGCGCCTTTCCATCTGATGGTTAGGATTAGAATCGCGGGTCCGCCGTTAGATCAACCCTAATGATCCTACGACGCAGATTTAATCTGGTTCAGCCATTAGGATCCAGAGGATTAGGACCATCGTGCCTTCCTGATCGATGCATCAGACAGTCCACAGCGCACCCGCACTGTGGATCTTCGTCCCCGCCAAGATGCGCCCGACAGGGAAGATTCCCCGTACTGCCAGTGGCCTCCACTGTCCCCCACGCGCGCCTCCAGCTCAGCAAACCATTTCTGGTCTTCCCCAAATGCCATGAGACCCCAATTGGGCCTTGTGGCCTGGCCGAGCTCGAAATGGAAATTCGAGAGCTCGGCCATGGCCCGCCCTCTCGGGCCTCCCCAGCCCGAGCCAGTGGCAACAGAAGCTTCCTTAAGCTCAGCCAACCTATAAATAGCCCCAGATCTGCTTCAATTGCTGCTTGCTGATAAATTGTAGCTTCTAAAATTCATCGCCATTGCCGAAGTCCCGGAGCTTCACCCAGGCACTCCCGTGCTCCTAAACCGCTGATAAAGGGTTACTCCTAGAGTTCAGGACCCCTAAGAGCTTCCAGAGTCCCTGCAGCAGCGAGCCACGATCTGTCTTCCAATCCGTCGAAAATTAGGTATCCCAGTTGTAGGAATCAAGCCAATAAGGCTCGAATCCAATTCCATTTGATGCGTTTCTGTGCTTATTGTCAATATGAACTCAACCGTATCGTATTTAGGGCCTAAGCTAGCCCTGATCGATCGAATCGATTGATCGTGCTAGTTTTCTTCTGGATCGCCTCAGCCGAGTAAGGACCCAGTGATTCATGCCACCCCAGACCAGAGGGCTTTGATCCGCCTCGCCTCCCTGATGGTGTAGGGATCGAGCCTGGGGTCTGGCATGGCCTTTGTGGGGAGGATTATCTCCCCACAGTAACACAAATGGAGAACGCCTCGGGTGAGTAAGGTTTGGCTGATCCAGACCGTCTCCCAAGGGGCTTCCGGTCCCAATCAACGCGCCTGAATGTGGTGATGGTGTAGCAATCGAATGCTGGTCGATCCGTGGACCGGATGCATTGGAATTTGGCGATTAGGTTTTTCCTAATCGGCCTCTTCCGTGGGACGAAGCATCAGGGACGACGACACTGTGCGGGCCGGGTCAACCCATGATCTGCGCGGTGCGACAGAGCTGGGTCTCCCGGGCCCCGGTCGACTCGCGCATTTTCGATTTCGGGCCGAGCCGTTTAATTAAATCGAATTAATGGAATTATTTTCTTTCGATTAATCAAATCATAGGAATTTGATTAAATAAAAATACATAATGTATTTTCTTAATAACTTTTAATCCACTAGTTAAAATTTTATGATATCATATATGAAAACGTTCAGAAAAATCTTAGAAACTTAAATATAAAATAAAATCACATATCTGATGGTTAGATCTTTAATTATTGCCTAATTACTATGAATTTTAATTAGGGTAGATTAGTAAATTTACTTATTCAAATTGCATGTTTAGGGTGCCATTAGTTCACTAATGTTAAGTAGATTTCATGTGCCAAGTATAACATTTTTCTGAGTCCTATAAATGTAGTTATTCCCTAATCTTGTCAAATCATAACTAGTGAACTTTAGGGTTTATACACCTTGGATCATAGCAAACTCAGTCTCTGATTACTTGTATGATTAATTAGGACTTGCAAGCTAAATTTCATGTAATCTGAATGGTTGGATTTTTATTTATGTACTTATCCTTTTTGCTTGGAATTAGGGTTTGGTTAGCATTAAGTAAACACTGTTTGTTAAACTTTAATCATTATTTTGGCTTATAACAGTAAACCCAATGAAATAAAATCACCTTTTATAAACTTATTAAGTATACTTGAATCAATTTAAAACTATAGAATCTTAACTATCTTATTTAACTTAAGAAATCCTAAGATTTGGATCAAGCTTTTAAGACTTGATCTAGATCTAGGATTGCCACCAATAATACAAAATTAATCTACTGATTTGACATTGATCTTTAAATATACACTTGATTTGACTTAAGCTTTGAGAAGGAGTCAATCCCTAATCTACTTAAGGAAAATCTTAAACCATAACAACCTTAACTCAACTATATTGATTACAAGACTGTGAATTGAACATTTTCCAATAATACATCTGATTTAGTATTGATCCTAAACATTTGAATTAAATATTTTAAGGTTAATAATAAATCTATGTGATTGCTTGATCTGAATCTAAACATTAGATCCCTGATATTCTCTTAAGAAAGAAGACTAGCATAAGAAGACAATTAAAATCATATTGATTAAACAAGTGATCTAATCCTTAACAATATGCTTGATTTAGTTCCCATAATCTTAGTCTAAGTGTGATTAGATGATTTAATCATCTGATCTAATCATCCTAAATCTATTTATGAACCAAAACCTAATAGATTAATATCAACATCTAAAGAAGAGATCTTGATGCTCTCTTAATAAGATCGTCTTAAATTATCTAAAAGACCTAAATTTATATATCATGAGGTAGGAGGCCTTGTATGAATCCTTGAGGTAGAAGTATAGAAGATCCCTTCACCTTAGAGCTTGATCAATTCTCCTTGTGGTAGTAATCCCTTAAGACACTAGAAGAGATACATCTCCTTGTGGTAGAATCCATATTATGTGATCCCTGATAATATTAGATTTGTGAAACCTCCTATAGAACTTACCTATTAGTCTAAGACTTGTAGTCTTGATAAATCCTTGCTCTATTAAATAGATTTGATTGAACCATGATTATTGGGTAAGTGTAGCATAGTATACCCATAATTCTGGTCTCCAGTAATAATCTGGATTGGTTGAGTCACTCTAAGTAATATTTGTCTTTGTTGCTATCCTGCGGGCTTAGGCGGACATAACCTCGCTTAGAATAAATCAATCAATCCTAAGAGTGTATTAAATGGGTACCCATTCCTTAGTTTTATTGAAGGACAGTTGCCATCAGGCAATGCCTCCTGGCGAAGATCGCTTCAATAGGTATGGCTTAAATAAAACTAAGTAAAGGGGAATTACCTTTCTTAAGACACTAAGTATGATTGTGAGTTTAGTAACTAAATGCTTAGTTTAAGATACAAAATCATCATCGGATGGTGCCTCCTAATGAAGATCGCTTTATTAGGGTGGCGTGATCAAACTAAATGTTGAGGGTCCTATCTTTGCAACATATTCAATATGTGTATACAATCACCCTGCCTAGTGATTTTTAAGTAAATAAGCAACTTTAACTAAATATCGATCTAGAGATTTGGAGTCAGAATCTTTTTAGCAGGATTTTGCACAGTGGAGACTTAGGATTCATTGTTGTTCCTTACTATATTTTTCATGGATTTCAGGATTTCTCATTCCTATCATACAATGGCATAAGCATACGCATAAACATGAGTTGACCTCATTCCTTCCATTGTGACATGTGATTATCAGTGATACAGTATGAGATACGAAATGTTATATATACACAGACTGGGGAAATTCATGGTGCATCTGCGTCACCATACTGACTTCCTAACTGTTGTACTTATATTGGACCGTACGACTCATAGACCTTCAGTGATAATTCTGTGATATACCGTGATATAGCATATCTGTGAGCATTATTTCAGTAGCATATAGTGCAGCTTATAGCATCCTTTTCAGCATCTGACATTTTCATGTATTTTCAGCATTTGGTTTTGATGCAGTTTGTCTTTGCTTAGTTCCTATAGTTCGGTTATTTGACGCTTTACAGTTTCTCCTGCACTTTTACTTTATGTTCTTGCATATTTATTATATTTAGATTAGTTTGTATAGCTAGCTTTTATGTGTTAGACATGTTGTCTAACACGGGGTACTTTTGGGATTCAGCAACTTGCTAGATCCCGAGAAGTTGTTGGAGATAGGTCAGGAGGACGTCCCAGAGACTCAGGAGGAGCACTTGGAGCTGTACGGGATTGAGCACCTACTTTTACTTTTTAGTCCTTTTCAGTATTCTAGCTAGACTCTTTATATTTCTGCATTATTATGGTTTGTAATAAAACTCTGGATGTACTTTTACTTTTCTTTTCTAAGATAGATATTTTCTACTGCTCGAGACAAACGTATTCTGGATGTTATACTTTTAGCTTCCGCACTCTATTGTATTACTATACATAGTATTGTGATGTGATCGGCGTACTGGAAATGCTGATATATTTTGTAACGTACATGGGTCCTTCTCTCCTCCCTTATACCTTATGTACGTACTAAGTCTAATACTTAAGATAAGGGTTCCATTCTTATCTTAGGTAATGGCTCTCGAGCCTACTCTTAGGGCTCGAGTTAGCGGCCTTCAGTATGGCTTTGTCTCTTTAAACCTATTCGGGACGATGGGTTTTACTTGTATGGCCCACCGTTCTCGAGTAGCGCACTGTTCAGCCGGCAATCTATGAATTATACTCGTATTTTTCGCACAGTGACGGGACGGAGCGCTATAGATGCCCACATGTCCAACTCTAAATCAAGTTGTGAGCTATGGAGCACAAGATATTTATTCAGATGTTCATTTGTTTTGTATTTATATTTTCTTAGTAGATTTTTCATTTAGTCCATAGCATGAGTTTTAAGTAAATTCATAGATTCAAATGAAAAAAATAGATTTTTATTCACTGCTTTTAAGCACATTCATTTTATCCCTTACATTTCACAGTGGATTTAGCCCAACCCTCCCCAAGGGGGTCTAGCCTTCCATTACAGTTGAGATACAAGGAAAAATATACAAGGATGAAGACTCTTTCATATCCACTAAAATGAAATCAAGAGAAAGATTAGGAATGTACTAGGAACAACCCTTATTGGGGTTCTCTAGATCTTCCTTCTTCTTCCTCTCTTCCTTCCTTCTAGCTCCCTAGTGCAGCTTTTACTCATTCTCCTCTAGCAATGGCCTCTTTAACCTCCTTTGGAGAGGTCTCCTTCTTCTTCTAATGCAGCCCCTAAAATCTAAAAATTTGAAATGAAAATGAGAACCCTTCTTTTGTTAAGAGAGGCTGCGTTTATAGAGTATTTCTCCCTTCTATTGCATTCAAAATCTGCTTTTTCCCTCAACCATTTTTGCTATAATGAGTGCATTTTCAACTTAATTCCTAGATATTTGCATGAAAGGATTCCCTCTTTTGCATTTTTAATTCTTGCAATCATTTCAAAACCTTCATTTTCTTCTTAAAGAACTCCATTAGCAGAGGATATGTCAGCTAGGAGATAGGCTGCTGGCTGGGGGTCCTATCCCAGCTACCATTAATGCCCTGAAAGGATAGAAAATACGGCACCCACTGTAGCGCGCTGTGGTGCGCTATAGCGGATTGAGTTTTGAAAACTCATCCAGGGTAGCACGCTGTAACACCTTTAAGTTTTGAACTTAACCTGCGGTAGCTACTGGAGTGCGTTGTGGCACCTAGTATTCTGTTAAGTTTCAATAACTTACCCATGGTAGTGCGCTGCAGTGCGTTGTGGGGCGCTTGACCAGCCAAGTTTCGAAGTTTGAGTCCATTTACCCATAAGGTTTCATCTGTGGTAGCTCGCTATGGTGTACTATAGCTAGTCAATTTCAAAGTATCATCCGCTGTGGTGCACTATAGCGATGTAGGTTCAAATCTTCCTTTGCGGTAGCGCACAATGGCGCGTTGTAGCACGCTGTAGCAAAGTAAGTTTTGTACCTTCATCCATTGTAGAGCGTTGTGGCGCACTATAGCACGCTGTAGTGGTTGGAGTTTCGAACTAGTGCTCGCTATAGCGCGCTATAGAAAAATTTCTCCAGGCATCAAAAATCCCCTTTGGTCAGTGCTTTATGCTTGCCAGTAGCCGGAGCGTGCTGTGGGGTGCTGCAACGGTTTACTCCCAGAATTTGCAGAAACGCTCCAGATTCTCCCAGAATTTGTTGTACTCTCATTTTTCCTGAAAATAAATAGAATTTGATCAAAGTAGGCTATTTCCAATATGGATTTGTATGACATTTTCCTTTATTTATGATATAAATTATGGACTCATCAGATTTGATGCAGCGAGTCCTTAAGTCGTATTTAGATAAATTTGTGATCGTCTTCATCGATGATATCCTTATCTATTCTCGAACTTTAAAAGATCATGAGGATCATCTAAGGTTAGTATTAAAAGTCTTGCTTGATCATCAGCTATATGCCAAGTTTTCCAAATGCGAATTCTGGCTTAAATCTATTGCATTCTTGGGTCATGTAGTCGATGCCTAAGGTATTCGTGTAAATCAAAATAAAATAAGCGCTATTCAAGATTGGGTATAGCCCAAGTCAATTACAGATATTAGAAGCATTTTGAGATTTGCTGGATATTACAGAAAGTTTGTTAAGGGTTTTCCTAGATCAGCTCACCTTTGACAAAATTGACTCAGAAAGTCGTACCATTTCTTTGGAGTCCCGAGTGCGAGGAAGCATTTCAAACCCTGAAAGTTACACTCACTACCGCCCTAGTGCTTGTTCTAGCCAAGCAAGGTTTGAACTATCAGGTTTATACAGATGCCTCCAGAATCGATTTAGGTTGTGTATTAAGCAAGAGGGTAAGGTAATCGCTTATGCCTCTCGTCAATTAAGGCCTCACGAAATGAACAATCCCGTTCATGACCTTGAACTTGCCACTGTAATCTTTGCCTTGAAAATTTGGCGCCATTATTTATATGGAATTCAAAGTTCAATTTAACTGATCATCAGAGTCTGAAGTATTTCTTCACTCAGCAAGAATTGAATTGCCATCAGAGAAGATAGTTAGATCTCACCAGTGATTATATATAAGTATTTAGTATCACCCAGTAAAAGAAAATGTGGTCGCCGATGCTCTTAGCCATCATGCTACTCTATCTGCTATGATTGCTTCTAATCCAGTTGAAGAAGAGTTCTGCAAAATTAAAATCACTCCAACTCATGGTGACAATCTTAGTTGCTTTTGGGACAATATCAATGTGGAACCCACTTTTCACAGAGATGTCTCCATCTCACATATCAAAGATAAAGACTATCTGAAGTTTAAAGTTGACATTAAATGCAGTCGCCAACAATATTTTCAATTGCATAATAATGTGATTTATCAGGGGAATCGTCTGTGGATTCCTAAATTTGTGCATCGTGAAATTTTAGTTAAAGGTCATAATTTTGGATATTATGTTCATCCAGGCAGTGCAAAGATGTATCAGGACCTAAAGCAATCTTTTTGGTGACCCGGTATGAAGAAGAGCATTACAAACTTTGTGGTAAGTGCCATGCTAGCAGCCTAGTGAAGGCCGAGCACCAAAGGTCTGGTGGTCTTTTGCATCCTCTGGAAATTCTAGAATGGAAATGGTAAGATATATCAATGGATTTCATCATGGGATTGCCTCGCATGAGATCTGGTGTGGATCCCTTATGGGTTATAGTAGATCGTCTAACTAAATCAGTGCATTTCATTACCATTTGTCAGACTAACTCTGTTGAGAAGCTCGCAAAGCTCTATATTAAAGAAATTGTCAGACTGCACGGTATTCCAAAATCGATAGTATCTGATCGAGATAGCATATTTACTTCTAAGTTTTAGCAAGCTATGCACCAAGATCTAGGGACTACTCTAGCTATGAGTATAACTTTTCATCCTCAAACAGATGGTCAAACTGAATGAGTAAATCATGTTCTTAAAGATTTGCTTAGGCTCTAAATTTTTGACTTTGCTATTATTAGGAAGATCACATCCCATTAGTAAAGTTTTCCTACAACAACTGTTATCATGTCAGTATTAAAATGGCTCCTTATGAGGCATTATATGGAAAAAAATGTAGTACTCCTCTGGCATGGTTAGAAATAGGAAGCGTCCAGCTTTATGGATCTGAATTGGTTGAAGAAACTAATAAAAAGATTCACCTTATTCAGCAAAGAATTCATTCTACTAAAGATCGTTAGAGGTAGTACCATGATGCTCATCATCATCTTTTAGAATTGAATATTGGAGATTCTGCTTATCTGAAGGTCAGTCCAATGAAGTGTATCTAGAGATTTGGCGTGGCAAGGAAACTCAGTTCTCGCTATGTCATACCTTTTGAGATCTTGGCCAAAGTAGGATCATCTGCTAACCGATTGAATCTTCCTGATGACTTCGCTATCATTCAGAATGTGTTCCATGTGTCATCATTAAGTAGATGTCTCAGAGATCCTTCGCATCATGTTCAGCTCCTAGCAGTGGAAATTCAACCCAACCTTTATTATGCCGAAGAACCTATCTTTGGAAGAATCTACTTGGGAGAAAGAAGTGGTTATGCACAATAACTAGCCGCTGCTCTTTGCAAGCCCAGGTACCATTCTTTTGCCTTCCCTTTCTATTATATTTAACATTTTAGTTTCTGTAAGTTCTTTCTTCAGTTGAGTAATGTCAAGGATGACATCATTCTTAAGAGGGGCAGCCTGTAGCAACTTTAGTTGTTATCCTACATAAATCTAAATTATTTAATTTAAAACTAATATTTAATTTTTATTCCATTAGACTCATTGGGTCATTTAACTTGTGGAGCCTCGTACACTCCACGGCCATGCTAATACTAATATTAGCATAATCGCGGGGAGTGTGGCGCTCCAACTGTGGCAAATTCCCAACCTAAGTAGAGTAAGGTATAACCTAACCCGCCTTAAGCCAAAGTCTTGTCACCTAGAACTACGAACATACATCAGCATTTCAAAGTAGCAGAAGCAGAAAATAGTATAACATAACATCTACATCACATCATAGTATAAAAAAGTAAATGCATCAGTAACCCAGCTCAAAGTGCAGAAAGTAAATACATCTAGAATAAGAATTATTACAGACAAAATATTTAAAGAAAGAAAAAGCTCTCAATCTCACAGCAGAAAGAAGAAATATAACTAAGGAACAACAGAAAGATCCTCCTCCTATCAAAGCTCCTCTCCTGCAGAAGCATCAACGAATAGCTCCAAATTTGACATTTGTTAGTATCACAAATGCCAGGGCCCCAGTCAATAAAAGAAAATAGGTTACAGTTAGACAAATTGTCTAACTACATTTTAAGCTAATTTAAGTGAACTGAACATCTAGAGATATCACATTATTACTTTAAGCATGCAAGTAAATTAAGGTGCAACAAGCTACAGTGAACAAGGTAACTATAATAATATATTTATAACTTAAATAACAAAGTATGCAAAGTACATACTAAACATGCAGCCAAATAATGTAAGGCTAAAATGTGTAAATAACTGCAAGGTACTGAAAGTAAACTCATTCTAATATGCTTATGATCACATTGATACATGCTGATTTCATTAAAAGAAAATTGTGCTAAAATATGCTGAACTAAGTATACAAAAACTAGCATCCTAAACATGCCAATATTTAATACATACTGAATAAGAATAAGTATATAAATATGCAAAATAAATAAATAAAAGGCTATTAAAGCATGTGGTAAAAACAAGCCAAGGTACTGAAATGTACTAATAGTAAAGCCACTGAAGCATGTGGCAAAGCAAACCAAGGCAATAAAACTGAATTGAAATAAAAGCATGCCTAAACTAAGTACTGCCATAACAGAAAACAAGCCATACAGGACCTTTGAACAAAAAGTTCAACATGTATCCATCCTAGACATCATCAGAGCTAAGTTCTAGTATAAACTTATAGAATAAGATATGTATCCATCCTAGCCAAGCACAGAGCTAGGTCCAAGTCTATTCTATAACAAAGCTAGAACTGAAGAGGTAGACTATGGTAGGACACACCCTACTGAACTGAATGCACTGAATGAACTGAATGAATATTTATGCTTTTCAAATACTAACTTAGGATACATCCTCAATATCTTAATTCACCTACTATATCCAAGGAAAAAGGCTCAATATTCAAGGTGTGCAGAGCAACAATAATCAAAGTAAGCAAGAGACTCAACTAGACTTATGTGATATCTGTTGTTGTCTAATTGATTCAAATCTAACTATTCTGAGAAAATACAAGTTTAGGATCTCCAATATCCAGCTATCGAGTATAATCCCAGATTCACAACCTTAATATTAACCTTAGAACTTAACAAGTTCTAACTCAAAATCAATGATGACTATAAAGGTTTGAAGTAAATAAATAAATGACTTAATTATTATTATTTTACTCACTTAACCCAAATTTTGACTATACAAATCAAGATCAAGGATTCTGGACTTTAAATCCGTATTTGGGGTTCAAATCCTGAATCCAAGGTGATATCATACTGAGGATCTATGGTTCACACTCAAGCATAATCTAAAGTTACAGAATCTTATATGTTGAGGATTTATAAGCTAAGATCTTAGTGAAAGGTCATTACTAATATTATAAGATAAAATAATTAATTAAGAAAATTTGAATCTAAAATCTATATTCAATCCATAGAATAATCACATTATTCTATAAATTGAATTAATCCTACACCACAAGGAGGTTTTAAAGGAATTAAGCAATAAATCAGGTAAGGAATTCTAAATGAGATGAGCCAATTCAATCAGATGATCTAAGATCTAAGATCTATGGTTTGATCACTTAAGATCTAAACTAAAATCTAGACTTAAGATTTACATGAATATTTCCTTTAAGATTTGTAGTTTATGAATGATCTTAATAAGGTAATTAAACCAGAGTTTGAGTGCTAAGTAGTTAGATTTATCCTTAAAGGAGGTGGTTTAGATTACTCTTAAGATCATAAGATCTTATTAAGGAATTTCAAAATTTCTTCACTTAGATTAATTTCATTAAACCTAAGAGTACATACGACTACTAATGTATTAATTAGAAGCGTTACACTAAGATTTTTGGGTTTAAGGATGATTAAATGATATTTTGGTCAATATGACCAAAATACTCTTCTTAAGGCAAAAATGGGAAACATAAGATTTATTCCCTTAAATTGATTCAAATTAGTTTTATTAGGCTTCATATTGATTTATGAAGTGAATGAAATAGTTAACTTAAGATTTAATACCATAATTAACCTAATTAGCACTAATCACATTTTAAAACTAAGTAAGGTGATTAAGAAAATCATGGCACATTAGGGTGATCCATACATGTTTATAGGCTCTACTCCACATAAGAAAGTGATTGAAACCTAAATTATCAAAATTTAAGATTTAACCAAGGCTTAATTCACTAATCTAAGAATGGGGCAATTAAGAGGTGATTAGTAAATTTAATGCTCTTAATTATTTTTAGTGGCCTACATAGGTTCTCCTTAGTCTCATGAGCAATCAGAGACCTTTATCAAGATTTTTGGACATTTAATGAATTAATTATGAATTAAATAAAAACAAAAAAAAGATTAGGCAATTACTTAAAATCTAGCCATTGGATCTTGCATTTTATTTTATATTATTTATCCTTATATTTTTCTAATTAAAATGGTATATTGGATCATGCTATTTGGATAAGTATAGCCAAAGTTATTTAAGTAATTTAATCTGAATGTTTATTTAAATTAAACCACAGGCTAATTAATATAATCTATTTATTCTTTAATAAACATAAGAGAAATAAATCCAATAAATGAATTAATTAACTCGTCCCAATAATCGAACTGCACATTTCAATAAGGCCGAGAAGCCCAATACTGCTTGATAGCGAGGGGTCACGGATTGGCCCGACCTGCGCTGAGAGACTGTAATTACACGTCTGTGCTCACACGCAAGTGTACGTGGTCTGAAGTAATAAGTGGAAAATGTTAATTTTTGAGAATTTATTGATCCTCAGGGAATTGGTTGATTTGGCATTAAGGTGTATCTATTCTCACTGATGATTAAGCTACAATGTATTTGGATGAGTTGGTCTAAAAATTAGCACAATAATCACTAAGAAAAAAGACCAAGATGAGAGAAAGAGGAGAGTTGGGACCATCCCACAAGCCATGATATAATAATTATGTATATTAATTTCTCAAGCTATATCTTTCATCTTAATTAAAATCAAGTGCACTTTATTTTTCTTGAGTTTAACTCAAGGTCTTACAAGTTCAAATCTCGTGGACAAAATGAACTCACATTCGGTTCTACTTCGGCACAAAGATTCTTGTAAGATTCTTTGGATTTAAATTTTAACCTTATTCGCTTGATCAAGGAGAGCTTGATTATTAAATTTTAGGATCTTACAAGTATTGATTTCCACTATGAGCATCACTCGCATCTCACATAGTTGAGATGAGGGATTCATATGTTGGGCTCAATAACTATGTCACTTAGTTCATGAGCACTCAACACTTCCTTCCTCTACCTCGATTATGTTGAGCTAAGGAGCTCATTTAGTGGGTCTTAGCATCACTTGCATCAACACTTTGGTTGAGCTTATATTGAGGTGCATTGAGCTCAAGAACTTTGTCACATAGTTCCAAGCTTTCATGCACTAAAAACCTAGCATCCAACCTAAGGTGAGCTAAGGAGCACAAGACGATTAGTTCTTGAACCTATTTTATTCTTTACTCTTATTCCACATTCAAGACTAAATTAGATAAAATATTTCTTAGCAAGACATTAAGATCACAAAATAAAATATGCTTGAGGAAAAAAAACATTTATACATGAATACTACATCATGCACATGGGACTTCACCCCAAGCCTCCCCAAGGGAGTTTAGCTACTCATTACAAAAGAAAAGAAGAAAAACACATATATTGATAAATACCCTTTCATGATCAACTAAAAAGAAAATATAAGAATAGAGTTTAGAAGATACTAGGAACGCTCCTTTAGAAGTTCTCTGGAACCCATCTTCTCCTTCTCAATGATCTCTTCTTAGATCGCTAGTGCTGCCTTCTTCCTTCTTCTCTAAAGCAAGAGCTTGCTTTGCCAGCCTTGGGGAGTTCTTCTCTTCCTTGGAACTCCTCCTTACTTAGTGGAATTTCTTGGCTAAAATTGTGAACCCTCCTAAAGTCAAGAGGAGGGGTATTTATAGGAGAGGGGCTGCCTTCTTATTCTTCATTTCAAAACTAGTATTTCCATTTAAAATTCTGAACTCATGATGGCAAAATCCTCTATTGATGGTGGGGTGACAAATATCTTCATTTGTTTACCCAAAACATCAACTCAATACCTTCTTTTTCAAATAAAATGTAGCAGCAGCAAAGAATGATGGATGGGGACAAAGTTCAGGATAGAGGTCATGTCCCCAGCCATAATAAATGCTATCTTTTTCAAATAAAATGTAGCAGCGTGCAATGGTCTTTAGCAAATTTGCCAACACCCCCGCTACCGCGCTTGAGCATTGGAAGATGTCCCAATGCAGCGCGCTGCAGCGTGCCATTTTGCAATTCAATAGTTCAATTACTTCACTTTTCAAAAATATTTTTGCTGCAAACTGCTGCAGCGCGCGACCGCGCGCTCTAGCGGCTCATTTTAAAACAAACACTATTCAATTAGTGAGCAACTTATTTATATAGTTTAAATAATTTCACTGCTAACCGCTGCAGCGCGCGACCACGCACTGTGGTGGCTCATTTTGCGAAAAACACTATTCAATTAGTTGAACCCACCTGTTATATTGTTTAAATACTTTCGCTGCAGAACATTGCAGCGCGCGACCGCGCGCTGTAGCGGTTCACTTTGCGAAAAATACTGTTCAATTAGTTGACCCCCCTGTTATATAGTTTAAATACTTCTGTTGCAGACCGCTGCAGTGCGCGACTGCTGCAGCGCGCGACCGTGCACTGTAGCTGTTCATTTTGCGAAAATTACTGTTCAATTAGTTGAGCCCCCATTTTATATAGTTTAAATAATTCCGCTGCAGTGTGCGAAAATTACATTAATTAAAATGAAGTGCACTTTGTTTTCCTTGAGTTTAACTCAAGGTCTTATAAGTTCAAATCTCGTGCACAAAATGAACTCACATTTGGTTCTACTTTGGCATAATGATTCTTGTAAGATTCTTTGGATTTAAACTTTAATTTTTTTCTCTTGATCAAGGAGAGCTTGATTTTTAAATCTTAGGATCTTATAAGCATTGATTTCCAGTACGAGCATCACTTGCATCTCACATAGTTGAGATGAGGGATTCATATGTTGGGCTCAACGACTATGTCACTTAGTTCATGAGCACTCAACACTTCCTTCCTCTACCTCAATTATGTTGAGCTAAGGAGCTCATTTAGTGGGTCTTAGCATCACTTGCATCAACACTTTGGTTGAGCTTAGATTTAGGTGCATTGAGCTCAAGGACCTTGTCACATAGTTCCCAGCTTTCATGCACTCAAAACCTAGTATCCAACCTAAGGTGAGCTAAGGAGCACAAGACGATTAGTTCTTGAACTTTTAATTCTTTACTCATATTCCACATTCAAGACTAAATTAGACAAAATATTTCTTAGCAAGACATTAAGATCACAAAATAAATTATGCTTTGAGGAAAACATTTATACATTAATATTACATCATGCTCGTGGGACTTCACCCCAACCCTCCCCAAGGGAGTTTAGCTACTCATTACAAAAGAAAAGAAGAAAAACACATACATGGATAAAGACCCTTTCATGATCAACTAAAAAGAAACACAAGAATAGAGTTTAGAAGATATTAGGAACGCTCCTTCAGAAATTCTCCAAAATCATTCTTCGCCTTCTCAATGTTCCCTTCTTAGGTCGCTAGTGCTGCCTTCTTCCTTCTCCTCTAAAGCAAGAGCTCGCTTTGCCACCCTTGGGGAGTTCTTCTCTTCCTTGGCACTCCTCCTTACTTACTGGAATTTCTTGGCTAAAATTGTGAACCCTCCTTAAGTCAAGAGGAGGGGTATTTATAGGAGAGGGGCTGCCTTCTTCTTCTTCATTTCAAAACTAGCATTTCCATTTAAAATTATAAACTCATGATGGAAAAATCCTCCATTGATGGTGAGGTGACAAATATCTTCATTTGTTTACCCAAAACATCACCTCAATACCTTCTTTTTCAAATAAAACATAGCAGTAGCAGGGAATGATGGCTAGGGACAAAGTTCAGGATAGAGGTCATGTCCCCTGCTGCAATAAATGCTGTTTGGAGAAAATTTGCGGCGAGCCGTGGTGGCGCGCTGCAGTGCAAAATGGTCTTTAACAAATTTTCCAAGTCCCCCACTACCGTGCTTGATCATTGGAAGATGTTCCACTGCAGCGCGCTGCAGTGGGCCATTTTGCAATTCAACTGTTCAATTACTTTACCTTTTAAAAATATTTCTGCTGCAAACCGTTGTAGCGCGCGACCGCGCGCTATAGCAGCTCATTTTGCAACCAACACTGTTCAATTAGTGAGCAACTTATTTATATGGTTTAAATAATTTTGCTGCTGACCGCTGCAGCGCGCGACCGCGCGCTGGAACGGCTCATTTTGCGAAGAACACTGTTCAATTAGTTGAACCCCCCTATTATATAGTTTAAATACTTCCGCTGCAAACCGCTACAGCACGCAACCGCGCGCTGTAGTGGTTTACTTTGCAAAAAACAATGTTCAATTAGTTGAACCCCCCTGTCATATAGTTTAAATACTTCTGCTGCAGACCGTTACAGTGTGCGACCGCGCAGTGTAGCGGTTCATTTTGCAAAAATCACTTTTCAATTAGTTCAGCCCCCGTTTTATATAGTTTAAATAATTCCGCTGCAGCGCGCTGGAGCGGATAAAAATTAAATTTTTCCAGAAATGCCTCAGAACTCCCTTAGATGCCTTTTTCCTGAAAAAGATAGAAAAATTTGATTTTAGGAGCATTATAAAGATCTGAAATGAAAGAAATTCTCCTTTATTTTAGATATAATTTATGGATTCATCACACCCCCACACTTAAATTCTTGTTGGCCCTCGAGTAAGCTCAAAATGATATTTTATCTATTTTGTAGGGATGAAAGTCACAATAATGCAATTAGAATATGTATAAGTCAAGATATGTTCATGACAAAAATGAAATGAACATTTTAGCAATATTAATGTTTTTACTTGTGGCAATAAGGTGGTTTAATCATGAAATCTCCAAATTTTTGAATTTTCAATGTTTGAAATTAGGTGATGGGTACAGTCATTGTGAACTTTAGACTAAGGAAGTGGTCAAAGATTCCAAGAGTTGTGCCATATGTGCTCCTTCTTATGAATCACAAATAATTTAAAGGTGAGATAATTTTCTTCATCCTTCTCATTTTGATCAATTGGGAGAGATATTCTTCATCATCCCATTTTTCATAATTATTTTGCTCTTTTCATTTTTAGGGAGAGACATTTTTCTTCATCCCTAATATACATCTTTATGATTATTAAGTTCTACGGGAGCCTAGCACACCCTTTTTTAGAATACATACCACATCTCTTAGTCTAAGTCCTATGCCTTCCCCCACACTTAGTTAAAGCATTTATTTAAATTTTTGGAGATTAGATTATCCTCCATTCCTTCCTCAAGTACAGCATTTTCTTGCTTATAATGCATTTAATCATTTTAGTTTACGCATTCTTTTACTTATGTCAAATTCGATTTTTACATTTTTGTGACTTTCATTTCATTTGAAAAATTTAGAAAAAATATGTCAATTAAGAATACCATAAAAATGAGGGGATAAGAAAAACTCATAAATTAAAATCTCAAAATAAAAACATACTAAAAATAAAGATGTAAAAGAAAAATGAAAAATTGAAAGAAAAGAACAAATACAACCTATTTAGTTATCATCTTCTCCTTCTTCGTCCTCCTCCTCTACATACGCCATCTCGGTAGGGTAGCACATCTCCAGAATGGGAGCTCCGATAGGAGGTCTTGGCATCATGGAGGCGTCCGGTCCACCTTGCATGCTCCAATCGTCAAACATCATTCCAAGGGCATCGTAGAATTCAGATTGGAACTTGCGCTATTGGCCGATCTCCTATTTGAAGAACCCCATATCAGTTACAAGAGCCTTGCTAAGCTCTGCATGCTGATTGTGGAGGCGCACCAAAAGTTGGTTCATGAGGCACGAGTCGGAAGGTGCAGATGCATCCCCTTCCCTTCTTGGCAGCTTTCGTTCGCTTGCCCGGACATTTAGGTTTGAAGGGTTAAGGGCACAGCTAGGGGGGACAATGGAGTCTGAGGAGAGGATCTTGACCCCTCGGGTCTCGCACAACCTCGATATTAAAGACCCGAAGGTCAATGCCGCGCAAGGGCCCTTGAGAGCTTTCCATAGCTGCTCAAAGATAATGGTCGAAATATGGATTTTGCCCGCCCTCACCAACGAGCATAAGAGGAGTGCTCGGGCACGGGTCACTTCTGTTAAGTGACTCGTGGGTATGACATAGCTAGAAATGAACACTACCCAAGCACTACTTGTCTCTGTCAATTCAGAGCGAGGGATGTTGGCTAGTCTTCCTTCCCACTCTATGTCATCATTAACAATTTCCGCAATGAGACTACAGGGGTTAAAGCGAGAATCCAAGAGGTCCGAGTAAGAGCATGAATGTACCTTCTCAAGCCCATAGAATTGCTCAATTTGAGCAATCGCTAGGGTGACAGCCTTACCCCGGCAGAAAAGTCGCTGCCCGGATGTATCGATTGCATTTGCATACACCTCCTGGACGATCACCGGGTATGTAGGGACTCTCTTGGTTACAAACTCTCCCCATCCCCGTGGGGTGACTTGCTCATGCGGGATGGGGTAGGTGATGCTAAAACTCCTTTCCGAAATAAACTTCCGTTGGGAAGTGATGGAAACGAAGCGGTGCTCGGCTTCCGCCGAAGAGAATCACTTCATGTTGAAAGTTCCTCCGGATGAGGAGGCTTCAACATTCTTTCGAGCAATTGCCTTCTTCCCAGTTGACATGGCAAGGAATGAGGATTAGGAGGATCAAGAACTTAGAGAGAATAGAAGAATTGGAAAGGTGCAAGGATAACCCCCCCCCATTGCCTCCCTATTTATAGCCCAAAAAATTCAAGAAAAGAGAATATAGTCAAATGGTCTTCCCCATGCCATAAATATGGTGATCTATGTGAGGGGGGGGGGCAGCTTTTTCAGCAATTTTTTGACTGCCTTGGGAACCCAAAGGGCATGACTTGTTGACTGTATTTTCCCAAGATAGAAAAATTTTTCGAAACTGGGCAAACCGCTGCAGCGCGTTGTAGCACAATTTTTTTTTTTTTTTCTTGAGGTTGGGTTGCCTCCCAATAAGCGCTTAGTTTCACGTCCTTAGCTAGACTCACTAATGATCAATTTGTAGTATTAGGTGGTTTCCTTTTCCATAAGCTAGAGATGTTCGAGTGAGCACAACCCCCATGGTGGCTCGAACTCTCTTCATCTTCAACTACTAATAAAGGATCCATTTTTTCAGTTTTAAAATTGGGGGGAGTCTTTTTCTTTCTCTTCCCTCATCGCATTTTTCTCTTTTTTACTTCTTCCATGCTCCCCCTTTCAACGGAAGGAGTAGAGTAGCCATCAGAGTGTTTCTCTTCAATTGTGAAGTTTTCTAGAACATCATCAACCCATAGCCTCTCTTCTCTAACCCTTTTTCTCACTTCATCCTTCATCTCTTTCTTCTTAAAGATAGTTAGCTGAAGATCAATCTTTTTTGTTCTTCCTTTAACACTCATGCTCATTACACCATAACTCCATCGATGACAGCCTTCACACTCATTAAAAAGATTCTCCCAAAGATAATCGTGGAGTTTTTGTTCCATTGGTCCTATTCACACATTCACACATCACAAAGTCAATTGGAACTATAAAACTCCCTAATTCAACTGCAACATTCTTTATCATTCCTAGAGGGGTAAGGGATTCTAGATTAGCAAACTCCAAAATCATCGAGGTATATTCCATCCCTCTTACCTTTAAATGTTCATAGATGTGGTAGGGCATAACATTTACTGAAGCACCTCACACAAGGGATCTACAAATACTTCATTTCTTATTATGCATGGAATGCTCAACCACCTTGGATCTTTGCATTTTGGGGCGATTAGTTTTTCATGGTCATTTCCTTTCCTTATTTCCAACTCCTCTAGTTTAAAATTTGTTACACTCTCTTTATTCATTCCTTCTGACATATTTTCAAAATGTATCACACTCAGAAATTCCCTCGAGTTTATTTCAGTTGAACTGGGTAAAGCCCCTTGCTGCCAAGAGGTCAGCTGCTTGGAGATTTGCCCCAATTGTGTCTCTATATTCCTAAGGGAGGAATAGAAGCCTCGTGGCGTGTTATGGTGGCTTCAGTGTAGCGCATGAATTGGGTTATTTCAGTTTTGAATGAATTGAAGGCCCCTTCAAAATTGTTTTGATAGTTGTTATTATTGTTTCCATAGTTCATCCCTTGCTGGTTGGATGAACTCCCCCCATATTGATTAGCATTATTATTATTATTGCTCCAAGAGAAATTTGGGTGGTTTTTCCACCTGGGTTATATGTGTTGGAGTAGGGGTTGTTCGTCTGGTTATTATTTCTGAGGTAGTTTACCTGTTCAGTATTATTTTGCACAAAGGGGTTGTTTAAATTACAACTCTCACTTTTATGCCTACCCCCGCACAACTCACAGTGTACCTCTGAAACCACATTTACATTCATTTGTTCTATTCTTTTGTTTAAGGCATGAATTTCTTGTTGAAGAGTAGTTATTTGGTTAGGTTCATTTACTTTTACGAATTCCTTTTTCAGCCTTTTAAAAGGCAATTGGTATGCATTATTGGCCATTTCTTCCATGAGGTCGTAAGCTTTCTCTTGGGTTTTTCCACTAATGGAACCACCGGTGGCTGCATCAATGAGTGTCCTCATTGGAGCATTCAAACCATTGTAGAAGTTTTGCACTTGCATCCAAAGAGGGAACCCATGATGTGGTGCCTGAGGTACTCCTTAAAGCGATCCCACCCATCATACAGAGTCTCACCTTCCACCTGAGTGATGTTGGAGATCTCATGTAATGCCCCGTCCCATCTCCGTGCGCAAAGGACAAGTGTAATACATATTTCGGCGGCGGAACGGTGCGCTACTCGAGAACGGTGGGCCATACCAGCAAAACCCATCATCCGAAATAGGCTAGAGAAATGGAGCCATACTGAAGGCTGCTGACTCGAACCCTAAGAGTAGGATCGAGAGCCAATATCTAAGATAAGAATGAAATACTAATCTTAGGTATTAGACTAGTAGTTACACAAGGTTCAAGGAAGTGGGGAAGAACCCATGTATGTTATAAAAATATATCAGCATTTCTAGTATGCTGGTCGCATCACAATACTAAGTATAGCAGAATAACAGAGTGCGAAAGCTAAAAGCAAAACATCTAGAATACATTCATCTCAAGCAGTAATAAATATCCATCTCAGAAAAGAAAAGTAAAAGTACATCCAGAGTTTATTACAAACCATTTAAATGCAGAAATATAAAGAGTCTATCTAAAATGCTGAAAAGAGATTGTAAGTAAAAGTAGATGCTCGGTCCACTACAGCTCCAAATGCTCCTCTTGAGTCTCTGGTACGTCCTCCTGACCTGTCTCCAAAAACTGCTCAGGATCTAGCAAATTGACAAATCCCAAAGGTACCCCGTGTAAGACAAGAAGTCTAACACATCACACTAACTATACAGAATTAAACTAAACATAGCAAAATGTACGAGTAAGGCAAAACTATAACAGAGCTTAAGTAAAACACATAAATGAGGAAAGGTGTAAATACTGAGTAAACGGAGTAGTAAAGGTTATATAATATGAAACTATCACCAAACAAAACTGATAGTAGAAAGAAACTTTATGCTGAAAAGGGTGCTATGAGCTGCACTATATGCCATTGAAATAATACACCACGGTATACAACAGAACTATTACTGAAGGTTTATGTGTAGTACAGTCCAACACAAGCACAACAGTTAGGAAGTCAGTATGTGATGCAGATGCACCCTGAAATTCCCTAGTCTGTGTATATAACATTTTGTATCTCATACTGTATCACTAATAACCATGTGTCAGAACAGAAGGAAATGAGTCCAGTACATATTTATGCTTATGCTTATGCCATTATGTTGAATGAATGAAAATCCCAAAATCAATGAAGAGTTTAATAAGAAACAATGATGACTTCTAGGTCTCCACTGTGCAGAATCCTACTAAGAGGATTCTGACTCCAAATCTCTAAAGCGAGGGTTGGTTAAAGGTGCTTATTTACTTAAATATCACTAGACGGGGTGATTGTATACACATATTAAATATGTTGCAAGAATAGAGTTCTTATCACTTAGTTTGATTAAGCTACCCTAACAAAGCGATCTTCCTTAGGAGGCACCATCCGATGATGATTCTGTATCTCAAGCTAAGTATTAAGCCACTAAACTCATAATCATACTTAGTGTCTTAAGAAAGGTGGATCCCATTACCTAGTTTATTTGAGCCATACCTATTGAAGCGATCTTCGCTAGGAGGCATTGCCCAATGGCAACTTGTCTTTCAATTAAACTAAGGAATGAGTACCCATTTAGTACACTATTAGAATCGATTGATTTACTCTAAGCGATGTTATATCTGCCTAAGCCCGCAGGATAGCAACAAAGATAAATCTCACTTAAAGTGACTCAACCAATCCCAAATATTAATGGGGACCCGTAATATGGGTATACTATACTACACCGCCCAATGATCAGGGGTCAATCAAGTCTAATTAATAGAACAAGGATTTATCAAAACTACAAGTCCTGAACTAATAGGTAGGTCCTATACAAGGTTTCACAAATCAAATATGATCAACGATCACTTAATATGGATTCTACCACAAGGAGAAGTATCTTTTCTAATGCCTTAATGGATTACTACCACAAGGAGAATAGATCAATTTCTAAGGTGATGGGATCTTCTATACTCCTACCTCAAAGAGTCATACAAGGCTTCCTACCTAATGATATATGAATTTAGGTCTTTTTAAATAATTCAAAATGATCTTATGAAGAGATACTCAAGATCTCCCTTCTAGATGTTGATATTAAGCTCTTAGGTTCTATTTTATGATTAGATTTAGGATGAATAGATCAGATGATTAAGCCATCAGATCACACTTAAACTAAGATTATGGGATCTAAATCACGCATATTGTTAAGGATTTAATCACTTATTCAATCCATATAGCATTAATAATCTTCCTATGCAAATTTATTCCTTAAGAGGAAATCAGGGATCTTAAGGTTTGATTCAGATAGTGAAATCCCCAAGGATTGTTATTAACCTTAAATTATCTAATTCAAATATTTATAATCAATAATAAATCAAATGCATTATTGGAAAATGTTCAATTCATAGTTTTAAAATCAAGTCAATTAAGTTTGGGTTCTTAAGGATTTAGATTTTACTTAAGTAGATTAGGGTTTGATCCCTTCTCATGCCTTAAGTAAAATTAAGTATATATTTAAAGATCAATGCCAAATCTGTGGATTAATTATGTATTATTGGTGGCAATCTCAGACCTAGATCAAGTCTTAAAAGCCTGATCCAAATCTTAAGATTTCTTAAGTTAATTAAGATATTTAAAATTCTAAATCTTTTGATTTATTCAAGTATACTTAATAAGCTTATCTAAATGAATTCACTACACTTAACTTATTGTTATAGGTCAGATTAATAATCAAAGTATATAAAACAGAGGGTACTTAGTGCTAATCAAACCTTAATTCCAATCAAAAAGGATTATCACATAAGTATAAATCCAACTATTCAAATTACATGATATTTGGCATGCAAGTTCTAATTAATCATACAAGTAATCAGAGCTTAAGTTTGCTAAGATCCAATGAGTATAAGTCCTAAAATTCACTAATCATGTTTTAACAAAATTAGGGCATGATTAAGATTACAGAGCTCAAAAAAATAATCTACTTAGCACATGCATTCTAGTCATTACAAGTGAACTAATGGCACCCTAAACATGCAATTTGGATAAGTAAAATTGTTAATTTACCCTAATTAAGATCCACTATAATTAGGCAATAATTAAAGATCTAACCATCAGATACATGATTTTATTTAATATTTAGATTCCTGAGATTTTTCTGATCATTTTCATATATGATATCATAGGGTTTGGACCAGTGGATTAAAAGTTATTCAAATAATACATTCTACATTTTTATTTAATCAAAATCCTATGATTTGCTTATTGGAATTACTTTCCTTAAGGAAAATAATTCCAATAATTCGATATTATTTAAAACGGCTCGGCCCGTAATCCAAACCGCGCAGGACGCCAGCAGCCCGGGAGACCCGACACTGTTGCACCGCGCGGGTCGTGGGTCGACCCGGTCCGCACAGTGCCGTCGTCCCCGCTCCTTTGTCCTGACGGATAGAGCTAAGTAGGGAAACCTTAATCTCCAAATTCTGATGCATCCTGACCTCAGCTCGGCCAAGACTCGATCGCTACTCGATCACCATGGTCAGACGCATCGGAGGGGACTCGAAGCCCCCTGTGAGGCGGTCTGGATCAGCTAGACCTTACTCACCCGAACGCTCCTTTAATTAAGCTACAGTGGGGAGATAATTCTCCCCACAGAGGCCACGCCATACCCCGGGCTCAATCCCTACACCATCAGGGAGGTGAGGTGGATCGAAGCCCTCTGGTCTGAGGGTCTGGGATGGTCTGGATTGCTGGGTCCTTACTCGACCGAGGCGATCCTTTAGAAATTCAATCCAATCGATCGATTTGATCGATCGGGGCTAACCTAGATCTTAATCTCGATACCCTTGGGTTCAAGACGACAATACTGACTCAGGCGCATCAAAAGGAGCAAGGCCCGAGCCTCATTGGCTTGAAACCAGTAAGGGGGGTACCTGGTTTCATCGGGAGGGCTTGTAGACAATGCAGAGGGGATTACAGGCTAGCTGAGCTTCCTTGAGCTTCACCGAGAGTTCCTGAACTTCAGGAAACTCTCCTATCAGCGGTACGCGAGCTCGGGAACACCTGGAAGAAGCTTTAGCACTTCAAAATTTCTGCAATGGCAGCGACTATGCAAAGGGCTCAATTGATCAGCAAAGGGTCTAGGGAAGGTTTGCTGAGGCTATTTATAGCCTTACAGAGGTGTGGCAAAGCTTCTGGAGGGCTGGCTCGAGCTGGAGAGGGCCCCAGAGGTTGAGCCATGGCCGAGCTCTCGAGATTTCAAATTGAGCTCGGCCGGTCCACGAGGCCCAACTGGGGTATCTAGACACTCCAGGGAAGTTGCTAACGACCTTGCTGAGCTGGAGAGGGGAGTGGCAGACCGGATGGGCAGCCGGTAGTACGGGTATCTTCTCGGTCGGATACGCGGATGGGTGGAGACGAAGATCCATAGTGTTGGGTGCCTTGCATGCCGTCTGATCTATCGATCAGATAGCTCTACAACTGGGATCGCCCGGATCCTAACGGCCGGTCGCAGGGATGATCCTGGCCGTAGGATCCATGGGGTGGATCGAACGATGAATCCGCGGTTCCACGTAATCTGATCCTAGCCATAAGATCAATAAGGCACAACGGCTAGATGTGCGGGATCCCGTTGTCGCACGATTCGGGCACCGCAGCGGATCACCCGCGGTCCGCACAGCGGATCCCAGCCGTTTATTTAGTTTTTAGGGGTTTAAATGCAATTTTGAATTAATAGGATCCCTTAAGTGCAATTGAACCATTTTAATTTAATTGGAAATATGGCCCAAATGATTTCCAAATTGCACCAAAATTTCACCCTTAGCTAATTTGGGAGTGAGGAGTCCAAAAATAGAATCAGATGTTAATTTTGAGATCAAAATATTTTAGGTCAAGTCTAGGATATCTAGATTGATTAAATTGTCTTTTTAGACCCAGAGAAGTCCAATGGACTTCAAATCTTCTAGATAGGCTTAGATTGATGTTCTAAAGGCAATGATACTAAAAATTGATTAAGCAACCTATATTTTTGCATGGTAACAACCTAGGGTTGTTAGATCTTAATCCTCAACCGTGTAGTTTTAGCTGGAGGGAAGTGTTTGGCTAAGAATTTTATAGGCAAATCGTCCCAAGTTCGGATAGAATCACTCGGTAAAGAGCTGAGCCAACTCTTGGCTCTATCTCTCAGAGAGAAAGGAAAAAGCCTCAATTTAACTGCGTCTTCAGAGATACCGTTAAATCTGAAGGTATCACATATTTCAAGGAAAATTGAAATATGTGAGTTAGGATCTTCAGTGACTAATCCTCCAAACTGATTATTTTGCACCATACTCAGTGTGGAAGGTTTGATTTCACAATTGTGGGCTTCAATATTTGGCCTTATAATTACATAGGGGATTCTCCTAACAGTGGGTAGTGCATAGTCTCTAAGTGCTCTTCCCCTAGGCCCTTCTAAATTTTTTATGCAATTATCCATAACAGCTTGTTGGTTTGATAAGTTTTGTTCTCGCCTAGCTTGTAAGTATGTTCTATCTATTTTGGGATCAAAAAGATATTCAGTACAAACTCTTTTACTCATACAACTAACAATATGGCTTATCGAGAACGACTTAGCAATATAGATCAAATAATTTTCCAAAAATAAAATAACTAAAAGGTAAAATGTTAGCTTTGATAATTATAAAAAATGTAAAACTACTAATATATTCAATTAAATGCTTAAATCGCTAGTTACTTATAGATTGTCCTTAATTCAAATAAAGTACCAATTCTCCGGCAGCGGCGCCAAAAACTTGACAGACTATAATTACACGTGTGCGCTCACACGCCAGTGTACGTGGTCTGAAGTAATAAGTGGAAAGTGTTAATTTCTAGGAATTTATTGATCCTCAGAGAATTGGTTGATATGGCATTAAGGTGTATCTATTCTCACTAATGTTTAAGCTACAATGTATTTGGATGAGTTGGTCTAAAAATTAGCACAATAATCACTAAGCAAAAAGAGCAAGACGAGAGAATGAGGAGAGTTGGGACCATCCCACAAGCCATGATATAATAATTATTTATATTAATTTTTCAAGCTTTATCTTTCATCTTAATTAAAATCAAGTGCACTTTATTTTTCTTGAGTTTAACTCAAGGTCTTACAAGTTCAAATCTCGTGGACAAAATGAACTCACATTCGGTTCTACTTCGGTACAAAGATTCTTGTAAGATTCTTTGGATTTAAATTTTAAACTTATTCGCTTGATCAAGGAGAGCTTGATTATTAAATCTTAGGATCTTACAAGTATTGATTTCCACTATGAGCATCACTCGCATCTCACATAGTTGAGATGAGGGATTCATATGTTGGGCTCAATAACTATGTCACTTAGTTCATGAGCACTCAACACTTCCTTCCTCTACCTCAATTATGTTGAGCTAAGGAGCTCATTTAGTGGGTCTTAGCATCACTTGCGTCAACACTTTGGTTGAGCTTATATTGAGGTGCATTGAGCTCAAGAACTTTGTCATATAGTTCCAAGCTTTCATGCACTAAAAACCTGGCATCCAACCTAATGTGAGCTAAGGAGCACAAGACGATTAATTCTTGAACCTATTTTATTCTTTACTCTTATTCCACATTCAAGACTAAATTAGATAAAATATTTCTTAGCAAGACATTAAGATCACAAAATAAAATATGCTTGAGGAAAAAAAACATTTATACATGAATACTACATCATGCACATGGGACTTCACCCCAAGCCTCCCCAAGGGAGTTTAGCTACTCATTACAAAAGAAAAAAAGAAAAACACATATATCGATAAAGACCCTTTCATGATTAACTAAAAAGAAAATACAAGAATAGAGTTTAGAAGATACTAGGAATGCTCCTTTGGAAGTTCTTTGGAACCCTTCTTCTCCTTCTCAATGATCTCTTCTTAGGTCGCTAGTGCTGCCTTCTTCCTTCTCCTCTAAAGCAAGAGCTTGCTTTGCCACCCTTGGGGAGTTCTTCTCTTCCTTGGAACTCCTTCTTACTTAGTGGAATTTCTTGGCTAAAATTGTGAACCCTCCTAAAGTCAAGAGGAGGGGTATTTATAGGAGAGGGGCTGCCTTCTTATTCTTCATTTCAAAACCAGTATTTCCATTTAAAATTCTGAACTCATGATGGCAAAATCCTCTATTGATGGTGAGGAGACAAATATCTTCATTTGTTTACCCAAAACATCAACTCAATACCTTCTTTTTCAAATAAAATGTAGCATTTGCAAAGAATGATGGATGGGGACAAAGTTCAGGATAGAGGTCATGTCCCCAGCCACAATAAATGCTGTCTTTTTCAAATAAAATGTAGCAGCGTGCAATGGTCTTTAGCAAATTTGCCAACTCCCCCGCTACCGCGCTTGAGCATTGGAAGATGTCCCACTGCAGCGCGCTGCAGCGTGCCATTTTGCAATTCAACAGTTCAATTACTTTACTTTTCAAAAATATTTTTGCTGCAAACTGCTGCAGCGCGCGACCGCGCGCTCTAGCGGCTCATTTTGCAACAAACACTATTCAATTAGTGAGCAACTTATTTATATAGTTTAAATAATTTCACTGCTAACCGCTGCAGCGCGCGACCGCGCGCTGTGGTGGCTCATTTTGCGAAAAACACTGTTCAATTAGTTGAACCCACCTGTTATATTGTTTAAATACTTTCGCTGCAGAACGTTGCAGCGCGCGACCGCGCGCTGTAGCGGTTCACTTTGCGAAAATACTGTTCAATTAGTTGAACCCCCTGTTATATAGTTTAAATACTTCTGTTGCAGACCGCTGCAGTGCGCGACTGCTGTAGCGCGCGACCGTGCACTGTAGCGGTTCATTTTGCAAAAATTACTGTTCAATTAGTTGAGCCCCCATTTTATATAGTTTAAATAATTCTGCTGCGGCGCGCTGTAGCGTGATGCAGCGGATAAAAATTAAATTTTTCTAGAAATGCCTCAAAACTCCCTTGGTTGCCTTTTCCCTGAAAAAGATAGAAAAAATTGATTTTTGGAGCATCATAAAGGTATTAAATGAAAGAAATTCCCCTTTATTTTAAATATAATTTATGGATTCATCACGCGTTGTCGTCTCCTTCCTCTCGACTGGGCCCAATAGAAGATGATAAGGGTAAGCCATGATCATCAAAATTCAGTTTCCATGGACCATGCCGATGACCAAGGAGGATAGACACACGCTACTGATCTTGTGACCAATCTATTGAACCCTAAACGCTTATCTAGGCCTGGCTGAAACACTCAGTCCTTATTTGGGAGTAAGGTGGCCATTAGAGCTCTCTGTGGAGGGCAATTCTCTCTCCACAGACTACCAAACTAACTCAAATCAAAACCCACACCATTCCTGAGCCATCACAAAGCTAAATTGTAACTCGATTGGGCTCGGGGAGGGCTGAATCCATGAATCCTTACTCGGACCATTTACTAAAATGGTCCGAATGATGATGGCTCGAATCGAACTGGCTTGGGTTACTCAGACCATATCAATTCACTGCAGGTTCGATATGGAATGAAATAATGCAGTAATTGACCCTTTTCTGAGGCCAATTATGTGAGCTGCTACTTCTGAAATTATCTCAGAACGATGACCCCTGTTTTATGCTCAACATTGTTGAGCCTTCATCATTATCAGGTGATTCCCAATTCGATTACTAATGACCCGCAAGCATCTACAGGATTACAGACATCTAAATAAAGCAAGACAGTGAGCTTACACCGCTCACTAGGGAAAGAGCAAGTACTTAGAGTGAAATGCCGCATTGACAGAGAGGAACTGAGGAACTTCTGAGCTCACCAAGCAGTAGATGCAGGTTTATAGGGAGTCTGAACACCAGACAGACCCTCTATCAGCAGTTCACAGCAACTGGGGTACCGGGGTTTGTAGGGAGCTTTTGAGATTTTAGCTGAGAATAATTTAGGGGATCACAGTGATGAAAAGGGCTCACCGTGATAACACAGGGTTACTTATATGTCAAGGGTAGGTCCAGGGATGGGTGCTGAGGCTCGGACACCAAGGGAGAGGAATGGTTTAACTGTCTGAGAGCAGAATGGGGAGACCACTACCGACAGACCATTGCACCAGAGGGCAGAGGAGGAAGAATGTGATATTTTCTAGTATTGCCATAGGGCTGAGAAAGGATCTGGCTGTTGGGGGACTAGCGTGCGTGGAGAAATGGGAGGAAGACAAAAGTGAACAGGGTGGGATCCTCGGTAAGTCGTCTGATCACAAAACTGTTGAGGTTTGACGGTCTGATGAGTTACTTAAGCGGATTGAGCGATAGCCATCGAATGTGCACGATGGATCCGATGCTTAGGATTTGATCTTGACACGGAGGTGAACCCTCCGTCAAATGGAATGCATTAGGATGTGTGCTAATGCATCCACTGGCTAATACTTATGCGCCGCTGAAGGGTCCCGACAGCAAAACCTACGGTTAAAAAATATTAATTATTAAATTTAATTAATAATTTAAATCCTTTAATTAATTAATATTAATTATAATAATTTCTAAATCCAATTTAGAATCAAATGAACTCCAAAAATTCCCAAAAATTCACCCTTAGCTAATTGAGGAATGAACAATTCAAAAATAACTCAGATTTTAATTTGGAGATCAAATTAATTTAGCTAATTTCTAGGATCCAAACATAGGCAAAAATACTAAAATGCTCAAATAAGCTTCGATTGATTTCAAACTTCTAGGGTTCGGTTTGAATGACCCATTGAGCCTAATGAAATCACAATTAGAACTTGGTTTAGTTTAAATAATCTGGATTCAGCTAGGGTATTGACTAGGGTTATCATAAAACCTAACCCTAAAAGTTTAAAATCAATCAAAGCTTATTTGAGCATTCTAGCTATTTTTTCCTATTTTTGGATCTTGAAAATTAGCTAAATTAATTTGATTTCTAAATTAAAATCTGAGTTCATATTTGAATTCCCCATTCTCTAATTAGCTAAGGGTAAATTTTTGGGAATTTTGGAGCTTATTTGATCCTAAATTGGATTTAAAATTTATAAGAATTAACATATAATTAATTAAAGGAATTATATTAATTAAATTATATATATTGAATTTTATTGTTAATTTATGGGATTTGCTGTCAGGACCGCGGTAGATCCGCTGCGGGGTCCCGATAGCGGCATAGCATACTCTACCTATGGATGCACTTGCACTAATCATAGCGTATGATCAAGCAGCGCTGATCATTAGTTCCTTGATCCTCTAGCACCTGTCAGATTTGATAGCCGATCCAACGGATGAGGAGGCTCCTGTGATTCAGTTAATCTAGAACCTCTTCAGACCATTAGACCCCAAAAACTCACGATCAAACGGATCACTGAGGATCCTGCCCTATTCATCATCATCTTTATGAGATCCTCGGCCTGACAGAAATTATTCGCTCGTACCATCCATGTATGCATTGTCTACCACACCCCTTGTTCCATTGAATGGCCATTGCTAGCCTTCATGTTGCGATTAAGCACCTTCCTGCGCATCCCAAGCCAAATTGGATCTTAATTAGAAGGATCCCAAAGAAGAACTCTCTGGCCTAAATCGACCCGTAGGCCCAGCTCTAGGGCGTCCTAGTGACTTTAAATAGTCTTAGTAGCCTTTGCAGCAAAAATGTTGTTCGCTATCTCTCTTCATTGAAGCAATTGGAAAGCTCCTGCATTTCTCGCTGAGTACCGCTACTGTTCAGAGCTTCCCAACAACATGCTCTATAGTGTACTGCTGATAGAGGATCAGTTTAGTATTTAGAATCCCTAATAGTCTGCGGAGAATTCCTAAGTAGCTCCAGCACTATTTGTTTTAGCTCAGTGCAAACAGTACCCCAATGCAAGGTACAGCTTCTGACCCTTACCCTATCAAGCTGGATTCAGCTTTACTCTCTATCAATGAAGCTCTAGATGCTGTGCTAGGATCTTCTTTCTAACCCTCTGTGAGTAATCAAAGTGCCAATGGGTATTGGCAGTGGACCAGATTGAAAAACCATCATCTAGGCATGCACTACCAGTCCACCTTCGATTCTCCACTGGTCATGATGATTCCTCTCTATCATTTGAACCTCTAATTAATGCCTAATTTTTTGTTTAGTAGTGTCAATTAGTAGCATTGCTACGCTTGATCGAATTAATCGATTTGACTGTTATTGATTGGTTCAGTCTCATCTCACACCTGCGTTTAGCCATGAGTAGCACTCTATTCATCTTGATTTTCTCTGAACCCCTAGACTCAGCCAATTTCTTAGCCTTGGATCCCTGATCGTGTGGGGATGACCCCTGGGTGTTGTCATTTCCTCTGTAAAGAGAATTTCCTCTATAAAGAGAATTTCCTCTTCACAGTTTTCCCTCAGGACTTGTTAGAAAGAGTAGCACCCTAGCAATCCAGCACATCCCAGATGAAAGTTCCTAGCTCAATCGATGCGCCTTGAGGCACTGATGGTGTAGCCGATGAGATCTAGACGCTGCGTGCTTTGTGGGTGGAGAATTTGGCATCTGAAGCAAACCCTAGGGATCCTAGTGTTGAGGCATTTGGCGCGGGGACAACACACAGTAACGAGCCGGGTCAGACCCCGACCCACGTGTTTTCGTTCTCGGGCCAGCCTTTATTTAAGACATTCAGAATAAATTTTTTAAATAACTTTGGCTATACTTATCCAAATGGTATGATCCAATATACCATTTGAATTAGAAAAATACAATAAATAATAATATGAAATAAAATCTAAGATCTAATGATTAAATTTTATAAAATTACCTAATCCATCCTTGAGCTTAATTAATTCATAGTTAATTTAATTATTGTTTAGAAATTATAATTAAGGTCTTTGATTGCTTATGACACTATGAAGAACATGTTTAACCCATTAGAAATAATTTAGGGGTCCTAAATATGCTAATCACCTATCAATTACCCTAATCCTAAATTAGTAAATTTAGCTTTGTTTAATCTTTTGATTTTAGTGATTTATGTCTCAATCATATTCTTAAGTAGTAGAGCATATAATGTACCTAGATTATCTTAATGAACCCTAATTTTCTTAATCACCTTAATTAACCTTAAAGTGTGATTAGTGCTATTTAAGCTAATCATGAGCTCAATCTGGAGTTTTTGTGTTTCATTCATCCAAATAATAAATATCAAGTTCAGTAAAACTAATTTGGGTTAATTTGAATGTTCAAATCCCAAAATCCCAAACTTAGTCTTAAGAGGGGTATTTTGGTCATTTTGACCAAAAATATTGCTTAAGCACCCTTAGACCCTAGAATTTTAGTAATGTGCTTTTAATTAATATATTAACATGTTTTCTGTAACTTTTAAGTCTAATTGATTTAGTCTAAATGAATAACTCTAAAATTTCCTTAAATAGATCTTAAGATCTTAAAGGTGATCTAAAACTCCTCATTAAAGAATAACTTAAATAGTACTAGCACTCAAATTCTAGTCTTATTTGCCTTATTAAAATTATTCATGAACTATAACCTTAAAGAAAATGATTATGTAAATTCCAAATTTAAATTGCAGTCTAGATCTTAAGCGATCAAACCCTACATCTTAGATCTTATATCCTTTGATCATGTGATTAAATTATAATATCTCATTTTGGAAGTCCTTAATTGATATATTATCTTAATTCATTTGAAGCCTCCTTGTGGGTCTAAGATTGATTTAACCTATGAAATAATGTGATTATTCTATACATTGAATATAGATCATAGATTCTCATGTTATTGATTGATTATTTTGTCTTATGATAATAGAATACCCTTTCATTAACATCTTAGCTTTTCAATCTTTCAGCTTCTAAGACCCTTCTACCTTTAAAATTATTGTTGGGTGTGAACCTTAGATCTGTAGTAAGTTAGTAACTTGGATTTAAGATTTGAACCCCAAATATGTAGTTTAAATCCAGAATCCTTAATCTTGATTGGCATGATCAAGATTTGGGTTGAGTGACTAAAATATACTAATTAAGTCATTAAATTATTTACTTTAATACTTTATAGTCATCATCTGATTATAAACTAGAACTTATTAAGTTCTAATGTTAATATTAAGGTTGTGAATCTTAGATTATGTTTGATAGCTAGATATTAGAGATCCTAAGCTTGTATCCTCTCAAAATAGTTAGAATGAATTAAATTAGATAATAATAGATATCACATCAATTTAGTTGAGTCTCTTACATACTTGATTATTGTTGCTTCGCATACCTTGTATATTGAGCCATTTTTCTTGAGCATAATAGACAAACTCAGGTTACTGATGATGTATCCTAAGTTAGTTTTTGAATAGCATAAGCATCATTTTAGTTCATTCAGTACATTCAGTTTAGTAGAGTATATCCTAGCTTAATTTGCCTCCTCAATACCAATTCTATTATAGAATAGACTCGGTCCTAGCTCTATGATTGGCTAGGATGGATATATGTCTTATTCTATAAGTTCAACTCGAACCTAGCTCTGATGATTCCAAGGATGGACACATGTTGAACTTTTTGTTTAGAGGCCCTATTTAGCCTATTTCTATTATGGCAGTACTATGTTTAGGCATGCTTTTACTTTTAGTTTAGTTCTAGTATTTTGGCTTGCTTGCCACATGCTTCAGTGGCTTTTACTTTATAGTTCTTGCATATTTTTATAGTTTTTCAGTTCATTGTTTCAGTTTAGCTTGTATTCAGTGTTTGCATGCTTAGGATGCTAGACTTGTATATTCAGGTCTATATATTTCAGTATAGCTTTTCTTTTATAAAACTAGCATGCATTTATGTTATTATAAGCATGTTAGGATGAGCTTACCTTCAGTACCTTGTAGTTATTTATAATTTACAGCCTTGCCTTGTGTAGCTTCACTTTGGTATATTACTTACATACTTACTTGCTTAGTTATAAATGTGGTTTTATAATTATTTTGTTCATTGTAGCTTGTTGCACCTTAAATTACTTAAATATTAAGTTATAATGTGATAACTTAAAGACTCAATTCATTCAATTAGCCTAAAATGTACTTATACAATTTGTCTAACTGTAACATGTTTCTTTTGTTGGCTGAGCCTTGGCATTTGTGATACCGACAAATGTCATATTCGGAGCTATTCATTAGTGGATCCTTTAGAGAGGAGCTTGGACAGGGGGAGGATATTCCTGTTACTGCTTAGTTATGCTTATTACTTTTGTTGTGAGGATGAGAGCTCTTTTCATTTAAATATTCAGTCTGTAATAATTTCATAATATGGATGTATTTACTTTCTGCACTTTTGAGCTGAGTTACTATTATTTTACTTTTTATACTATGCTGTGATGTAAATATTATTTCTTTCATTATTTTTGCTACTTTGATATATTAATGTATGTTCTTCAGTTTTTAGGTGACAAGTCCTCTACTTAAGGTGAGTTGGGTTATACCTGATGACGGACTGTAGAATACACATTTGCACTTGCACGCAAGTGTACGTGGTCTGAAGTAATAATTTGGAAAGTAAGTTTTGAGATTTATCATCCTCAGGGAATGGTGTGTTTTTTTACTAAGATATATCTATATTCATTAATTTTTAAATGGTATGATTTCAGCTTGATTTGGTTCCATTAACAAAACAAAAATTTTGATTCAAGAAACTATTTAAATTTGAGAGGAGAGTTGGGTTTCTTTCAAGTGAAACGATAAGGACTCATGTTAAATTACTTCTCAAGCACCTTTCATTCTTTCATAGTCATGCCAAATAATCAAGTGCCATTGTATTCCTTAGAGTTATCCTCTAATTCCTACAAGTTTAAATCTTGTGCCTGAAATAAACACACTAGGGTTCTATTTCAGCACAAAGATTCCCATGATATCATAATTAGAGCAATCTTGGTGATAAAGATAGTAGTTTTAATTAAGTGATCTCACGAGCATTGATTCCACTAACGAGCATCTCGCGCATCATGCGCAGTTTAGATAAGGAAGTGATTTTGTTGGGCTCCATGGACTATGTGACCTCATCCATGAGTTATCAATGAATCCTCTTCCTCCTTTCACGTATGCTGAGCCACAGAGCTCAGTTAATGGGATTTAGCTCACACGCATCAACCTCTTGATTGAGCTTAGAGCATGGTGTAGTTTGGCTCAAGAACTTCTCACATAGTTCTAAGTACTAAAGTACTCATGCCCAGTTCTCAAATCAAGTTGTGAGCTACAGAGCTCAAGACTTTTATTTTGATGTTCATATTTAAAATTATATTTTCTTAAAATAATGTTTCATTCAGTCCACATCATGGTTTTTGAGTGATTTCATAATGTCATTTAAACACAGATTTTTATTTCAATGCTTGAGGAAGTTCTCCAGCATTGATTAAGTCCCTTACATTTCATATTGGATTCAGCCTAACCCTCCCCAAGGGGGTTTAGCCTTCCATTACAGCTGAGATAAGAAGAAAAATATTCATCGATGAATACCTTTTCATGATCCATTAAAAAGAAATCAAAAGAAAGATTAAGAGTTTACTAGGAACACCCTTGAGTGGGGTTCTGTGGATCTTCTCTCTTCTTCCTCTCTTCCTTTTCTTTATCTCCTTAGTACAGCTTGTACTTCCTTCTCCACTTACATTGGTGTCTTCAACTTTCCTTGGAGAGGTCTCCTTCCTCTTCTATGGAACCCCTAGAAATCTGGAATTTTGGAGTGAAAAATGGGAACCCTCCTCTTATAAAAAGAAGCTGCATTTATAGAAGAGTCAATCTCCTCTCTTGCATTCAAATTCTATCTCTTTCCCTCCATATTCTATTATCATGAGTGCTTTGCCCACTTGAGGCATGAAATGACATCTCCTTTTCCATTTTTAAATCTCATAATCATTTCAAAACCTTTCTTTTTCTCTTAAAAATTATTCTGCTGTAGAATATATGGCAGCTGGGAGACAAGCAGCAAGCTGGGGGTCTTGTCGCAGCCGCAATTAATGCCTTGAGAAGATAGAAATTTGGTGCCCGCTGTAACGCGCTACAGCGGTTTAAGTTCGTAACTCCATCCGCGGTAGCGCGCTGTAGCATTTTTTTTCTTTCAAAACCCGACAGCGATTAAAAGTTTGAAAAATTCTCTGCCGCAGTGCGCTGTAGTATATTTAGTTCAAAAATATATCTGCTGTAGCATGCTGTAGCGGTTCAAGTTTGAAAACTTACTTGCTGTAGTGGTTCTACTTCAAAAACTTACCCGCTGTAGTGCGCTGTAGCGGTTCTAGTTCGAAAACTTACCCGCCACAATGCGCTATAGCGGTATAAATTCGACTCTTCTTTCGCGGTAGCGCGCTAGGGCGCGCTGTGGCGCGCGGTAGCGGAATCGCTCCAGATTCCAGAAATCCCCTTAGGTTAGTGCTTTCTGCTTGCCAGTAGCCGGAGCGGACTGTGGCGTGCTGCAGTAGTTTTCTCCCAGAAATTACAAAAATACTTTAGATTCTCCCAGAAATTGCTGAGCTCATATTTTACCTGAAAATAAGTAGAATTTGATTAAGGTGGGTTGTTTCTAGTAAGGACTTATATGAGATTTTTTTCTTTATTTATGATATAAATTATGGATTCATCACACCCCCACACTTAGATTCTTGCTCGTCCTCGAGTAAGTTAAGAAAAAATGATTTTTCAATTTTTAAGGTATGAGAGTCAATATGTAATGTCAATGTGAAATTGATTGCAATTGAAAACTTATGCTTAACTAAAATGACTAGCAAATTTTCCGCCATTAAGCCTTTCTAACTCTGGTTATGAACCATGGTAGATTGACTAGTCTCCAATTTTAAGCTTTGTAATGCTTGATGTTATATGATGGGAGAGGTTATTTAGAATTCACTAAACTAGTGAGGTAATAAGTAACCAAGAGTTTTGTGTGATATGTGCTCCATTTTATGAATCAAAAAGATACTAAATATTTTAGGAGAGATATTTTTTATCATCCTAATTCATTTTTTTTTCTTTGGGAGAGATATTTTTCTTCATCCTTATTTTTGTTTTCTCTTTGAGCCATAGAGAGAGACATTTTTCTTTATCCCAATTCCAATTCTTTGTGACTATGAAGTCCTACAGGAGTCTAGCACACTCTTTAGTTTACTCAATTGTGATCACAAGTTTTAGCTTCTAAGTTTTTCCCCACATTTAGACCTTAGCATTTATCTTGTCAAATGTTTGGAGATTATATACAACCAGAGACCATTCCTTTATTTTGATGATTTAATATTGTCAATGAGTTTAGTCATCTTTCATTAAGCAAATTCTGGTGGACTATTAATTTTCACATTGATATTTCCTTAACATTCATAGCCTTGAAAAATTCAAAAAAATTTGTAATTTGCAAATCATAGAAAGATTTTGTAAATATGAGAGTCCATAATTTATTTCTTTCAAGAAAAACAAAATACAAAAAAAAAACTAGAAAGGAGAATAAGAAAAAAGATACAACCTAATTTATTCATCATCCTCGCCTTCACCTCGTCTTCCTCTTACACGTTATGGTAGGTGTATTCACAAGGCCAACTGGTGTCAGGGATAGGGTCACCAACAGGGGGTTGTGGTAGCACAGATCCATCTGATCCTCCTTGCAAGCTCCAATATGGGAACATTATTCCAAGAGCTTCATGAAATTCCAACTGGAACTCACGCTGCTGGGCAATTCCTTTCTTACAAAACTGCATGTTGGTGGCCATAGCCTTACCCAAGTCAGTCTGTTGAGCGTAGATCCGCATCAACAATTTTTCTGAGTATGTACGGCTGGAGGAAGCTTAATTTCTTCTTCTTCTCTCCTCCTCTTCTTAGCCTGATTCTGCTCTTGGGAATAGATATTTAAATTTGTTCGTGCAAGAGGGGCACTAGGAGGGATGATGGTGTCAGAGGAAAGAATCTTGACCCCTTGGGCCACACAGATTCCTGAGATTAATGACTCGAATGCAAGCGCAGTGCAGGACCCATTCAAGGCGTTCCAGAGCTGCTTAAAAATGATGCCGGAGATACGAATTTCTTCGGACCTTTGGAGCGCACACATGAGCAATGCCCTAGTATGGGTCACTTCACTGAGGTGTCTCGTCGACATGATGAAGCTGGAAATGAAAATCGGCCAAGCACTGCTTAAATCCATGAGGAGGGCTCGAGGAATGTTAGTCAAATTTCCTCACCAATCCGCATCATTGCGGAAGAGTTCACTTGCAAGTGCAACAGGGTCATAACGAGATTCGATGAGGGTCAAGTTGGAGCAGTCCTCGATCTTCCTCAACCCATAAAATTGCTCAATTTGCTTGAGCCCAAAAACTACTCCCATTCCCAGAATAAAAATTCTACACCCCGCCGGGTTAATGGTGTTGGCGTATACTTCCTGAACAATGGTCGGGTATGACTAGAAGGGAGTGGTCACCATCTCCCTCCATCCTCGGGGATCAACTTGCTCGGAGGGTACCCGGCAAGACCGCCCTGAAACATTTTTTCAGGATGAGCTTCCATCGGGAAGTAACCATGGTGAACCTTTGCTCTGCCAGGTGTGGAGGCCTCGGCATCCTTTTATGGGATCGATTTCCTTCCAGAAGACATGCTGAAATTGAAGAGAGGCTGAAGTTTTCTAGGAAGGTGGAGAATGAGTAAAACAGGAATAGAAGAAATCTGAAAGTGCAAGTTTACCCCCCCCCCCCCTTAAGCTCCTTAAATAAACACACATGCATGAGGGCCAAGAAAATCTTGGTCAAAGATGCTCCCCCATATCATAAATGTGACATGCCTTAATTCGAGAAGGGAAGAGTGGGGGGGAGGGATGGCAGCTCTGTCAGCACCTCCCATTAACTACTTAAGAATCCCTAAAAAGCAATTATTGACTACATTGGATTCCCTAGGCGGTCAAAACTACTACACCTAGAGCAACTCGCTGTAGCGCGCTGTGGCACACTACAACAACTAGAACTTTGAAAAATTTTGAATTGAGCTAATGCACGCTACAGTGCTTCACAGTAGCAATTTCTGTCGTAGCGCACTGTAACGCGCTGCCATGGTTGAGGTTTGAATACTTCCCACCATAGCGCGCTAAGGTGTATCTAAATTCTTCAGCTCTTTTTTTTTTTTTTTTACTTGGGCTGCCTCCTAAGAAGCGCTTAGTTTTATGTCATTAGCCTGACTCATTTAGGATCTCTTTGTGGCCAGAAAGGTTAGTAGGTCTCTCCTTCCAAACTTTTGAGGTATTGGGGTGAGCGCTAACAAGAAGTGTGCTCAAACCCACACACTCATCAATCCTTTCACAGTCTACACCTTCAATCTTGGAAGAAACTTTCTTTTTTCTCTTTCCCCTCCCCATTTTCTTCTTTTTCATTTTCTCCTTATTTCCACTTTTGGAGGATGTGCTATAGATAGCCTCAGAGTTCCTTTCACTTAGATTAAAATTTTGCAGGTTGAGAGTAGAGCGACCCCAATAATTGGATAGGAGATTAATCCAAATATTGAGATGTTATTTTAGCACCCAACACTCGATTAGAAGAAAACCAATTAAGTTTAGATGCTAAGTGGACAAGTCACTTTGTGAGTAGTTATTAAGTTAAAATAAAGTTATACAATTGAATGCAATAGAAGATACATGATATGGATATACATGTAATACAACATTGCAAGTATTTTGAATAGAAGCAATTAGAATAATCCACTCATTCATCCCAAGCGGTTACAAAAATAATAAACACAAAATAGATTAATTTAGAATATGTAAAAGTAACTTAAGTAAACTTAAGTAGTTTATATTTTAATTATTATAACCTTTTAAAAGTAAGAGTAAAAGATAGTAAGTAGGTCATCCTCTCACTTGTAATAAAATACAAGAAACAATTTAAAATTAAGCGAAAGCAAAAATTATTTATAAGCCTTTATAGCACTTGGACCTGCTTTACCTGAATTAAAGGGGCTCTTGATCTATCATGTTTTGATATTTAAATATGATAGTGCAAAGCCAAAAAAAGAAAAAGTGTAGTTAGACTAAATAGTCTAAGCACATTTTAAGATTGGCTATATTTTTAAGTTAATAAGATATCACAAACATAATTTACAATTTAAACTAAGTAGCGGAGCTATAAAAGCTGCCAAGTATGGAAAAAGGAATCAAGCATAATTGTAATGGAGACATTATGAAATAAGTTGAATAAAAATACTCACTTATATACAAGTCCTAGCCTGCATCCAAAATTAGTAAAGGAAAGCATCCTAAAAGGCTAGAAACTACTATGTGCATTAAAGTAAATGAAACAAAAGTAATACATGTCCAATGAAATTTATACTAAGTAAGCAAATGAAATATAGTGAAGCATTAATTAAAAATTAAGCAACATACTCTGTATTTTAAAGGAACTGTAAGTGAGCAAAACATAATACTGGAAATAGAAAGTGTAAGGCATAGAAAACAAAGAAGTAACTTAGACTCTTGATCTAAGACAAACATAACCTATGACTATGAAAAGTAAGTATAACTAAACAATTATAAAGAGATCTTACAATCAATAAGATTGTAAGAGAATTCTTATATTATTAGTTGAAGTTATACTTAGAAGCTATCTCATTCTGCAGGAGTACTCAACAGAATGGGACGAGGAGTTAAGCACATATGCCTAACCTGATACAGTGTGGAGGTTGAACATTCACATTTACCCTCTCTAAAATCTGAAGTCCTATTTTAGCGCTATCTTTCTTGATCACATTGCCATAAGGCATTCCCCATTAAATTTTACGAAAGTTTTAATTATGCATAATGAATCTTGTATGAATGCTAAAGGAAAAATGAGCTCAAGGCTAAGCAAGCAATCAATAATTAGAATAATTGTAAACTATGTGATATCCCTTTATTATCTAAACTTTAATAATCTACTTAATAATTGGAGCTAATTGAACTCAAAATTGACTTATAGATATTGATCTTTAAGTCAATTTTGATTAAAGTAGAAGGATGATAAGTTTGGAAAATGGTATTTTTGCTAATTGAAGTTCATCCTATACTAGTCCTAAGCTAATCAAATCAAATAGATTTATGATTAAAGTTTAAGGAAACTAGTAAGGAAGAATTGTGTTTATAGATTGTTAAGCTAATGAAAGTAATAACTAAAGAATATTCTATTAGCTTCACCTAGTTAACTTATAAACTAAAATGTCTCAACTCAATTCAATCATGAAATAATCAACGATTAATTGATATTGAATATTCGATATTAAGAAAAGAGATAGATTTGACCCTACATGAAACAATTCATTTTAAGATTGTAGGGAATTAAGAATCTAAGGCTTATCTAAAGTATGAAAGGAAGCTATTACTCTTAATCTATGTGATTGGGAACTAATGTAAAAGGTTAAAGACTATTAAGTTGTACACTAGTCATCTAAGTTATTGTTTAAACACTAGTTAGAACATAAGTTCTTTTAGTGATCTTAACTTAGAAGATTGATATGTTAAACTTGATAGGTCACAAAGAAAATGGAAAGGCTCTAATTTAACCTTACATATAATTATCGGAAATGCATAACACTTATAATATAAGAATTTCATTCTAATTTTTGAAAATTTTGGCATGGTCTCCTTTGTATTTGATCAAAATAAAAACATACAATATCAATATATAAGTCAATCCATTACATGGAATTGATTATTTCCAGTTCTTATAATTTCAACAATTATAAAGAACATCAATTTATAAGTCAATCCAATATATGGGATTGGCTATTTCTAGTTCTCATAATTTTAACAACTGTAAAGAACATCAATTTATAAGTCAATCTGTTACATGGGATTGACTATTTCCCAATTCTAATAATTTCAACAATTGTAAAGAACATCAATTTCTAAGTCAATCCGTTACATGGGATTGGCTATTTCCAGTTCTAGTAATTTTAGGTGATAAAATCAAATGAAGCAATTTTCTAACCTAAGATTGACACATCCAAAATTGAACATTTATGAAAATAATAAGAGATGCAGTAATTAATTTAGTAATATAAAGGGACAACATCATTTGACTTAATATGCCATACGTAATGGCATTTTGTTTAGCATTTCTATTGATATTAGTTTATAACCTAACCTGCAAGGAATAATAATATTGAAGTTAGCATTTATATATAAAAGAAAAAACAACCACTTAAACTGAATTCTAGCACCACATTTATTTCTTACAATGCATTTAATGATAGAAATTAATTTAATTCAAATAATATAATGTATGGTATTAGATCCCACATGATCCATTGATTCTTTTATTTATATAATTGGCCACATATAGCTTTAATAAAAGAAGTGACATCATTTGATCCCATATAATCTTATTGATCTCACTTTAAAAATAAGAGGCAACATGTGATTATATAGATTTAACAAACACAATTTGATCACATTAAATGAATTAATTTCATTTGATTACATGGATCTAACTTACAACATTTGATTCACATAAATTAATTGATATCATTTGGTTACATTAAACTAATTAATAGAATTTGATCACATTAAATGAACTAATTGCATTTGATCACATGGATCTAGCTAACAGCATTTGATTCACATAAATCAATTGATAGCATTTGGTCACATTAAACTAACTAATAGCATTTGATCACATGGATCTAACTAACATCATTTGATTCACATATGATATCTTGACCTTTCTTTATAAGTGATGGCATGAATTCTATCACTTTAGAATAAATGGCAACTATGGGATCTCATATAATATGGCAGCATTTGATCTCATAAGATCTCTTGACCTTTCATTATAAAAGATGGCAGCAATTCTATCACTTTAGAATAAATGACAACTATTGGATCTCATATAATATGGCAGCATTTGATCTCATAAGATCTCTTGACCTTTCATTATTAAAAGATGGCAGCAATTCTATCACTTTAGAATAAATGATAACTATTGGATCTCATATAATAAGGTAGCATTTGATCTCATAAGATCTCTTGACCTTTCATTATAAAAGATGGCAGCATTTGATTATATTGAAATAAATGGCAGCTCTTGTTCTCACTTACATTAAATGACAGCAATTGATCCATATGAAATAAATGAAATATAAGTTATTTTAAGCTCAACACATATTATTCAATTTTTTATATTCAATTTACTCATGCCAATATTCTACATATGAAATAATCAGCATTGAAATTATTTTGCTTAATGAATACAAAATATGAAACTAGTGAAATAAGTTCATTAATCAAATCATTTTGCATTTAAATATTAATATCACAACCAACCATATTCCATTAATAATGCAATTAAAAGAAAACTAAATCAATTGATTTAAATTTCATATAAGGGCAACATATGATTCTATCAAAGAAATGACAGCATTCATTCTCATATTCCATTAATCTCACCTTCATCTAATGATAGCATATGATTCATACTTTAATAAATGTCAACAACTATTCTTACCTTACAAGGAAATAAAAGCATTTAATCTCGCTTAATATTGATGGTGAGATATGATTTTAATAAGAAAATTATAGCATTTGTTTGGAATGCAATTCATCGATACACTTAAAACTGCAGCATATGTGTTAATATCTAACATTCGACATAAAAGAACTTTTAACATTCGTTCAATATCCATTTTAAGAACTAGACAAGAAAGAAAATAATTCTGTCCGGTCTTGTAGATAAGACATAATTTAATTCATAATACAAAGAAAATAAAATATCAAAGAAGAATCACTATGTAACTTTAATTAAGGAACTTAAACTAAGAATGATATGCTATTACTTCAATCTAAATACTAAGTATTAGTGTTCTTAAGTTCATTTAATCAAATGAGATATAAGATTAGCATATAATTTTTCACCTTATAAAAGGAGTTTGTGTATAGACCAATATCAGAACTATCATTAAGCTTAAATATTTTGTTTGAACATACCTTGCATTTGCTTATGTACTAAACTAAACAATTCCTTGTGGACATTAATGATCAACTTACTTAATAAAAGAATAGGCTTAAATAAAAACACCCTTTCTTTTGGTAAAATGGGAAAGAACTTTTGATTAACATATTTATGCACTAGTGCACTGCCGAATTCATATTGAAGTGATTATTACTTAATAACTAGAGTATTTAGTTGTGGTTATGGGAACCAAAATAGTTTAAGCAATATAACATAACATTTAAATGAATTTGTGATCATACACCACAACATTTTAATGTTTGAAAACTATTAAACAAACTAAATATGATAACAGCAAGATGTAAATTAAGAAATTGTACAAATATACACTATATCATTTTATTTGCATTTACATCAACTAGTAAATCTCAAGCATATAGTGTTTTATTTTGTTCTTATTTCAGATCTTATCCTATAAAAAAAAAAAGAAATACTTTCATATAGAGATTGTAAAGAAGAAGAAGATTAAAAAAAAAATAGAAATGTGAATCTATCCACTAACTTGAAACTTTGTCGCCATACAAGCAAATATATACATTTAACAAAAGAAAATCTCATCAACTTCAGTCAGTAATTTCTTCATAAGCTTGTATGAGGACTTCACTAATGAAATAAGATAAGGAGATTAAGACTAAGCAGAGAAGAAGAATTGAAGGATATAATAATTAAAAGAAGATTTAATAATAGCCATTAATCAAAGTACATCTAATCCAACACATAAAAATGTCCAGCAGTGCATTGATGTCATTAACTAAACTAAAATATGTTATCTTTAAATCAAATAATCTCAGCAAAACTGAAATACAACATTTTAAATGTAGAAGCATGCAATGCATAGAACTATAAGATTTAAATGGAATTGGCCACTAATTTTCTTTTTTACATCTTCAATTTAATGAATGAATTTTTTTGCTTAAGCTCTATCATTCATATGTAACTTAGATAAAACAATTGCGAAAGAGAAAGAAATTAATTGAGAGAAATTTATATAATAACTATAAGATGAAATAATTTTTAAAGTAAATTTAGGAACATTCCCATCACAGTAATTCTCAAATGCTGAATAAATAACCAAAATTGAAAATGGAAAAAATTAGATTATCTCCTCTACAGGAGGTATTGTTGTTCGATCGGGCATTCTAATGCCCGATCAACACTACCTACTCTTTATAGTTCCAAATCTAATGCAAAATCGCATACACTTAAGGGTAAGAGTTGAATCGCATATATATTAATGGTATGCTTAAACTTATTAAAGATCATCACGAAATAAAATGAATATGGAAAGGAGGATTTAAAAATTAGGTAGAGCACCTTAGAGTCCCCTTTTTATTGATTTAGGTAGATCTCTCTGCGAAGGATATTATCCATTCGGCAGGTATGTACTGATCCTACTCACAGCCGATGGATGTGCAGAATCGTGCATAAAGCTTATCTGAAGGCTGGAGGTGCTCCATTCACATTTGATATAATTCAGTCCCACTAGGGTCCAAGGTACCTTAAAATACCAAAACCATGAAATTTTGGCCATTCAAGCAAAAACTAGGAAGTTTTTAAGAAATTCTAGGCATTTTGCAATTTCAGGCGCTACTGCGCACTGGAGCGCGTGGTAGCGCTTTTCGCGCAGCAGCGCGCGGTTAAAATAGGTTCACATTTGATATAATTCTGTCCCACTAGGGTCCAAGGAACCTTAAAATACCCAAGCCATGAAGTTTTTGCCATTTCAGCTAAAACTAAGCAATTTTTAAAAAATTCTTGGTATTTTGCAATTTCAAGCGCTGCAGCGCTCTGAATCGCGCTGGAGCGCTTATCGTGCGGCAGCGCACGGGAGCACTTTTCATGTTGCAGCACGCGGTAGCACTTTTCGCGTGGCAGCACGGGACAACGCGCGAGAGCGCTTTTCCTGCAGCAGTGCGCGGCTAAAATAGGTTCACATTTTATATAATTCAGTCCCACTATGGTCCAAGGGATCTTAAAATACCAAAATCGTGAAGTTTTGGACATTTTAGCCAAAACTGGGCAGTTTTATGAAATTCTAGGCATTTGCAATTTCAGGTGCTGTAGTGCATGGTAGCGCTATTCGTGCAACAGCACGCGGCTAAAATAGGTTCACATTTGATATAATTCAGTCCCACTCGGGTCCTAGGGACCCTAAAATACCAAAATCATGAAGTTTTGCCCAATTGAGCCAAAACTAAGCAGTTTTTAAGAAATTCCTGATACTATGCAATTTCAGGCGCTGCAGCGCTTTTCGCTGGGCAGCACGCGGGAGCACTTTTCGCGCCGTAGCGCGCTATAGTGCGTGGATAAAATAGGTTCACATTTGATTTAATTCTGTCCCACAAGGGTCCTAGGGACCTTAAAATACAAAAACCATACTTTTTGGCCATTTCAGCCAAAACTGGGTAGTTTTAAGAAATTCTAGGCATTTTGCGATTTCAGGTACTCCAACGCGCTGCATTGCAGTGGAGTGCTTTTCGGGCTTTTCATGCGGTGGCACGCGGCTAAAATAAGTTCAAACTTGATATAATTAAGTCCCATTAGGGTCCTAGGGATCTTAAAATACCAAAACTGTGAAGTTTTTGCCATTTCAGCCAATACTGGGCAGTTTTTAAGAAATTCTAGGCATTTTCCAATTCCAGGCACTGCAACGCGCTGGAGCGCTTTTCGCACGGTAGCTTGGGACTAAAATTGGTTCACATTTGATATAATTCTGTCCCACTAGGGTCCAAGAGACCTTAAAATACCAAAACCATGAAGTTTTAGCCATTTCAGCCAAAACTAAGCAGTTTTTAAGAAATTCTTGGTATTTTGCAATTTCAGGCGCTGCAGCGCGCTGAATCGCGCGACAACATTTTTCGTGCTGCAGCGCGTGGTAGCGCTTTTTGCGTGGCAGTGCACGGCTGAAATAGGTTCACATTTGATATAATTATGTCCCACTAGGGTCCTAGAGACCTTAAAATTCCAAAACCATGAAATTTTGGCCATTTCAGCCAATACTGGGCAGTTTTTAAGAAATTCTAGGCATTTTGCAATTTCAGGCGCTGCAGCGCACTGGAGCGCTTTCGCGTGGCAGCGTGCGGCTAAAATAAGTTCACATTTGATATAATTCAGTCCCACTAGAGTCCAAGGGACCTTAAAATACAAATACTGGGAAGTTTTGGCAATTTCAGCCAAAACTGGGCAGTTTTTAAGGAATTCTGGGCATTTTGCAATTTCAGGCGCTGCAACGCGCTGGAGCACTTTTCACGCGTTAGCACTTTTCGCATTGCAACGCCCAGTAGCGCTTTTCGTGCGAAAGCGCGCAGCTAAAATAGTTTCACATTTTAAATAATTCAGTCCCACTAGGGTCCTAGGGACCTTAAAATACCAAAACTATGAAATTTTGGCAATTTCAGCCAAAACTAAGCAGTTTTTAAGAAATTCTTAGCATTTTGCAATTTCAGGGGCTGCAGCGCTCTTCGCGCGACAGCGTTGTGGAGTGCTTTCCGCGCTGCAGCGCGCGGTAGCACTTTTCACGTGGCGGTGCATGGCTAAAATAGGTTCACATTTGATATAATTCAGTCCCACTAGGGTCCAAAGGACCCTAAAATACCAAAACTATGAAATTTTGGCCATTCAAGCTAAAATAAGGAAGTTTTTAAGAAATTCTAGGCATTTTGCAATTTCAGGTGCTACAACGCGCTTTTCGCGTGGCAGTGCGCGGTTAAAATAGGTTCACATTTGATATAATTTTGTCCCACTATGGTTCAAGGGACCTTAAAATACCAAAATCGTGATCTTTTTGCCATTTCAGCTAAAACTAAGCAATTTTTAAAAAATTCTTGTATTTTGCAATTTCAGGCGCTGCAGCGCTCTGAATCGCGCTGGAGGTTTTCGCGTGGTGGCGCGTAGGGGCGCTTTTTGTGTTGCAGCGCGCGGTAGCGTTTTTCGTACGGCAGCACGCGACAACGCGCCGGAGCGCTTTTCCCGCGGCAACGCACGACTAAAATAGGTTCGCATTTGATATTATTCAGTCCCACTAGGGTCCTAGGGACCCTAAAATACCAAAACCATGAAGTTTTGCCCATTTGAGCCAAAACTAAATAGTTTTTAACAAATTCCTGATATTTTGCAATTTCAGGCGCTGCAGCCCGCTGAATCGCGCTGCAGCGCTTTTCGCGCGGGAGCGATTTTCGCGCTGCAGCGTGCGGGAGCGCGTGTTTAAAATAGGTTCACATTTGATTTAATTCTGTCCCACTAGGGTCCTAGGGATCTTAAAATATAAAAATCATGAAATTTTGGTCATTTCAGCCAAAACAAGGTAGTTTTTAAGAAATTCTAGGCATTTTACAATTTCAGGCGCTCCAACGCGCTGCATCACGGTGGAGTGCTTTTCGGGCTATTCATGCGGTGGCGCGCGGCTAAAATAAGTTCACATTTGATATAATTCAGTCCCACTAAGATCCTAGAGACCTTAAAATACGAAAACTGGGAAGTTTTGGCCATTTCAGCCAAAACTGGGCAGTTTTTAAGAAATTCTAGGCATTTTGCAATTTCAGGCGCTGCAGCGCGCTGGAGCGCTTTTCGCGCGACAGCGCGCAGTTAAAATTGGTTCACATTTGATATAATTCTGTCCCACTAGGGTCCAAGGGACCTTAAAATACCAAAACCGTGAAGTTTTAGCCATTTCAGCCAAAACTAACCAGTTTTTAAGAAATTCTTAGTATTTTGAAATTTCAGGCGTTGAATCGCGCGGCAGCGCGCGTAAGCACTTTTCGTGCTGCAGCGCATGATAGCGCTTTTCGGCTGGTAGCGCATGGCTAAAATAGGTTCACATTTGATATAATTATGTCCCACTAGGGTCCTAGAGACCTTAAAATTCCAAAATCGTGAAATTTTAGCCATTTTAGCCAAAACTGGGCAGTTTTTAAAAAATTTTAGGCATTTTGCAATTTTTGATACTGCAGTGCATGGTAGTGCTTTTCGCACTGCGGCGCGTGGCTAAAATAGGTTCACATTTGATATAATTCAGTCCCACTAGGGTCCAATGGACCTTAAAATTCCAAAACCATAAAATTTTGGCAATTTCAGGCAAAATTGGGCAGTTTTTAAGAAAGTCTAGGCATTTTAAAATTTCAGGAGCTGCAGCGCGCTGAATCGCACTGGAGCACTTTTCGGGCGGTAGCGGTTTTCGCACTGCAGTGCACGGTAGCGCTTTTCACGCAGTAGCGCGCGGCAGCTCGAGGTAGCGCTTTTCGCGCTGCAGCGCCAGGTAGTGCTTTTTGAACGGTAGCGTGTGGCTAAAATAAGTTCACATTTGATATAATTCACTCCCACTACAGTCCAAGGGACCTTGAAATAGAAAAACTGGGAAGTTTTGGCCATTTCAGCCAAAACTGGGCAGTTTTTAAGGAATTCTGTGCATTTTGCGATTTCAGGCGCTACAGCGCGCTAGAGCACTTTTCGCGCAGCAGCGCGCGATAGCGCTTTTCGTGCTGCAGTGCATGGTAGCACTTTTCGAGGAGTAGAGCGCGGCTAAAATAGGTTCACATTTGATTTAATTCTATCCCACTAGGGTCCTAGGGAGCTTAAAATACAAAAACTGTGAAATTTTGGCAATTTCAACCAAAATAGGTAATTTTTAATAAAATCTAGGCATTTTGAAATTTTATGGGCTCGAGCGCGCTTCATCGCGTTGGAGCGCTTTTCGCGCTGCAGCACGTGGTAGCACTTTTCACGCAGCTGTGCGCGGCTAAAATAAGTCCCCATTTAATTTAATTCTATCCCACTAGGGTCCTTGGGACCTTAAAATACAAAAAACCGTGAAATTTTGGCCATTTCAGACAGAACTGGGTGGTTTAAAAAAAATTCTAAGCATTTTGCAGTTTCAGGTGCTTAAGAATGCTGCATCGCGTTGGAGCGCTTTTTGCGCTGCAGCACGCGGTAGCGCTTTTCGTGCAACGGCGCACGGCTAAAATAGGTTCACATTTGATATAATTCAGTCCCACTAGGGTCCAAGGGACCTTAAAATACTAAAACCGTGAAATTTTCGCCATCCAAGCCAAAATTGGGAAGTTTTTAATAAATTCTAGGCATTTTGCAATTTCAGGTGCTGCAGGGCGCTGGAGCGCTTTTCGCGCGGTAATGCGTGGCAGCGCGCGGCTAAAATTGGTTCACATTTGATATAATTTTGTCCCACTAGGGTCCAAGGGACCTTTAAATACCAAAACCGTAAAGTTTTGACCATTTCAGTCAAAACTAAACAATTTTTAAAAAATTCTTGGTATTTTGCAATTTCAGGCGCTGCAGCGCTCTGAATCGCGCTGGAGCGCTAATCATGCAGGCAGTGCTTATCGTGCTACAGCGCGCTACTAAAATAGGTTCACATTTGATATAATTCAGTCCCATTAGGTTCCAAGGGATCTTAAAATTCTAAAACCGTGAAGTTTTGGCCATTTCAGCCAAAACTGGGCAGTTTTAAAGGAATTCTGGGCATTTTGCAATTTTAGGCGCTGCAGCGCGCTGAATCGCGCTAGAGCGCTTTTCACGCGTTAGCACTTTTCGCGTTTCAGCACACGGTAGCGCTTTTCGTGCGACAGTGCGCGACTAAAATAAGTTCACATTTGATATAATTCAGTCCCACTAGGGTCCAAGGGACCTTAAAATACCAAAACCATAAAGTTTTGGTCATTTCAGCCAAAATTAAGCAGTTTTTTAGAAATTCTTAGCATTTTTCGCTGAATCTCGCTAGAGCGCTTTTCGCACGGTAGCACTATTCGCAGTGCAACGCGCGGTAGCGCATTTTGTGTGGCAGCGTGCGGCTAAAATAGGATCACATTTGATATAATTCAGTCCCACTAGGCTCCTAGGGACCTTAAAATACCAAAACCCTAAAGTTTTAGCTATTTCAGCCAAAACTAAGAAGTTTTTAAGAAATTTTTATCATTTTGCAATTTTAGGCGCTGTAGCGCGCTGAATTGCGCTGCAGCGCACGGCTAAAATAGGTTCACATTTGATATAATTGAGTCCTACTGGAGTCCTAGGGACTTTAAAATACCAAAACTGTGAAATTTTGACCATTTAAGATAAAACTGGGCAAGTTTTAAGAAATTCTTGGCATTTTGCAATTTCTAGCGCTGCAGCGCGCTGAATCGCGCTAGAACCTTTTCACGTAATAGTGCACAGTAGCACTTTTCGCGCGGCAGCGCGCAGCTAAAATAGGTTCACGTTTGATATAATTCAGTCACACTAGTGTCCTAGAGACCTTAAAATACCAAAACCGTAAAGTTTTGGGTATTTTAGCCAAAACTAGGCAATTTTTAAAAATTCTGGGTATTTTGCAATTTCAGGCGCTGCAGCGCGCTGAACGTTTTTCGCGAGGCAATGCGCGGGAGCATTTTTCGTGCAGCAACGCACGGCTAAAATAGGTTTACATTTGATATAATTCAGACACACTTGTGTCATAGGGACCTTAAAATACTAAAACCATGAAATTTTGGCCATTCTAGCCAAAATTGGGCAGTTTTTAAGAATTTCTGGTCATTTTGCAATTTCAGGAGCTGCAGCGCGCTGGAGCGCTTTCGCGCGGCAGCGCTTTCCCTTGGCAGCACGCGAGAGCGCTTTTTGCGCAGGAGCGCTTTTCGCGCAGGAGCGCTTTTCGCGCGGTAGTGCGCGACTAAAGTATGTTCACATTTGATATAATTCAGTCCCACTATGATCCTAGTGACCTTAAAATACCAAAACCGTGAAGTTTTGGCTATTTTAGCCAAAACTAGATAATTTTTAAGAAATTATGCGCAATTTGCAATTTCAGGCGCTGCAGCACGCTCTAGCGCTTTACGCGCACCAGCGCTTTACCCACACCAGCGCGTGGCTAAAATAGGTTCACATTTGAAATAATTCAGTCCTGCTAGGGTCCTAGGGACCTTAAAATACCAAAACCGTGAAATTTTGATCATTCCAGCCAAAACTTGGCAGTTTTTAAGAAATTCTGGGCATTTTGCACTTTCAGGAGCTGCAGCGCGCTGGAGCGCATTTCCTGCGGTAGAGCGCGGGAGCGCTTTTCGCGCGGCAACACGAGGGAGCGCTTTCCCCGTAGCAGCACACAGGAGCGCTTTTCATGCAGCAGCGCGCACCTAAAATATGTTCACATTTCATATAATTCAATCCCACTATGGTCCTACGGACTTTAAAATACCAGAACCGTAAAGTTTTGGCTATTTCAGCCAAAACTGAGCAGTTTTTAAGGAATTCTGTGCATTTTGCAATTTCAGGCATTACAGCGCGCTGCAGCGCTTTTCGCGCTAAAGCGCAGCCGCGCGCGGCATCGCGCGGGAGCGCTTTACGCACGGCAGTGCGCGGCAAAGATAGGTTCATATTTGATATAATTCAGTTCCGCTAGGGTCCTAAGGACCTTAAAATACAAAAACCCTGAAGTTTTGGCCATTTCAGTCAAAACTAGGCAGTTTTTAATAAATTCTAGACATTTTGTAATTTCAGGCGTTACAGCGCACTGCAGTGCACTAGAGCGCGGTGCAATGCTTTTGGCGAGGCAGCGCATGGCTAAAATAGGTTCACATTTGATATAATTCAGTCCCACTATGGCCTAGGTACCTTAAAATACCAAAACCATGAAGTTTTTGCCATTTCAGCTAAAATTGGGCAGTTTTTAAGAAATTCGGGGCAATTTGAATTTTTAGGCGTTAAAGCACGCTGCAGTACGCTGGAGGGCATTTCGTGCGGCAGCGCGCAGGAGCGCTTTTAGTGCTGCATCTCGTAGGAGTGCTTTTCGCGCGGCAGTGCGCGGCTAGAATAGGTTCACATTCGATATAATTCAGTCTTACTAGGGTCCTAGGGACCTTAAAATACCAAAACCGTGAAATTTTAGCCATTTCAGCCAAAATTGGGCTGTTCTTAAGAAATTCTAGGAATTTTGTAATTTGAGGCACTGCAGCGCGCTGAATCGCATGGTAGCGCTTTTCGAGCGGCAGCGTGTGGCTAAAATAGGTTCACATTTGATATAATTCAGTCCCTCCAAAGTCCTAGGGACCTTAAAATAGCAAAACTGTGAAGTTTTGGCCAGTTCAGACAAAAGTGGGTGGTTTTTAAGAAATTCTGGGCATTTTGCAATTTCAGGCGTTACAGCACGCTGCAGTGTGCTGGAGCGCACTGTAGTGCTTTTCGCACGGCAGCGCTCTGGAGCGCATTTTGTGCTGCATCACGCGGGAGTGCTTTTCACGCGGCAGTGCGCAGCAAGAATAGGTTCACATTCAGTATAATTCAGTCCCACTAGGGTCCTAGGGACCTTAAAATACCAAAACCGTGAAGTTTTGACCATTTCAGCCAAAACTGGGCAATTTTTAAGAAAATGTAGGCATTTGCAATTTCAAGCGCTGCAGCGCGCTAAATCGTGCTGTAGCGCTTTTCACGTGGAAGCGTGCGGCTAAAATAGGTTCACATCTGATATAATTCAGTCCGACTAGGGTCTTAGGTACCTTAAAATTCCAAAACCGCAAAATTTTGGACATTTCGGCCAAAACTGGGCAGTTTTTAAGAAATTTTGGGCATTTTGCAATTTCCGACGTTGTAATGCGCTGGATCCTGCGGAAGCGCTGTTCGCGCAGTAGCGCGCACGAGCACTTTTTGCACGGTAGTGCGCGGCTAAAATATGTTCAGATTTAATATAATTCAGTCCCACTAGGGTACTAGGGACCTTAAAATCCCAAAATCGTGAAATTTTGGCCATTTCAACTAAAACTGGGCGGTTTTTAAGAATTTTTATGCATTTTGCAATTTCAGGCGCTGCAGCACACTGAATCACGCGGCAGCTCGCGCGAGCGCTTTTTGCGCAGCAACGCGTGGCTAAAATAGGTTCACATTTGATATAATTCAGTCCCACTAGGGTCCTAGGGACCTTAAAATACAATAACTATGAAGTTTTGGCAATTTCAGCCAAAACTAAGCAGTTTTTAAGAAATTCTTGGCATTTTACAATTTCAGGCGCTGTGCGCACTGAATCGCGCTGTAGCGCTTTTCACGCAGCAGCGCGCGGTAGCACTTTTCACGCTACAGCGTGTGGTAGCTCTTTTCGCACTGCAGCGCACGGCTAAAATAGGTTCACATTTAAAATAATTTAGTCCCACTAGGGTCCTAGGGCCTTAAAATATCAAAATCGTGAAATTTTGGCCATTTCAATCAAAACTGGGCAGTTTTTAAATTCTAGGCATTTTGAAATTTCAGTCTCTGGAGTGCGCTGAATCGCGCTGCACCACTTTTCGCGAGGTAGGGCTTTTCGGGCTGCAGCGCGCGATATCACTTTTTGCGCGACAACGCGCTGCCAAAATAGGTTCACATTTGATATAATTCAGTCCCACTAAGGTTTTAGGGACCTTAAAATACCAAAACCATGAAGTTTTGGCTATTTCAGCCAAAACTAGGCAGTTTTTAAGAAATTATGGGAGTTTTGCAATTCCAGGTGCTGTAGCGCGTTGAAACACGCTGAGTGCTTTTCGCGCAGCAGCGCGCAGCTAAAATAGGTTCACATTTGATATAATTCAGTCCCACTAGGGTCTGAGACATTAAAATACCAAAACCGTGAAGTTTTGACCATTTCAGCCAAAACTAGGCAATTTTTATGAAATTCTGGGCATTTTGCAATTTTAGGCGTTGGAGCACAGTTCGCGCCGCAGCGCGCGGTAGCGGTTTTCCTGCGGCAGCGCGGGGTAGCACGCTGTTAAAATAGGTTCTCATTTGGTATAATTCTGTTCCACTAGTGTCCTAAGGACCTTAAAATAATAAAACCTTGAAGTTTTGGCCATTTCAGCCAAAACTAGGCAATTTTTAAGAAATTCTGGGTATTTTGCGATTTCAGGCACGGCGGCGTGCTGAAGCGGTTTTCGCGCGGCAGCGCTTTTCCCGCGGCAGTGCGCGAGAGCGCTTTTCGCGCGGCAGCACGCGGGAGCGCTTTTCCTGCGGTAGCGCCCGAGACAGCTTTTCGCACGGTAACGCGCGACTAAGCTGTTTTTAAGGAATTCTGGGCATTTTGCAATTTCAGGCGTTACAGCGCCCTGTAGTGCACTGCAGCGCTTTTCGCGCGGCCGCGCATGGTAGCGTTATTTTCACGCAGTAGCGCTTTTTTTGTGGCAGCGCGCGGTAGCGCTTTTTGCGACAGCGCGCGGTAGCGCGTTTTGCGCGACAACACGCTGGTAAAATAGGTTCACATTTGATATAATTCAGTCCAACTAGGGTCCTAAGAACCATAAAATACCAAAACCCGGGAAGTTTTGGCCACTTCAGTCAAAACTTGGCAGTTTTTAAGAAATTCTAGGCATTTTGCAATTTCAGGCGCTGTGCACGCTGAATCGTGTGGGAGTTCTTTTCACACGGCAGCGTGCGGTAGCCCTTTTCACACTGCAGCGTGTGGTAGCGCTTTTCGCGCTGCAGCGTGTGGCTAAAATAGGTTCACATTTGATATAATTTAGTCGCACTAGGGTCGTAGGGCCTTAAAATACCAAAATCGTGAAATTTTGGCCATTTCAGTCAAAACTGGGCAGTTCTTAAGAAGTTCTAGCCATTTTGATATTTTAGTCTCTGCAGCGCGCTGAATCACGCTGCAGCGCTTTTCGCGCGGTAGTGCTTTTTGGGCTGTAGCGCGCGATAGCGCTTTTCGCACGATAACACGCTGCTAGAATAGGTTCACATTTGATATAATTCAGTCCCACTATAGTTCTAGGGACCTTAAAATACCAAAACCGTGAAGTTTTGGCCATTTCAGCCAAATCTAGGAAGTTTTAAGAAATTATGGGTATTTTGCAATTTCAGGAGCTGCAGAACGTTGAAGAGCGCAGAGCGCTATTCGCGCAGCAGCGCGCGGCTAAAATAGGTTCACATTTGATATAATTCAATCCCACAATGGTCCTAGGGACCTTAAAATACCAAAACCGTGAAGTTTTAGCCATTTCAGTCAAAACTGGCAGATTTTTAAGAAATTCTAGGAATTTTAAAATTTCAAGCACTGCAGCGCGCTGAAGTGCTTTTTATGCGGCTAAAATAGGTTCACTCACATTTGATATAATTCAGCCCCATTAGGGTCTTAAGGACGTAAAAATACCAAAACCGTAAAGTTTTGACGATTTCAGACAAAACTAGGCAGTTTTTAAGAAATTATGGGCATTTTGCAATTTCAAGCGCTAGAGCGCTGTTTGCGCCGCAGCGCGCGGTAGCGCTTTTCCCGCGGCAGCGCGCGGTAGCACTTTTCATGCGGTAGAACGCATTTAAAAAATGTTCACATTTGGTATAATTCAGTCCCACTAGTGTCTTAGGGACCTTAAAATACCAAAACCGTGAAGTTTTGGCCATTTCAGCCAAAACTAGGCAATTTTTAAGAAATTCTGGGTATTTTGCGATTTCAGGCGCTGCAGCGCGCTGAGCGGTTTTCACAAGCCAGCGCATCGGAGCACTTTTGACACGGCAGCGTGCAGCGAAAATATATTCATATTTGATATAATTCAGTCCACAAGGGTCCTAGGGACCTTAAAATACCAAAATCGTGCAATTTTGGCCATTCCAGCCAAAACTGGGCAGTTTTTAAGAAATTCTGAGCATTTTGCAATTTCAGGAGCTGCAGCGCGCTGGAGCGCTTTTCCCTCGGCAGCGCGCGAGAGCATTTTTCATGCGAGAGCACGCGGGAGCGCTTTTCCCGCGGTAGCGCCCGGGAGCGCTTTTCGCGCGGTAGAGCGCGACTAAAATATGTTCACATTTGATATAATTCAGTCCCACTATTATCCTAGGGACCTTAAAATCCCAAAACAGTGAAGTTTTGGCCATTTCAGCCAAAACTAGGCAATTTTTAAGAAATTCTGGGTATTTTGCGATTTCAGGCGTTACAGCGCACTGCAGTGCGCTGGAGCGCGCTGCAGTGCTTTTCGCGCGGCAGCGCGCGGTAGCACTTTTTTCGCCGCAGCGCGTGCTAGCGCTTTTCCCGTGATAGCGCGCTGGTAAAATAGGTTCACATTTGATATATATCAGTCCAACTAGGGTCCTAAGGACCTTAGAATACCAAAATCGTGAAGTATTGGCCATTTCAGTCAAAACTGGGCAGTTTTTATGAAATTATAGGCATTTTTAAATTTCTATCTCTGCAGCACCCTGAATCGCGTAGCAGCGCTTTTCGCGCGGTAGGACTTTTCGGGCTGCAGCGCACGATAGTGCTTTTCGCGCGACACCGCGCTGCTAAAATAGGTTCACATTTGATATAATTCAGTCCAACTAGGGTCCTAAGGACCTTGGAATACCAAAACCGTGAAGTTTTGCCATTTCAGTCAAAACTGGGTAGTTTTTAAGAAATCCTAAGCATTTAGCAATTTCAGGCGCTGCAGCGCGCAGGAGTGCTTTTCGTATGGCAGCGCACGGGAGCGCTTTTTGTGCGGTAGCGAGTGGCTAAAATAGGTTCACATTTGATATAATTCAGTCCCACTAAGGTCCTAAGGACCTTAAAATACCAAAACCATAAAGTTTTGGCAATTTCAACCAAAACTAGGCAATTTTTAAGAAATTCTGGGTATTCATCAATTTCAGGCACCGCATAAGAATGCTTTTTACTTTTCAGCGTGTGGCTAAAATAGGTTTTAACACATTTGATATAATTCAGTCTGACTAGGGTCCTAAGGACCTTAAAATATCAAAACTATGAAATTTGGCCATTCCAGCCAAAACTGGGCAGATTTTAAGAAATTCTGGGCATTTTGCAATTTCAGGAGCTGCAACGCGCTGCAGCGCTTTTCCAGCGGCAGCGCGCGCGAGCGCTTTTCACGCGGTAGCACGCGAGAGCACTTTTCCCGCAGCAGCGCACGAGAGCACTTTTTGCGCCACAGCGCGCCACTAAAATATGTTTACATTTGATATAATTCAGTCCGACTATGGTCCTAGGGACCTTAAAATACAAAAACCGTAAAGTTTTGGCCATTTCAGCCAAAACTGAGCAGTATTTAAGGAATTCTGGGCATTTTTGCAATTTCAGGCATTACAGCACGCTGCAGGGCGCTGGAGCGCGTTGTAGCGCTTCTTGCGCTAAAGCACAGTGATCAATCCGTAAATTACATCTAAAATAAAGGGGAAAATTCATTTATTTAAGATATTTTTTGTTGTTCCTAAATCAAATGTCTATATCTTTTTCAGGAAATGGAATCCAAAGGAGCTCTACGGCATTTCTGCAATTTTATTAAAAATATAACAAAGCATTCCGCTACAGCACGCTGCAGCGCGCCGTCGCATGCTGCAGCGGGCTGCAGCGGAAACATTTAAACCATATTAAACAGGCTCCTAATTAATTGAATAGTAATTTTTACAGAATCTACCGCTACAGCGCACTGCAGCAGATTATCGCGGAATATTTATGATTATTAAATAAGGGCTCAACTAATTCAACAGTGCTTTCTGCGAAATTCACCGCTGCAGCGCGCGGTTGCGCGCTGTAGCGGTGTATCGCGGAAATATTAATGATTATTAAATGGGGCCCAACTAATTGAATAATGTTTTCTGCGGAATTCACCGCTACAGCGCGCGGTCGCGCACTGCAGCGGTGTATCGCGGAAGACTTGGCTAAATAATTCGGGCCACCCAACTAATTGAATAGTGTTTTTTGCAGAATTCCCCACTATAGCGCGCGATCGCGCTGTAGCAGTTTGCCACGGAAGACTTGGCTAAATATTCGAGCTGCCCAAACTAATTGAACAATATTTTTTGCGGAATTCCCCGCTACAGCGCGCGGTAGAATAGGTTCACATTCGATATAATTCAGTCCCACTAGGGTCCTATGGACCTTAAAATACCAAAACCGTGAAGTTTTGGCTATTTGAGCCCAAACTAAGTAGTTTTTAAGAAATTCTTAGCATTTTGCAGTTTCAGGCGCTGCAGTGCACGGTAGCGCTATTCAGGCGGAAGAGCACGGCTAAAATAGGTTCACATTTGATATAATTGAGTCCACTGGGGTCTTAGGGACCTTAAAATACCAAAACTATGAAGTTTTGGCTATTTCAGCCAAAACAGTGAAGTTTTGGCTATTTCAGCCAAAACTGGATAGTTTTTAAGGAATTCTAGGTATTTTGCAATTTCATGCGCTGCAGCGCACTAGAGCGCTTTTCATGTGGCACCGTGCGGTAGCGCTTTTTGCGCTGCAGCACGCGGCTAAAATTGGTTCACATTTGATATAATTCAGTCCCACTAGGCTCCTAGGGCCTTATGTAACAATCTTATGTTGTTACCTTAGCTAAAACTAGATTAATTAAGCTAAACAAAGGTCTGATTTTGATTCCATTGGACTCAATGACTCATTTAAACCTAACCTTAGAAGTTTGAAATCAATCGGAGCTAAATTGGAAAATTTGGTATTTTTGGCTATTTTTAAGCCCTGAAAAATATCTAAATTATTTTGATCTCCAAATTGAAATCAGATTTCAGTTTTGAATTCCTCATACTCTAATTAGCTAAAGGTGAATTTTTGGGAATTTTTGGAGCTCATTTGATCCTAAATTAGGATTTGGAAAATTTAAGATAATTATATATTATTTAATTGGATTTATTTAAATTAAAATTATTTTAAATTAAATAAATTGATTCTTAGGATTCACTGTCGGGACCGCGGCAGATTCGCTGCGGGGTCCCGACAGCGGCGCACGGTTTTGCGCCCGTAGGATCGCTAGTACGCATCTCAGCGCGTTTCGATCCAACGACTCGCGCCTTTGATCAGATCCGTTAGATCTCAATCGTTTTGCAGTTCTAAGATCTGATCCGACGGCTCTTAATCCATCTGCCTAAGTAAACCCGATAGCCCGTTCGATCCTCGGATCAGATCCGATGGCCGATCCAATCCCACGTGCGACCATTAGATCTTGGGTGATCAGAGCCGTCCCGCATCAACTCACGATCCATCAGACAACCCTGGCGACCCCCGCTACTGTTCATCTTCATCCCCAGAGGATCCCGTCCCGACAGGAAAAATTTGCGGAAATTCGCCACGTAATCCCTGTCTACCACTCCCGTCGCCAGGTCAGCTTGACCGTTGGCACCTTCCCGTAAGTGGCCGAGCCTAGCCGGCTGAGCCAGGAGGCCTGGACCTTCCCAATTTTGGGAATCCAGGGAGGAGCCTCAGGCCGAGCCAAATTCCAAGCCCGAGCCCCGGCCTCCATGCCTAAGCCCTCCTAGAGCTTATAAATACCTCTAGGACTTCACAGTGAGTCCCTTTGCTCACTCTGAATCCTCAATTCCCTAGCGGAAGGCCTGCTAGAGCTCCCTTTCCCTCGACAATTTCTTGGCAATTGCAGAGCTTAAAACCGCTGATAGAGGGCCCGCCTGGTGTTCAGGCTCCTTGTGCATATTCGTTTAGTCTCCAGGAAGCTCCAGTGCACGTCAATTTCCCTCGGCAAGGCTTGTAGTCCCAACTCAAGGTACAGTTTCCTCCATTAAAATTTTCTGAAGCTTCTTTCCTTTTCGTCTGCTAGAATGAGCTCTGATTGCATCTAAGCATCCTTAACCACCTAGGAAACCCATGTGATTATCGCTTGGGGCTAAGCTAGCTCGAATCAATCTTATCGATCGATTGAGCTAGCGGCCGAGCCAATGGCTGAGTCCGACCAAGGACCCAGCGATTGGCGGCACCCCAGGTTAAGATAGGTTGGGGGTTCGATGCGTCTTGACTCCCTGAACGTGTAGGGATCGAGCCCCGGTCGAATTGAGGCCTTTATGAGGAGAATTTCCCCCTCACAGGCAGCTTGAGACATCTTAAGGAAGGACGTCTCGGGTGAGCAACACTCCATTAATCCAGAGGGATCCAGATGGGGTTTCTTGGTCCAATCGATACGTCTTGCCTTAGGGAACATGTAGGGATCGATTTGAGCCCCTGCCATCGCTGGAGCACCGAGAATTTCAGCTTTGAAATTCGCCGGGCTTGGGACCCGTTGAGAGGAAGAAGACGAAGTCGTGGGTCCGGGTCGGGTCAGTCTCTAACCCACACAGTTTGATTTCGGGCCACGGTTAATTAAATAATTATCGGATTGAATTTTTAATAGTTATGAATTTAATTAATTAAATCCTATGATTCTGATTTAAATAAAAATACAGATTAAATTATTTGAATAACTTTAGTTACAAATCCAAATAGTATGATCCAATATACCATTTGAATCAGAAAAATTCAAGGAGTCTGAATATAAAATAAAATCTCAGATCCAATGGTTGGATTTAATAATATTGGCCAAACCTTTTCTATTCTTTAATAAATTATATAAAATCTTTATAAATATCCAAATTGTGAGTTTAAGGGCTCTAATTGGTCCTTGTGACCTATGAAAGAATTCTAGACCCTTAAAATTAATTTTGGATAATTAATTTTCTTAATTATTCCTTAATTACCCTAATCAATGATTAGTGAATTAAACCCTATTTAAGCCTCTAATTTGGATGGGAATTATTCCTAACCTCATATTAAGTTTAGAAGAACATAAGTGTAAGGTTGGATTGCCCTAGAATGCCCTAATTTCACTAATCACCCTAAGTGGCTTAATTAAATGATTCGTGCTAATTAAGATCATTTAGATCATCAAAACCTAAATTAAGGGTGTTTCCCACTTCATTAAGTAATATGAAGCACATTAAAATAGCTTAGAACAAATTTGGGTAATTAAACCATAAAATCCCAATTTCAGCCTTAAGAGGGGCATTTTGGTCATTTTGACCAAAATGTGATTTAGTGTTCCTTAAAGATTGAAAATTTCAGTAAACCACTATAAAGTAGATTGGAAATGTTCTTTGAAATATTAGAATAATAATAGTGCTAATGTGATCATGAATCCATGAGATCTTCATTAAATCCTTAATTAAGATATTTATATCTTAAGTTTTACTTATAAAGATCATATGGCATTAAACTTTAAATCTAATAATTGAGATGGTCAATTATCTCATTAATAAGTTTAGTTAAGATAATTGAAGAATTAAGTGCTAAAAGAAAAGTAATTGGAAATGTCTAAATAAAATCTTAGCTTAAGATCTAAAGTGATCAAAACTCAGACCCTTAGATCTTAAGTAACCTAAGAAGGTCAGTATGGGTTTAGTGTTAATCTAATACTTGGAATTGTCAATTTTAACCTTAATAAGCTCCTTATAGTTAATTATGAATTTGATTCTAAAGAGAATGACAATGGGAACTCTTAAGTCAAAACTCTAATTAGAAGTCCAAAGTGATCAAACTTCAGATCTTTAGATCTTTAGATCATAGGCTTAATTCTTCAATTTGAATTAAACCACCTCTAATTGAAATTCTTTAATGATTGATTGTTTAAACTTTTGAAACCTTCCATGTGGGTATAGGATGATTCAATCGATAAGATAATGAAATTATCTTAAAAATTGAATATAGATCTTAGATTCTCAAGTTCTTAATTGATTATTTTATCTTATAATTAGTAGAATAGCCTTTCACTAAGTTATTAGTTCCGGAATCCTGTAGCCTATAGGATTCTTCACCTTTAATTTGGGGTGTTAAGTGTGAACCCTAGATCCTTACTAAGATATTACATAGGATTTCAGATTTGAACTCAACATAGGGTTTAAGTTCTAAATTCTTAAATTTTGATTTATTTAGTCAAGATTTGTGTAAGAGAGTAAAATATTCATAAATTAGGTCATTGATTTGCTTACTTAAACTATATAGTCATCACATGATTATTGGATTAAAACTTGTTAAGTTATAATATTTGACTTTAAGGATGTAAATCTGAGACTCTACTCGATAGCTGGATATTGGAGATCCTAAACTTGTACCTTCTCAGAATAGTTAGATTTGGAAATTAGATAACAATAAATATCACATAAGTCTAGATTGAATCTCTTGCTTACGTTGATTAGATTTTCTTAGCATACCTTGGATATTGAAAAACTTAGGATATGGATGATACATCCTAAGCTAGTATTGAAATTACATATCATTTAGTTTTGTTTTGTTTGTAGTTAGTAGAATATGACCTAGCTTAGTCTGCCTCTTTAGTAGTAGTATTGTATAGACTGGACTCAGACCTAGCATATTTGGATGGCTGGGCTGGGGATTGATTGATGGATATTGGAGGCCCTGTATGGCCTATTGCCTGGTATGGCTGTACTATGTCTTAAGCTTATTGCTACTTTAGCTGAATTGTATTACTTTCTGCCTTGCTTTGCCACATGCTTCAGTGGCCTTATTTTCAGTTTCTGCTCGCTTTGCCACATGCCTCAGTGGCCTTACATTTCATATATTGATTTGCTTTGCCACATATTTCAGTGACCTTCCTTTTTCATATTAATCTGCATGTTGTATGTATACTTTTATGGCTTAAATATATGTATAAATGGCATATTTAGGATGCTAGAATTTTATCATGTTCAGTACTTGTGTTCTTTTATACTCAGCATGTTTTATTGCGATCATAATCATGTTAGGATCGTATCTATTTCAGTAGTTGTAGTTATTTCTGCTTTTAGCCTCACATTGTTTATTTGGTGTTTTGTATGTTACTTCACATACATGTTGCTTGCTATAAATGGATAGTTTATAGTATTCGACTTCTGTATAGCTTGTTGCACCCCATAATTGCTTGCATGTTAAAAATAGTTTAATGTGATACTTTCAAATATTTAGTTCATTTAATTAGCGTAAAATGTACTTAGACAATTGTTTAACTATAACCTTTTTGTTTTGTTGGCTGGGGCTCTGGCATTGGGGATACCGACAAATGTCAGATTCAGATGTGTTCGTGGGCAGTGTTGCAGAGGAGGAGCAGATTCAGGAGGAGGAGTGTGCTGCTACTGTTTAGTTAATGGTTGCCTTTTTATTTTAGTGAGATTGAGAGATATTTTTATTCTCTTTAAACTTCAGTTTATAATAATTAATTTTAGATGTATTTTATTTCTGTATTGTGATGAGTTACTATATTGCATTCTCTTTTCCTACTCTATATGCTTGTGAATGTTACTCTATTTTGTATTGCTTCCGCCACTTTGATATTTATATTGATGGATGTTATAGCACTTGGTGACAAGTCCTTGGCTTAAGGCAGGTTAGGTTTACCTAACTTTACTTAAGTTGGGGATTTTCCACAGTTGGAGCACCGTACTTCCTTATTATCAGTACGGGGGCCCCACAGTTGGTATCAGAGAACCACCGTAAGGTGTCAGAATGGGATCTATGATTCCTTTCTACCTAATGGATCGTTCTTCTGAAATACACGCATCAATATAAGTGACATTCATAATATAGTAGCGTCAGAAACTCTATGCAAAATGAAAGAGGAGAATACTCCCATCCTAATAAATTTTCTTCGTTTAGAGTCTGACACAAATATAATAAAATTCTGTCCCCAGAGTCAATTGGGATCTGAAGAGTTCGATATAGACTATTATCAGGGTGCCTTCAGGAGAGTTTGGAGCTGTAGCTTCAAATGGAGGCAGGAAAGCAACTGGCAAATTGAAGAAGTTTCATCAAGGGGAATTTTGGTTCTGGAGAAGCTTCTACAACAAGATGTATATCGAGGGCTCAACTTTCCCATATACGCGCAAGAATGGTTGACCCGAGTGGAGTCCATTTTGGAACACATAGAGTGTCCCGAGTCACTTTATGTAGATATTGTGACTGACCTGATGGTGGACTACGCCGGAGTGTGGTGGTATGAAACCATGGCAAGGCTCGGGACGAAGCGTAATAGGAAGCATCGAGAAGTCACATTTGAGGATTTTTGTGTAGCCTTTAGGGCAGAGTACATTGATAAAATTTAAATTATAGTTAGGTTAAATGTTATTTCAATTTCAAGCAACTTCATTTGATTTACAATTTTGGCATTGTAATTTCTAAATTCTATGATTAAAATTTTTTTTTGATTTCCCTTCCTCAGAGTAGATTCTGAGTTTGTTCTTTTCTTAATTAAACTAGAATGGATTCTAGATCACCACCCACCGTTACTCCTATCATGAACACTGTAGCCTACAGTAGTTCTGGAGACGAGGTGGCTCATCTGCGAGCCATGGTGGCAACTCTCTTAGAAAACCAAGCTCAACAGGCACACTTTATTTCGAAAACTAGCCTTGTAACATATTGTTCGATACGGGTGCCAGTCACTCATTCATCTCATAACAATTTGCTAATAATCTTAAACTTCACACATGCAACCTAGCACAAAAATTGAGTGTTGGACTTCTATCAGGAATCCAACTAAGTGCTCATAAATTTTGCAATATCAAAGTCCCGATAAATGATCAAGAATTTTAGGCTATGCAAATCGTCCTACCGATAGCTAACTTTGACATCATCCTTGGGATGAATTAGATCAGTGATAATAATGCTATGATAAACTGCCATAAAAAAAGAGTCACTCTCAATTCTCAGGGTAAGCCTAAAACATTTGTAGGAAAAACTAGCACGCAGTTTAATAAATGCTATTAAAGCTAAACAACTGATTGGCAAAGGTTGTAGTGCCTACTTAGTCACCAAGATGGGTGAAACAAAAGAAAATATCTCCCTTGCTGATTGTAAGGTCGTGAAAGAGTTCGTCGATGTATTTCCAGAAGATTTGCCTGGTGTACCTCCTTTCAGAGAACTGGAATTCTCTATTGAATTGATTCTTGGTACACAACTAATATCCAAAGCACCTTATAGAATGGCACCTAAGGAGCTTCAAGAACTCGACGAGCAGTTGCAAGAGCTCTTGAATAAAGGCTTCATTGGGCCAAACATGTCTCCATGGGGAGCGCCAGTTTTATTTGTGAAAAAGAAGGATGGATCTATGCTTATGTGTATAGATTATCATGAACTGAACAAGGTTACCATAAAGAACAAATACACACTGCCTAGAATCGATGATTTGTTCGACCAATTATACGGAGCCGTGATATTTTCCAAGATCGATTTATGGTCTGGATTCCATCAACTACGAGTAAAAGAAGACTATGTAGGGAAAACTGCTTTCCGTACTCGTTATGGCCACTTCGAGTTTCTGGTGATGTCATTCGGACTCACCAATGCATCATCGATCTTTATGGATTTGATCCAGCGTGTGCTAAAACCATACTTGGACAAGTTTGTGATCGTCTTTATTGACGATATCCTCATTTATTCTAAAACTCTGAGAGACCATGATGAACATCTGAGGTTAGTGTCGGAAACCTTGTGTGAGCATCAACTTTTTGCCAAGTTCTCCAAGTGCGAGTTCTGGCTTAACTCCATTGCATTTTTGGGGCACGTAGTCGATGCTCAGGGAATTCGAGTAGATCAGAGCAAAGTAAAAGCTATTCAGGACTGGGCTCAACCTAAGTCTGTCATCGACATTAGAAGTTTCCTGGGATTAGAAGGGTACTACAGAAAGTTTGTTAAGGGCTTTTCCCAGATTGCTTCACCATTGACTAAACTAACTCAAAAGGCTGTTCCATTCATTTGGAGCCCAGAGTGCGAGGAAGCGTTTCAAACCATAAAGGATGCTCTATCTACCGCTCTAGTTCTTATTCTACCTAAGGAAGGTTTGAACTATCAGGTATATATCCATGCCTCTAGAATCGGTCTAGGTATGGTTTTAATACAAGTGGGTAAGGTAATCGCTTATGCCTCTCGTCAACTAAAACCCCACGAGAGAAATAATCCAGTTCATGACCTTGAACTTGCAGCCGTAATATTTGCCTTGAAAATATGGCATCACTACCTGCACGGAGTGCAATGTTCAATTTTCACTGATCATCAAAGTTTGAAGTACATCTTCACCCAGATAGAATTGAATTGCCGCTAGAGAAGATGGTTGGAGCTCATCAGCGATTATGATCTCAGTATCCAGTATCTTCTAGGAAAAGCAAATGTTGTGGCCGATGCCCTTAGTCGTCGTGCTACTTTAACCTCGATGATTGCCTCCAGTTTCTTAGAACCTGAATTTCGTAAGCTCGAAATTTCTCCAGTTAATGGTGATATGCTGAGTTCTCTATTAGCAAATATTAATGTGGAACCCACTTTCCACCGAGATGTCTCCATCTCGCAAACCAAAGATGATGAGTATCTGAAATTTAAGGCAGATATTGAAGGTGGTCTTCGCCATGATTTGCAGTTGCAGAATAGTGTAGTTTATCAAGGTAATCGATTGTGGATACCTAAGTCCATGCACCAAGAGGTTTTAGTTGAAGGCCATAATTCTATGTATCACATTCACCCAGGCAGTACTAAGATGTATCAAGATTTGAAGCAATCATTTTGGTGGCCAGGTATGAAGAAAGATGTAGCTGTCTTTGAGGCCAAATGCCATGCCTGTAATTTAGTAAAGGCTGAACACCAAAGACTTGGTGGTCTCTTGCATCCATTAGATATTCTTGAATGGAAATGGTTTGATATATCCATGGACTTTGTCATGGGATTTCCTCGTGCGAAATCAGGTGCCGATGCGATCTGGGTTATAGTAGACCGCTTGACTAAATCAGCACATTTCCTTCCTATCCGTCAAACTGATTCTGTAGAAAAGTTAGCAAAACTCTACATCAAGGAGATTGTCAGATTGCATGGGATTCCAAGGTCAATCGTATTTGATAGGGACAGCAGATTTACTTCCAAATTTTGGCAAGCTGTGCATCAAGATCTGGGTACGACTCTAGTTATGAGTACAACTTTTCATCCTTAAATGGATGGTCAGACTGAAAGAGTAAATCAAGTTTTGGAAGATTTGCTTAGGCTCTGTATTCTTGATTTTGCTGGTTCCTGGGAAGATCACATCCTGTTAATGGAGTTTGCCTATAATAACAATTTTCAAGCTAGTATTAAGATGGCTCCTTATGAGGCTTTGTATGGTAAAAAGTGCAGTACTCCACTAGCCTGGTCTGAAATAGGAAGTGTTCAACTATTTGGTTCAGAATTGGTAGAAGAAACCAGCAGTAAGATCAAGGTAATTCAGTAGAGAATTCGTTCAGCTCAAGATCGTCAGAGTAAGTATCATGACTCTCACCACCGTCTTTTAGAATTCAGCGTGGGAGAATCTGCTTATCTGAAGGTCAGTCCAATGAAAGGTGTTTTGAGATTTGGTGTAGTCGGGAAACTCAGTCCCCGCTATGTAGGACCTTTCAAAATCTTGGCCAAGGTAGGGTCATCTGCTTATCGACTAAGCCTACCTGATGGCTTTGCAACTGTGCACAACGTATTTCATGTATCCTCATTGAGAAGATATCTTCGAGATCCTTCTCATCTTGTTCAACTTCCAGCAATAGAAATTCAACCTGATCTTTTGTATGCCGAAGAACCTATCAGAATTTAGCTCGTGATCAGAAACAGCTAAGGAATCGTTCAATTCCTATAGTCAAAATTCAGTGGAAGAACCGATCGTTAGAAGAATCTACTTGGGAAAAAGAGGTGGATATGCGCAATAAATATCCCCAGCTCTTTGTAAACTCAGGTACTATTCATTTATCTTCTTTCAATTGTATCTAAACTAGTATTGTCGCAGTAGAATATTTCTTCACTTAGGTGATGTCGGGGATGACATCGTTCTTAAGTGGGGAAGTCTGTAACAACCCTAGGTTGTTACCCTAGCTAAAACTAGATTATTTCAGCTAAACCAAGGTCTGATTTTGATTCCATTGGACTCAATGAGTCATTCAAACCTAACCCTAGAAGTTTGAAATCAATCGGAGCTAAATTGGAAAATTTGGTATTTTTGGCTATTTTTAAGCCCTGAAAAATACCTAAATTATTTTGATCTCCAAATTGAAATCAGATTTCATTTTTGAATTCCTCATACCCTAATTAGCTAAGGGTGAATTTTTGGGAATTTTTGGAGCTCATTTGATCCTAAATTAGGATTTGGAAAATTTAAGATAATTATATATTATTTAATTGGATTTATTTAAAATTAATTTAAATTAAATAAATTAATTCCTGGGATTCGCTGTCGGGACCGTGGCAAATCCGCTGCGGGGTCCCGACAGCGGCGCACAGTTTTGCGCCCGTAGGATCGCTAGCACGCATCTCAGTGCGTTTCGATCCAACGGCTCGCGCCTTCGATCAGATCCGTTAGATCTCGACCGTTCCGAGGTTCTGAGATCTGATTTGACGGCTCTTAATCCATCTGCCTAAGTAAACTCAATCGCCCGTTCGATTCCCGGATCAGATCCGACGGCTGATCCAATCCCACGCGCGACCGTTAGATGTCGGGTGATCAGAGCCATCCCGTGTCAAATAACGATCCATCCGATGGCCCTGGCGACCCCCGCTACTGTTCATCCTCATCCCCAGAGGATCCCATCCCGATAGGAAAAATTTGTGGAAATTCTCCACGTAATCCCTGTCAGCCACTCCCCTCGCCAGGTCAGCTTGACCGTTGGCACCTTCCCGTGAGTGGCCGAGCCTAGCCGGCTGAGCTAGGAGGCTTGGACCATCCCAATTTTTGGAATCCAAGGAGGAGCCTTGGGCTGAGCCAATTTCCAAGCCTGAGCCCCGACCTCCATGCCTAAGCCCTCCTAGAGCCTATAAATACCTCTAAGACTTTACAGTGAGTCCATTTGCTCACTGTGAATCCCCAATTCCCCAGCTGAAGGTCTACTAGAGCACCTTTCCCTCGACAATTTCCCATCATTTGTAGAGCTTACAATCACTGATAGAGGGCCTGCCTGGTGTTCAGACTCACTATGCACATTTGTTTAGTCTCCAGGAAGCTCCAGCGCACGTCAATTTCCCTCGGCAAGGCCTGTAGTCCCGACTCAAGGTACAGTTTCCTCCATTTAAATTTTCTGAAGCTTCTTTCCTTTCCGTCTACTGGAATGAGCTCTGATTGTCATCTAAGCATCCTTAGCCACCTAGGAAACCCATGTGATTGTCGCTTGGGGCTAAGCTAGCTCGAATCGATCATATCGATCGATTGAGCTAGCGGCTGAGCCAATGGCTGAGTCCAACCAAGGACCCAGTGATTCGTGGCACCCCAGGTTAAGATAGGTTGGGGGTTCGATGCGTCTTGACTCCCTGAACGTGTAGGGATCGAGCCCCGGTCAAATTGAGGCCTCTGTGAGGAGAATTTCCCCCTCACAGGTGGCCTAAGACGTCTTAAGGAAGGACGTCTCGGGTGAGCAGCACCCCATCGATCCAGAGGGATCCAGATGGGGTTTCTTGGTCCAATCGACGCGTCTTGCCTCAAGGAACTTGTAGGGATCGATTTGAGCCCCTGCTATCGCCGGAGCACCGAGAATTTCAGCTTTGAAATTTGCCGAGCTCGGGACCCATCGAGAGGAAGAAGACGAAGTCGTAGGTCTGGGTCGAGTCGGTCTCTGACCCATGCAGTTTGATTTCGTGCCGCGGTTAATTAAATAATTATCGGTTTGAATTTTTAATTGTTATGAATTTAATTAATTCAATCCTATGATTTTGATTTAAATAAAAATACAGATTAAATTATTTGAATAACTTTAGTTATACAAATCCAAATGGAATGATCCAATATACCATTTGAATTAAAAAAAATTCAAGGAGTTTGAATATAAAATAAAATCTCAGATCCAATGGTTGGATTTCAAAATATTGGCCAAACCTTTTTTGTTCTTTAATAAATCATATAAAATCTTTTAAATATCCAAATTATGAGTTTAAGGGCTCTGATTGCTCCTTGTGACCTAAGGAACAATTCTAGATACTTAAAATTAATTTTGGATAATTAATTTTCTTAATCACTCCTTAATCACCCTAATCAAGGATTAGTGAATTAAACCCTATTCAAGCCTCTAATTTGGGTGGGGATTGTTCCTAACCTCATATTAAGTCTAAAAGAACTTAAGTGCAAAGTTGGATTGCCCTAGAATGCCCTAATTTCACTAATCACCTTAAGTGGCTTAATTAAGTAATTAGTGCTAATTAAGATCATTTAGGTCATCAAAACCTAAATTAAGGGTGTTTCCCACTTCATTAAGTAATATGAAGCACATTAAAATAGATTAGAACAAATTTGGGTAATTAAACCATAAAATCCCAATTTCAGCCTTAAGAGGGGCATTTTGGTCATTTTGACCAAAATGTGATTTAGTGTTCCTTAAAGATTGAAAATTTCAGTAAACCACTATAAAATAGATTGGAAATGTTCTTTGAAATATTAGAATAATAATAGTGCTAATGTGATCATGAATCCATGAGATCTTCATTAAATCCTTAATTAAGATATTTAGATCTTAAGTTTTACTTATAAAGATCATATGGCATTAAACTTTAAATCAAATAATTGAGATGGTCAATTATCTCATTAATAAGTTTAGTTAAGATAATTTAAGAATTAAGTGCTAAAAGAAAAGTAATTGGAAATGTCTAAAAAAATCTTAGCTTACGATTTAAAGTGATCAAAACTCAGACCCTTAGATCTTAAGTAACCTAAGAAGGTCAGTATGGGTTTAGTGTTAATCTAATACTTGGAATTGTTAATTTTAACCTTAATAAGCTCCTTATAGTTAATTATGAATTTGATTCTAAAGAGAATCACAAATGGAAACTCTTAATTCAAAACTCTAATTAGAAGTCTTATGTGATCAAACTTCAGATCTTTAGATCATAGGCTTAGATCTTCAATTTGAATTAAACCACCTCCAATTGAAATTCTTTAATGATTGATTATTTAAACTTTTGAAACCTTCCATATGGGTATAGGATGATTCAATCGATAAGATAATGAAATTATCTTAAAGATTGATATAGATCTTAGATTCTCAAGTTCTTAATTGATTATTTTATCTTATAATCAGTAGAATAGCCTTTCACTAAGTTCTTAGTTCCAGAATCCTGTAGCTTATAGGATTCTTCACCTTTAATTTGGGGTGTTAAGTGTGAACCCTAGATCCTTACTAAGATATTACCTAGGATTTGAGATTTGAACTCAACATAGGGTTAAGTTCAAAATTCTTAAATCTTGATTTATTTAGTCAAGATCTGGGTAAGAGAGTAAAATATTTCTAAATTAGGTCGTTAATTTGCTTACTTAAACTATATAGTCATCACATGATTATTGGATTAGAACTTGTTAAGTTCTAATATTTAACTTTAAGGACGTAAATCTGATATTCTACTCGATAGCTGGATATTGGAGATCCTAAACTTGTACCTTCTCAGAATAGTTAGATTTGGAAATTAGATAACAATAGATATCACATAAGTCTAGATTGAGTCTCTTGCTTATGTTGATTAGATTTTCTTAGTATACCTTGGATATTGAGCCTTATTCCTTGAGCATAATAGGAAAAACTTAGGATATGGATGATAAACTTAGGATATGGATGATACATCCTAAGCTAGTATTGGAAATTTATATTATTTAGTTTTGTTTTGTTTGTAGTTAGTGGAATATGTCCTAGCTTAGTCTACCTCTTCAGTAGTAGTATTGTATAGACTGGACTCAGACCTAGCATATTTGGATGGCTGGGCTGGGGATTGATTGATGGATATTGGAGGCCCTGTATAGCCTATTGGTTGGTATGGCAGTACTATGTTTTAAGCTTATTGCTACTTTAGCTGAATTGTATTGCTTTCTGACTTGCTTTGCCACATGCTTCAGTGGCCTTATTTTTAGTTTCTGCTCGCTTTGCCACATGCCTCAGTGGCCTTACATTTCATATATTTCTTTGCTTTGCCACATGTTTCAGTGGCGTTTCTTTTTCATATTAATCTGCATATTGTATGTATACTTTTATGGCTTAGATATATGCATAAATGGCATGTTTTGGATGCTAGAATTTTATCATGTTCAGTACTTGTGTTCTTTTATACTTAACATGTTTTATTGCGATCATAATCATGTTAGGATCATATCTATTTCAGTAGTTGTAGTTATTTTTGCTTTTAGCCTCACTTTGTTTATTTGGTGTTTTGTATGTTACTTCACATACATGTTGCTTGCTATAAATGGATAGTTTATAGTATTCCACTTTATGTATAGCTTGTTGCACTCCATAATTGCTTGCATGTTAAAAATAGTTTAATGTGATATCTTTCAAATATTCAGTTCATTTAATTAGCCTAAAATATAATTAGACAATTGGCTAACTGTAACCTTTTTGTTTTGTTGGCTGGAGCCCTGGCATTTGTGATATGACAAATGTCAGATTCAGACGTGTTCGTGGGCAGTGTCGTAGAGGAGGAGCAGATTCAGGAGGCGGATTGTGCTGCTGCTATTTAGTTAGCTGTTGCCTTTTTATTTTAGTGAGATAGAGAGATATTTTTATTCTCTTTAAACTTCAGTTTATAATAAATTATTCTGGATATATTTTATTTCTGCATTGTGATGAGTTACTATATTGCATTCTCTTTTCCTGCAATGTATGCTTGTGGATGTTACTCTATTTTGTATTGCTTTCGCCACTTTGATATTTATATTGATGGATGTTATAGCACTTGGTGACAAGTCCTTGGCTTAAGGCAGGTTAGGTTTGCCTAACTTTACTTAAATTGGGGATTTGCCATAGTTGAAGCACCGTACTTCCTTATTATCAGTACGAGCCCCACAGTTGGTATCAGAGAGCACCATAAGGTGTCAGAATGGGATCTATGATTCCTTTCTACCTAATGGATCGTTCTTCTGAAATACACGCATCAATATAAGTGACATTCATAATATAGTAGCGTCAGAAACTCTATGCAAAATGAAAGAGGAGAATACTCCCATCCTAATAAATTTTCTTCGTTTAGAGTCTGACACAAATATAATAAAATTCTGTCCCCAGAGTCAATTGGGATCTGAAGAGTTCGATATAGACTATTATCAGGGTGCCTTCAGGAGAGTTTGGAGCTGTAGCTTCAAATGGAGGCAGGAAAGCAACTGGCAAATTGAAGAAGTTTCATCAAGGGGAATTTTGGTTCTGGAGAAGCTTCTACAACAAGATGTATATCGAGGGCTCAACTTTCCCATATACGCGCAAGAATGGTTGACCCGAGTGGAGTCCATTTTGGAACACATAGAGTGTCCCGAGTCACTTTATGTAGATATTGTGACTGACCTGATGGTGGACTACGCCGGAGTGTGGTGGTATGAAACCATGGCAAGGCTCCGGAAGAAGCGTAATAGGAAGCATCGAGAAGTCACATTTGAGGATTTTTGTGTAGCCTTTAGGGCAGAGTACATTGATAAAGTTTAAATTATAGTTAGGTTAAATGTTATTTCAATTTCAAGCAACTTCATTTGATTTACAATTTTGGCATTGTAATTTCTAAATTCTATGATTAAATTTTTTTTTTGATTTCCCTTCCTCAGAGTAAATTCTGAGTTTGTTCTTTTCTTAATTAAACTAGAATGGATTCTAGATCACCACCCACCGTTACTCCTATCATGAACACTGTAGCCTCCAGTAGTTCTGGAGACGAGGTGGCTCATCTGCGAGCCATGGTGGCAACTCTCTTAGAAAACCAAGCTCAATAAGCACACTTTATTTCAATAACCAGCCTTGTAACGTATTGTTCGATACGGGTGCCAGTCACTCATTCATCTCATAACAATTTGCTAATAATCTTAAACTTCACGCATGCAACCTAGCACAAAAATTAAGTGTTGGACTTCCATCAGGAATCCAACTAAGTGCTCATAAATTTTCCAATATCAAATTCCCGATAAATTATCAAGAATTTCAGGCTAAGCTAATCGTCCTACCGATAGCTAACTTTGACATCATGCTCGGGATGAATTGGCTCAGTGACAATAATGCTGTGATAAACTACCATAAAAAGAGAGTCACTCTCCATTCTCAGGGTAAGCCTGAAACGTTTGTAGGAAAACCTAGCACACAGTTATCTTTAATAAATGCTATTAAAGCTGAACAACTGATTGGCAAAGGTTGTAGTGCCTACTTAGTCACCATGATGGGCGAAACAAAAGTAAATATCTCCCTTGCTGATTGTAAGGTGGTCAAAGAGTTCGCCGATGTATTTCCAGAAGATTTGCCTGGTGTACCTCCTTTAGAGAAGTGGAATTCTCTATTGAATTGATTCCTGGTACACAGCCTATATCCAAAGCACCTTATAGAATGGCACCTAAGGAGCTTCAGGAACTCAACGAGCAGTTGCAAGAGCTCTTGAATAAAGGCTTCATTAGGCCAAGCATGTCTCCTTGGGGAGCGCCAGTTTTATTTGTGAAAAAGAAGGATGGATCTATGCGTATGTGTATAGAGTATCATTAACTGAACAAGGTCACCATAACGAACAAATACCCACTGCCCAAAATCGATGATTTTTTCGACCAATTATCCGGAGCCGTGATATTTTCCAAGATCGATTCAAGGTCTGGATACCATCAACTGCGAGTAAAAGAAGACTATGTAGGGAAAACTCCTTTCCATACTCGTTATGGCCACTTCGAGTTTCTGGTGATGTCATTTGGACTCACCAATGCACCATCGATCTTTATGGATTTGATGCAGCGTGTGCTAAAACCATACTTGGACAAGTTTGTGATCGTCATTATTGACGATATCCTCATTTATTCTAAAACTCTAAGAGACCATGACGAACATCTGAGGTTAGTGTTGGAAACCTTGTGTGAGCATCAACTTTATGCCAAGTTCTCCAAGTGCGAGTTCTGGCTTAACTCCATTGCATTTTTGGGGCACGTAGTCGATGCTCAGGGAATTCGAGTAGATCAGAGCAAAGTAAAAGCTATTCAGGACTGGGCTCAACCTAAGTCTGTCATTGACATTAGAAGTTTCCTGGGATTAGCAGGGTACTACAGGAAGTTCGTTAAGGGCTTTTCCCAGATTTCTTCGCCATTGACTAAACTAACTCAATAAGCTGTTCCATTCATTTGGAGCCCAGAGTGCGAGGAAGCGTTTTAAACCATAAAGGTTGCTCTATCTACCGTTCCAATTCTTGTTCTGCCTAAGGAAGGTGTGAACTATTAGGTATATACCGATGCCTTTGGAATCGGTCTAGGTTGTGTTTTAATGCAAGAGGGTAAGGTAATCGCTTATGCCTCTCGTCATCTAAAATCCAACGAGAGAAATTATCCAGTTCATGACCTTGAACTTGCAGCCGTAATATTTGCCTTGAAAATATGGCATCACTACCTGCACGGAGTGCAATGTTCAATTTTCACTGATATTCAAAGTTTGAAGTACATCTTCAACCAGATAGAATTGAATTGCCGCCAGAGAAGATGGTTGGAGCTCATCAGCGATTATGATCTCAGTATCCAGTATCATCCAGGAAAAGCAAATGTTGTGGCCGATGCCCTTAGTCGTCGTGCTACTTTAACCTCGATGATTGCCTCCAATTTCTTAGAACCTAAATTTCGTAAGCTCGAAATTTCTCCAGTTAATGGCGATATGCTGAGTTCGCAATTAGCAAATATTAATGTGGAACCCACTTTCCACCGAAATGTCTCCATCTCGCAAACAAAAGATGATGAGTATCTGAAATTTAAGGCAGATATTGAAGGTGGTCATCGCCACGATTTGCAGTTGCAGAATGGTGTAGTTTATCAAGGTAATCGATTGTGGATACCTAAGTCCATACACCAAGAGGTTTTAGTCGAAGGCCATAATTTTGGGTATCACATTCACCCAGGCAGTACTAAGATGTATCAAGATTTGACTTAAAATACCAAAACCGTGAAATTTGGCTATTTCAGTCAAAACAAGGGAGTTTTTAAGAAATTCTAGGCATTTTGCAATTTCAGGCGCTGCAGCACGCTGAATCGCGCTTGAGCGCTTTTCGCTCGGCAGCGAGCGGGAGCGCTTTTTGCGCGGCAACGCACGTTAGCGCTTTTCGCGCGGAAGCGAGCAGCTAAAATAGGTTCACATTTGATATAATTCAGTCCCACTAGGGTCCAAGGGACCTTAAAATACAAAAACCATAAAGTTTTTGGTAATTTCAGCCAAAACTAAGCAGTTTTTAAGAAATTCTTAGCATTTTGCAATTTCAGGCGTTGCAGCGCGCTGAATCGCGCTGGAGCTCTTTTCACGCCGTAGCACTTTTCGCGCTGCAGCGCGCGGTAGTTCTTTTTGTGCGGTAATGTGTGGCTAAATAGGTTTACATTTGATATAATTCAGTCCCACTAGGATCCTAAGGACCTTAAAATACCAAAATTGTGAAGTTTTGGCAATTTTATCCAAAATTAAGCAGTTTTTAAGAAATTCTTGGCATTTTGCAATTTCAGACGCTACAACGCGCGGTAGCGCGTGGCTAAAATAGGTTCACATTTGATATAATTGAGTCCCACTAGGGTGCTTGGGACCATAAAATACCAAAACTGGGAACTTTTGGCAATTTCAGCCAAAACTGGGCAGTTTTTAAGAAATTCTAGGCATTTTCCAATTTCAGGCACTGCAGCGCGCTAAATCCTCCTGGAGCGCTCGCGCGGTAGTGTTTTTTTGCGCTGTAGGGCGCGGTAGCGTCTTTCACGAGGCAGCGCACGGGAGCACTTTTCGCGAGGCAGCGCGCTCATAAATTAGGTTCACATTTGATATAATTCAGCCCCACTATGGTCCAGGGGACCTTAAAATACCAAAACAGTGAAATTTTATCCATTCAAGCGAAAACCGGATAGTTTTTAAGAAATTTAGGCATTTTGTAATTTCAGGCACTGCAGCGCACTGGAGCGCTTTTCGCGCGGTGGCGCGCGGGAGCGCTTTTCGTGCTGCAGCGCCAGGTAGCACTTTTCACGCAGCAGCGCGTGGCTAAAATAGGTTTATATTTTATTTAATTCTGTCCCACTAGGGTCCTAGGGATCCTAAAACTCCAAAACTATGAAATTTTGGCCATTTTAGTCAAAACTGGGATGTTTTTAAGAAATTCAAGGCATTTTGCAATTTCATGCGTTACAGCGCGCTGCAGAGGGCTGCAGCGCGCTGAAGCACTTTTTAAGCTGTAGCGCACGGTAGCACTTTTTGCGCGGTGGCGTGCTGCTAAAATAGGTTCACATTTTAATTATATCAAATGTGAACCTATTTTAACCATGGGGCGGCCGTGAGAAAAGCACTACCGCGCGCTGCCGCGGACAAAGCGTTGTCGCTCTCTGTAGCGAACGGTAGCGCACGGCTAAAATAGGTTCACATTTGGTATAATTGAGTCCTACTAGGGTCCTAGGGACCTTAAAATACTAAAACTGTGAAGTCAAAACTAGGCAATTTTTAAGAAATTCTTGGCATTTTGTAATTTCAGGCGCTGTAGCGCGCTGAATCGCACTGGAGCTTTGTTCATGCGGCAGCGTGCGGTAGTGCTTTTCACGCTACCGTGCGGGTAGCGCTTTTCATGCGGCAGCGTGCGCGAGCGCTCTTCCTGCGACAGCGCGCGGCTAAAATAGGTTCACATTTTATATAATTCAATCCCACGATGGTCCTAGGGACCTTAAAATACCAAAACCATAAAGTTTTCGCCATTTCAGCCAAAACTGGGCAGGTTTTCAAAAATTCTGGGCATTTTTAAATTTCAGGCGTTACAGCACGCTGCAGGGCGTTGGAGCGCGCTGTAGCGCTTTTCGTGCGGCAGCGTGCGGTATCGCTTTTCACGCTACAGCACGTGGGAGGGAACTTTTCGCGTGGCAGAGCGTGGCTAAAATAGGTTCTCATTCGATATAATTCAGTCCCACTATGGTCCTAGGGACCTTAAAATACCAAATCCATGAAGTTTTGGCCATTTCAGCCAAAACTGGGTAATTTTTAGGAAATTTTAAGCATTTTTCAATTTCAAGCATTGTAGCGCACTTAATCGCGCTAGAGCGCTTTTTGCACGGCAGCGCGCGGGAACGCTTTTCGCACGGCAGTGCACGGCTAAAATAGGTTCATATTTGATATAATTCAGTCCCACTAGGGTCCTAGGGACCTTAAAATACCAAAACCGTGATGTTTTGGCCATTTTAGTCAAAACTGGGCAGTTTTTAAGAAATTATAGGCATTTTGCAATTTCAGGTGCTACAGCGTGCTGGAGCGCTTTTCGCTCACCAACGCGAGGCTAAAATCAGTTTACATTTTATATAATTCAGTCGCACTAGGGTCCTAGGGACCTTAAAATATGAAAACCGTGAAGTTTTGGCCATTTTAGCCAAAACTGGGCAGTTTTTAAGAAATTCTGGGCATTTTCAAATTTTAGGCGGTACAACGCGCTGCAGTGCGCTGGAGCGGGCTGGAGCGCTATTTGCACGGTAGCGCCCAGGAGCGCTTTTCGCGCTGCAGCGCACGATAGTGCTTTTCGCACGGCACTACGCAGCTAAAATAGCTTCACATTTGATATAATTTAGTCCTACTAGGGTCCTAGGGACCTTAAAATACCAAAACTTTGAAGTTTTGGCCATTTCATTAAAAACTGGGCAGTTTTTAAGAAATTATAGTCATTTTGCAATTTCAGGCACTGCAGCATGCTGAATTACGCTAGAGCGCTTTTCGCGCGGCAGCGCTATTCGCGCTGCAGTGCACTGTAACGGTTTCGCGCGGCTAAAATAGGTTCACATTTGATATAATTCAATCCTGTTAGGGTCCTAGGGACCTTAAAATACAATAATCGTGAAATAGTGACCGTTTCAGCCAAAACTAAGCAATTTTTAAGAAATTGTTGGCATTTTTAAATTTCAGGCACTATAGCGCGCTGAATCGCGCTGGAGCACTTTTCGTGCGGCAGCGCGCGGTAGCACCTTTCCCGCTGCAGCGCGCAGCTAAAATAGGCTTACATTTGATATAATACAGTTTGGCTAGGGTCCTAGGTACCTTAAGATTCCAAGACCGTGAAGTTTTGGCTATTTCAGCCAAAACTTGGTAGTTTTTAAAAAATTCTAGGCATTTGCAATTTCAGGCGCTGCAGCGCACTGAATAGCGCTAGAACACTTTTCACACGGTAGTGCTTTTCGCGCTAAAGTGCATGGTAGCGATTTCCACAAGACAACGCTTTTCGTACGACAGCGCACGGCTAAAATAGGTTCACCTTTGATATAATTCAGTCTCGCTAGGGTCCAAGGGACTTTAAAATCCCAAAACCGTGATGTTTTGGCCATTTCAGACAAAACTAAGCAGTTTTTAAGAAATTCTGAGCATTTTACAATTTAGGCGCTGCAGTGCACTAATGCATGCTAAGCACTTCTCGCGCGACAGCGTGCAGCTAAAATATGTTCATATTTGATATAATTCAGGCGGTACAGCGTGCTGTAGCGCACTGGAGCACGCTGTAGCAGTTTTCACGCACCAGCGCGTTGAGCACTTTTCGCGGGGTAGCGCGCTACCGTGCTTTTCGCGCGGCAGCGCGCGGTAGCGCTTTTCCCGTGATAGCACTTTTCGCGTGGCAGTGCGCGGTACCACTTTTTGCACGGCACTGCGCAGCTAAAATAGGTTCACATTTGATATAATTCAGTCCCACTAGGGTCCTAGTGACCTTAAAATACCAAAACCGTGAAATTTTAGCCATTTCATCTACAACTTGGAAGTTTTTAAGAAATTCTAAGCATTTTGCAATTTCAGGCGCTGCAGTGCGCTGAATCGCGCGAGAGCGCTTGTCGCGCGGCAGCGCGCGCGAGCACTTTTTGCGCGGCATCGCGCGGCTAAAATAGGTTCACATTTGATATAATTCAGTCCCACTAGGGTCCTCTGGACTTTAAAATATCAAAACCGTGAAGTTTTGGCAATTTCATCCTAAATTAGGCAGTTTTTAAG